>OY992536.1:120965412-121361104 GCA_963921195.1 Pegoplata infirma | reverse complement strand
AGAGGGGCAAAATAGGGCAATTTAGTAAATTTTAAACTAATGGCCTTAAAAACATGACATTTGCAATATAGGATCATCTCGCGAAATAACATATTGAAAGAAGTTCTTTTTTGAAAATCACTTTTTAAAGGGGGAAAGAAGGGCAATTTTGTATCTGCTGGTCCTAGATATTGCTTCTATAGGGGGAAAAAGAGGAAAAGTAGGGCAAATTTGAAATTTGAATCCTCTTGCGGAAACAACATCATAATGGAAGTACTTTTTTGAAAATTTCGCTTCTACGGGGAAAAAGGGGGAAATTAGGGCAATTTTGTATCTAATGAACTAACGGTCCTAGATACTTGAAATTTGGAGTGTACGATCCTCTCGCGGAATAAACATTCTGAAAGAAGTACTTTTTTGAAAATTTTGTTTTATAGGTGGAAAAGGGGGAAAAGTAGGTAAATTTTGTATCTGCTGAACTAATGGTCCTAGATACTTGAATTTTGAACTGTTTTGTATCTGCTGAACTAATGGTTCTAGATACTTGAAGTTTGGACTGTACGATCCTCTAGCGGAAATAACATTCTGGAAGAAGCTTCTAAGGGGGAAAATAGGGAAAGTAGTGCAATTTTGTCTTAATTAATGGTCCTAAATACTTGAAATTTGGACTGTACGATCCTTTCGCGGAAATAACATTCTAAAATATGTACATTTATGAAAATTCTGCTTCTAATGGGGAAAAAGGGAGAAAGTAAAGATACTTAAATTGGTACTTTACGATCCACTCGCGAAAATTACATTGTGGAAAAATAAATTTTTGAATTTTCGCTTCAATTTGGTAGATATTGTTCCTTATGCACTAATGTTCCTTGAAACTTAAAGTTTGAGCTATGGGATCGTTTCGCCAAAATAAAATTTTTTGCAACTTTAAATCTACTTAAAATATAATATTTTAAAGGTCGAAACTAACAATTTTTACGTTTAATTAAAAATTAATAAGAATTTGAAGTAATAAAGTTGTTTTTTTTTTACAGCTAACCGGTAACGAAGTACCGGGCGAGTTAGCTAGTATATAATATAGTATATATACTTTATATGGTCCTAGACCGATATTTCGATACTGTAGTTGGAGGGTATAAAAAAATAATTGTTCGATTAATTAACATAAATTAATCGATTTATTCGTTATTCGAAAATCGTCATTTTTAAATTAATCGAACAAGAGTATGGATTTGTTTGATCGATTAATCGAATTATTCTTAATCGGTTGACAACTCTAGTATTACACTCAAACAAAAACGTGGGTATTCAATACCAAAAATTTAGCTATGAGTACTAATGTTTTAGTCCAAAAGGACCTAGTGCAGGAATTGGTAATCAATACTAAAATTTGTTACTAATATCTAGTACATGAAAAATACTAAAAAAACAGTAAATATTACTGCAATTTACTACAATTTTAGTAAATATAATTACTAAAAAAATCATAAATATTTCAAATTTTTGCCCTATTTAGTAAAAAAAATTACTAATTTTAGTAAATAAAATTGCTAATTTTAGCTAATAAAATTACTACCTATATCAATTTTAATAAATAAAAATCAGAAAAAAATTATATATAAATGATTTTTTATTTCACTTCGGTTATAAGATATACTTAATTACATGTCTTCTTGCGCTGCTTAAAAATGTAGCGTAGGTTGCACCACGTCAGGCATTTGAAAATAAAAATGTTGTCGCCATTCCATTGAAATATATTTTGGAAACAATTGCTAAAAATATAAAAAAGAAATAATATTTTCTCAATACATGTTCAAATATAAGTACAAACATTTTACTACAGAGGGTGTTTTTTACATACATTTTTTTGGTATACGTGTGTGTATCCATAACATTCTTCTTCAGCTTGAGTTTTTTTTCACAGCCATTGAAATGAAAAACGATTTAACAAAAAAATTGATATAGTTTTATTATTAATGGCATTTTATTTAATATACATATTTAAATAAAGAACATATTTATTTAATTAGTTTAACACCACACAATTTAATTAAATAAATTAAGAATATATTTTTTTTACAAACACTCCGTGACCGTGTATCGCGTTGTTTCGGTTTTAATTTTTCTTCGCACTAAACAAACAAAAAAATCAGTTGGTAGCACTGAGTTAAATGCAAGCAAAAGTGGTGTTCGCACACACTGCAGCAGCAAGCAGCAGACGGCACGAAATATAAAGAACTGTGTTTAATTATAAATTATAAATTTATACAATAATTACTTTTTGTATTTACAGCTTGGGTATGCTTTTTTTAATGTTAAGAAATAAAAAATGCGTGTTTTTAGTGAAATTATAATTAAATAGAGTACTCTTGATTTTTTCTATCTGCTGCTTGCTGCTGAATTGTGAAGAAGCATGTGGTCGCTATTACAAACAGTGTTGCCATTACCAATATGAAAAAAACGCAAAAATCGTAGGAAAAGGGTAAAAATTTACAAAAAAAAATCAGCGACAAGAAAAAAGAGATAATTTTAAAAAATGGAAAATGTGCTTTTTAAGGTTACAAGGATAAAAAGCGAAAAAAACAATAATTAAAAATATTTGTTTTTATCATAAATTAAATAAATAAGCTGATACAATCAGGAGTAAAAATAATATTACATTCATATTACTTTAAAAACAATTCGTGCTGGATTTAGCGCTCTCCGACCACTAGTGTTTGGGAATTCCCGGACTTTTCAATTTCCCGGGAAACGGGAAAAAAATAATTTATTTCCCGGGATTCCCGGGAATCCCGGGAAATATTTATTATTAATATAAATCATAAAAAACATTAAAATTTTATCAACTTTTTATTAAAAACAATTTTATTAGAGACAAACAATTAATTAAAACATAAAAAATCAAAAAATAAAAGTGAAAAATCCTGAAATAGAATAAAACAAAACAAAAAAATATTGCTACATTTTTCCCCACAAAAATCGCAAAAAATAGCTAAAAATCGCAAAAAAATTTAAAATTGCGTTATTCGAACAAAAACTAATATAGTTGGCAGCACATTTAATATTTAATCTGGAAATGTAAATTCTAGGTTCAAAATTTTTATATTTTTTTGACAGTCTTAGCAAAATTATCATTAACCGACGTATATTTTTTGACTTTTTAAGTTTTTTTTATGATATTGTCATACTTTTTACACTTCGTCAGTTTTCCTATGAATATATATTTGCTCTGTTCTTCTAAATAGAAAAAATAAAAAAAATTGCAAATGTTATACCTGTATGTAAAAAAATATTAAAAATTAAATTAAAATAAACGTTTTTTTATGTAAAATGGTTTATTTTATAAAATTCCCGGATTTTCCGGGAAAAATTAAAAAAATTCCCGGGAATTCCCGTCAGTCTTTTCCCGGGAATTCCCGGGAAATATGAGCCGGGAATTCCCGGACCCCAAACACTACCGACCACCCAAAAAGCTAATTTTTTAATCTAGCGCGTTTTTAAAAAATGCGGTAAACTGGCGCGTTTCCCCTTTTTCATTTAGCGCATTTAGCGCTTTCTTTCTAGAACTAATCATTTGCGAAAAAATTTACATTTCACAACAGAAACGTCCTAATAACAGTCTTAGATTCATATTTTTCATGTAGTTGTTGTAGTACAACCAAAGAAATGGAAAACTTTGTTTAAAATTAAAAAAAAAATATTTCACAATTTTTAGACTTATTTTGTGAATAGGCCTGATGATTTTATATTTTTTTTTTAACCTTTAATTAAAATTATTTTTTAGCGCTTTTTGGCACTTTTAACTTACCCAGCAAAACTTTGGTAATGGGTAGTGATTATATAACACATTACCAGGTAATGTATATACCTTATTTGTAGCATTATTTTAGGATGTCTTACCAAACATTTGTTCCACAACGTATTATTTTAAAGTGAAAAATAATGCATTACTAATAATTTGCTACGTAATGCATGGTTATTGGAAAAATGTATTTCATATTTATTATTTCTAAACATTATATCATGGATGATTTATATTTGGTTACATTATGCATTATTTGAAAGTTTGAAATAATGCATTATTTATAATTAAATGCATAATGCATTACAATAACATAAATAATTATTTTATAAAAAATGCATAAGTTTAAACTAGAGATGGGCTCACGACAAGAAATTTCTAACGACACACACTCACTAGCATATTATATCTACTTACACTCACTTACAATCACGTGAGTAAATTTAATACAAAATTACATTTTCAGTACTCGTAACACCTTATATATTACGTTCTGGTATGCTATATTATATACCTTACTCGTAACCTATAAAATATCATATATTTTACACCTTACTGGTATTCTTCGTTATAAATTTATGACTTATTTTATACCTTACTGGTATTCTATGTGATAATGTGGATGCATTACTTTGAGTCTCATCGCCTGTTAAAATCATCAATGCTGCAATGTATAAAATAAGAGATCATATACCTTATTTTATACCTTATTTGGTAATCTAAGTTTTGCTGGGTAATTCATATTAAGCGGTTTATGGCGCTTTTCGAGTCACTGTTTTGCGCGTTTTGCCTTTTGCATAATTTTCGAAAATAACCCCCAATTTTCTTTATTTAAATCTGTCAAAAATACATATTTTGATTGCATTATTACAAAAATACAACTCCATAACCAAAAAAATAAAATAAAACACGGTCTGATTTTTCCCAATTTCATTAGGTCTTGGGCTTACGTTTCAAATTTCAGCAAAATCTATTGATAATATAAAAATCACAAATTACAAAATAAAAAATGTCGCGAAAAAATGGAAAAACACCATAAATACCCTATTTTAAAAAACGCGTATTTAAAAAACGGCAAGATCAAAAAAGCACCAGCAAATACCCGAAATGTAACATAATGGCAACACTGAATTCAAATTTATCGATTTTGCAAAAAAAAAAAACGGTTGGTAGCTCTGCTTGTAAACAAGCGCCCCCTTACGGAATAATTACTAACAAAAATAAATTAAAAACCTATTAAATTACTGTATATTAGTCATAGAAAAAAATAGAAATGAAACAGAGTCGTATTTCGCTTGAATAAGTATTAGTGACAGCACATTATGTAACTTTTGACGTTTAATAAAAACAATGCAACATAAAGGAGAACAACAACAAAGCAAACAACAAAAGAGAAAAAAAAGTTTTTAAACTATCAATAGTGCGTATTATCTTTAAAAAAAACGTTGAATAAAGCAAAATAAATAATAAATTTAATTAAATAAAAGACAAATTCCATTTTTTATAAACAAAGAATCTAATTTGATATTAAATACGTGTGAGATGAGGAAGAACAAGCATTTTGCCACCATATTGGAAAATACATCAAATACAACACTGCGTACCTTCTAATCTTTTCTATGATATTAGTACTTTTATGAACTAAAAATAGTAAAAAAATTAGTAAAACCAACTACCAACAAAAATTACTCATAAACAGTAAGAAATACTAATTTTAGCACTTTGAAGATACTAAAAAAACTACTGTAATACTAGTAATTAGTAACTTATTAGTAGATTTGGGTTACCAACGCACTTACTAATTTTTTTACTGTAGAATTATTTTGAGTGTACCTAAATTATAATAAAATTATTCCCATTTTCTAGTTAAAATTACTTAGTTTTCCTTATTTAAATAAAAAATTAACTAATCAAATTAAAAATCTTTGGGGCAAAATCTTTCCATTTTTTAGTTGACTTTTTTTTCGTGTAATTTGGGGCCGGATTTTTTTCGAAATCGTTTAAAAAAAACTTCCGCGTACATTTAGTATCGCCTTAATGTTTGCGTGTCTGTTTACTTGATTGTTTTTATATGTATTTAAAAACGGAAGTGCAGTTAAACATGAATATTGCGGAATTTTTACGATGTGCCAAACGACCGTAATGAAAAAGCTACTTTGCGGATGCTGAGGTTATTTGCGAGTCATGCAACCGTGGTCGTGTAAGGGTTATTTATTTAAACTATGTTATACATACATATGTCTTGCTAAATTTACATGTTACTGAATATACATATGGGGCATTTCATGTCATATTGGACACTTTGATTATATTTTTTGGATTTTCCCAATTTGTTTACATTTTTTAGTACTCTTCGAAAACTCCTTCGTAGTAAATTTTCAGATTATTTTTATGACCCGTTAACAAAATATCGAAGTTTTAAAAATTGATACTTTGTTCCTTTACTCATAGCTTCTTCCAAAATGGTCGAAATTCCGTTTTTTTTTTAAATTTTTATTTTTTTATATACTTAAAAAACCCCTAAAAATCTTAAAAGTGCCTAGTATGCGATTTTTAAATTTAAAATTTAAATCTCATTTTTCAAAATATGTGTACTTTTTGATTTTTTTGAATATTTTTTTTTTTTTGTACAAAACTTCTATCGATTCTAAAAATGTTTTGCCCAGTAGCATCGTGGGATAACCAATAATTTTGAATTTTTTTGAAAAAATTGTATTATAATTTTCTAATATTAAAATCATTTCTACTGCGCCAATGGTGCGTCGTATAGGGGTCAATAACAAGACCGACCCCCCAATAATTTTTACGACTAACCCTTTTTTCAGAACAAACTAATACTCTATCTCCAATTTCAAAGGAGACTCCCATACAAAATGGCATTTTTTTAAATTTACTTCAACCGCTTTAACTTCCGTTAAAGTCCTCCTAGAGCAGTCAAATATATGAGCGACCCACTCTATTTTTTAATCCCAACATTTTCTCTGTCTTTAAATTTTAAGGCGGCCCTAATACAATATTTTTTTTATTTTTTATAAATGGTGCGTCCTAGGTGGGTCATAAATTAGACCGACCCCCATTTACTTTTACCATCCAAAATTTTCTAAAAACATACCTACGCCCTATCCACTCCACTCCCTAAGTGGGATATCATACAAATTACAGTGGGAGATAGGGCGTAGGTATGTTTTGCGCTTTACTGGTCTTAAAATAAATACGGGAAATATAAAGACACTGACAACGAGTGTAGAAGTTGACACATCATCACCACTTAGTATAGGGGACCAAATATACGATTACACGCCCAACTTTTGCTACCTGGAGGCGCCGACTTACATGTAGAGAGTAGAATAAACAAGGCAAGATCATCCTTTGGCATGTTAGCCCCAATATGACAGAATTACAAAATATTACATGGCTTAGAATTTTCGAAGCAAATGTCAAATCGGTACTTCTCTTGAGATGCACAAGCTGGAAAGTTACAAATATTACACAGGTTGACAAAAGTTGAACTTTTTCAATTTGCCTGAACTTTGACAACTGATTTATATGGACTTTGGTGTGCTGATACCGTATCTGTTTTCCAATTTGTTTCATCAGCTCTCGTTCGCGAGCAAATCGCTGGTAAAGAGTAAAAAACATGCGTTTTTTACCAACTTTGCAAGGCTATACTTGCTAACACAAATTTTTAGAGACTCATTGTCAGTTTTAAACACGAACTTAACTATATTGGATGCAAGGATTCCAAAACTGTTATTAACTTATTTTTGGCGGCTTTAGTTTTCGAGTTACAACGCAAGTAAATTTGAAAAAAAAAACGGTTTCATCATTCCATCCAAACCACTTGTCTGATTGACTTTATATTTATGTCATGTTTTAATTTGTTTTCGATAATTGTTCTTAGTAAGGTCAAAATGAGTTGACAAACCCTTTGCAAATGATGTTGCTTAGTAAATGCTAATAAAAAGATAATATTTTTCAATTATATGATTAAAAAAAAACTTGTAAACTTAAGCCTGCAGTAGAAAACTAATAGCATTTTTGAAATCCGCGTGCCCTATTTAGTCTAAATCGTGTCCTCGAACTCTGGCACAGTGATTTAAGTGCTTAGATTTAAAAAGAGCATGAATGAAAATTTTTTAAATTTTATTTTATCGATATCTCAAAAACTAAAGATGACTAAAAAAAAAACGAAGAGCATTTTTGGAATCACAATAGTCAACATCCCTTAAATTGTCATACACTTTTTTGACGTAAGACCAGTGTTGGTAAATATGGACTCAGAAATATGCCGAAAATAGCAAATTTTCAAAGTTTCCGTAGGCTATATCTCGAAAACTAGAGCTGACCCAAAAAAACGGTAGCAAGATTTAAAATCAGCGTACCCCAATTACCCATAATTAGCTATCAGAACCCGGGCAAAAAAAAGTGTTGCCCTGTCTTATTACCCACCGCCTACAAACCTTTGTCAACCGCTGCAGTGTCAGACCGCGGTTTAGAGTCTGCGTCTGGATCAGGTAAAATTTGCCGTTACTTTGAATGTAGACAAAAAAAATAGAATTATTTTATTACAAAAACAAATTCAGTAGACGATAAAAAAAATAGGTAAAACAAGTAAGACATTTAAATTCGGCCTTGCCTTGAATGTAGTGATACCCTCCACAATTTCTAAAATATTATTGCAAAAAACTTTATTTACCCAGCAAAAACTTGCATTACCAATGAAATGTGTAATAGGAAATTCAAAAGTTATAACTACTTCTGATTCGAATTACCTTTCCCATTACATTTACAAGCAAATGTACCAAATGTAATGATTATCAAAACAGTATTAATAACTAATTACGTATGTACTTATAGGTAATGAAAAAATTATTAAAAAAAAAAAAATTTTTAAAAAATAAAAAAATATTTAAATTTATTTTATTTTTAATCAAAATAATGTACAGTGAGTCAAAAAGTGAAAATCTAGTTCCGAATTTTTTTTATTTTATTGTAATGACTTACGTAAGTCATTATTAATAAGTCCTTATTTTACATTTTAAAATAATGCTAAAGGTAATTTTCTGTCATTACTAAGTAATTCGAATGGTAATGATGTGTTATTACCAAGTTTTTGCTGGGTAAAAGGAAAAAAAATTTTCGCAAAAAAAAAATTTGGTAAAAAAAAATCCGCGATTTTTTTTTCAAAAAATATGTGCGTACTTGTTTAAATACCATTTAGTGTTCAATTATCTTGACATATGTCAACCAGCAGCCGAATTAAAGCATTTTGTATTTTCAGGTTATGTTGAATGTACTAAAATTTTTGAGGTGTCCTTACATTTTCGTTCATAACTTTTGAACCGCTGAACCGATATCGCTCAAATGCAATACCAAACTTCTCTGGAGAAGTCATCTCACCATTTTCACAGACAGACAGATGGACATCGCTAGAATGTATTAAAATCGATCGGGAATTATGAATATATATAAGAGTTGTCAACCGATTAAGAATAATAAGAGAAAATCAAACTCTTGTCCGACAATTTTAAAATGACGATTTACGAATAACGAATAAATCGATTAATTACTGTAAATTAATCGAATAATTTTTTTTAAGTTAAAAAATAAGTTCAATAAAATCATTGAATCTGATTTCTTCTCAAACATTTTTAATAATTTTATACAAAATTTAGGAAAGTTTAAAAATATTGTAGGCATAGCCCAGATTGCGATTCAGCCAATGAAAACCGCATTAAACACCATCTTATGTCTATATAAGAGTGAGTTAGGGTTTAAGGGAAATACTGTCTGTGATGGGTTTTTACCTTTTTACCGGCTTTAAAGTAATTTAAACAACAAGGCAAAAAAAAGTTAAATTAAAATTTGGAGAACACCACAAAATTTCTAGAAAAAACAATAGCAATTTAGAAAAAGCCAATTAAAATCCAGAAAACTTCAATAGAAGTTATGTAAATACTAATTAAGGCTCATAAATCACTATCAAGTGTCAGCTAGATCCAGGTTTTTAAATATCAATTTGGTTTTCTAAACTTTAATTTGCCTTGTCCCAATTTTAATCAGAATTCCTGAATCTGAATTTCTGTTAACAGAGTTTTATTAGAAAAAGTAGATAAATGTTAATCTTTTTTAAGCTAAAGCTAAGTAAGTTGTTCACCGGTAAAAAAAAATGTTTCGAAACATCAATTAATTTGTAGCGAAAATTTGACAGTCATATGTTTGGTTATGTTTTGCGCGTCAGAATACATAAAATAACTTTAAATAATATTTTTTGGTAAGTTATGTGATATTATTAATGTTTACAGTCCCAAACACTTATAATTACTTCATTTTACATCTGAATGTTAAATTTCACCGCTTTTAAAATGGTCTGTACAATTCAAAAAATGTTGCTTATAGTGTTGATGCGTATTGATGCAACATATACCGGGTTATTTTGCCGGTTTTTCACGAGTGAACAGAATACCTCTTCAGCGAAATTTTTACGCTTTTTTAACCGAGCAACTTACCCACCTTAAATGTGCAAGTTCTTTCTAAATTTTCTTTAGCATTTTTTTAATTTCATTAAAAAAAATATATATTTTGACAACTTATCAGATATTTTAAATCGTATTTACCAGTAACCTGTTCTGTATCAGGTTATCGGTAACTCATTATTTATTAACAATATGTAACCGGTTTTGTATTAGGCTATTGGTAACTCATTATTTGTTAACAAGAAGTAATCGAGCAGGTAACGAGCCCTCATTACATAGAATGCAGGCGGTAATGGGGACTTATTACCAAGTTTTTACTGGGTAGTTGATTCAACTCAAGCCATTAAAAACAATTTCAAGTTATTTTGGCTTTTCTATTAACTTTTTAAAATTATATTTTTAACGAAATCGATCGAAATTGAAATCGTTCGATCACATACCAGTCAGATTCTGAGACATTTTTCATATAGAAAAAGTCACAGATTCTAAGACATATTTCCTATAGAAAAAGTCTCAGATTCTGAGACATTTTTCCTATAGAAAAAATCTCAGATTCTGAAACATTTTTCCTTTAGAAAAAGTCTCAGATTCTGAGACATATTTTCTATAGAAAAAGTCTCAGATTCTGAGATATTTTTCCAATAGAAAAAGTTTTAGATTCTGAGACATTTTTCCTATAGAAAACGTTTTTCCTATAGAAAAAGTCTCAGATTCTGAGACATTTTTGATGTAGAAAAAGTCTCAAATTCTGACACATTTTTCCTATAGAAAAAGTCTCAGATTCTGAGACATTTTTCCGATAGAAAAAGTCTCAGATTCTGAGACACAGAACAGAGGCCTATAAGTTTTTTTATCGATTCCGTGGAAACTGTAGAGGAATGGAGTAACATTACTGGGGAATCTATTTTAGAATACATTAAAAAAGAAACGATTCCAAAAAATTTTGCTGGGTACTTTATGGGGACCCAGACCGATATTTCGATGAGTTACAAACGGAATGACAAACTTATATATTTGGGCGGAGTAATTTTTTTTCGACAAAATCGTCTAACATATTCGGATTCTGCATAAAATTCTAAGAAAAAATGCCGAACAAACAATGTCTCAAAAATCAGTTTTGAGCCCCCCAATTTTTTAAAAATAGATTTGCACGATATATGACTTTTTTAGCTGGGCTTATTATTTGGAATGTATTGTTTTACTAATAAATGTTGCTTTTATATTGTATTAAGAGGTGTACCTGGAATTTAATAAGCTGTAAATGGGAATGTCTTAATGGCCCCATAGTGTATCTATGAATACAATCTAAAGATCCTAGGTCAAAAAATACCATTTTTCTCGTGCTGGTTGATGGAAATGACGTATATCGCACAAAACTATTTTTGAAAATTGGGGTCAAAACTGATTTTTGAGACATGGTTTGTTCGGCATTTTTAAGAATTTTATGCAGAATCCAAATATCCTAGACCATTTTGTCAAAAATTTTGCTGCGAACAATTCACTCCGCTCTATTATATATACCCTCTATCACTAGAGTGGAGGGTATAAGAAGATATTTTTTATACTTTGCCAAAATCTTATGGAATGTAAGGTAATTAAAGGAAAAAAATTGTAGCTGTTAGTTCGCGCAACTTTAGAACTTATTTAAGTTTTTCTGTGAAGTTTAAAAATCGGATAACATGACTTTTTATTAATTTTTTAAATTTTTTCGATATTTAGAGTTAAGTTTAAACTTAAACGAGTACTGAATTGTGATTTGAAGTACATCATCCTACTAATAAGGCGCTAAAAATAAAATTCGTTTAAAAATCAGCCAAGTGATTGCAATTTTCCCCGGCAACTAACGTGTGACAAACTTGATCAAGGAATTTTACTTCCATTTTTTAGTTTTATTGAAATTATGTACTATAACAACATTTTTTATTCTTTAAGCTCAAAAGTTGTAAGATGATAAGTATTTTTCATATTGTGTTTTACTAACTGGTTTTAAACATACACTCAAAATAATACATTAGTAGATTTACTATTTTTTTTTTTGGCTAATGCTACTAAGCTAACCTTTAGCAAATTTTTAGTTGAGATTAGCATGTTAGCAAAAATATCTTGTAAACTTCATTTAGCGCATTAGCAATTTTAAACAAAATTTTAACTATTTTTTTTTGCTTAATTTAAAATTGAGTTTACCAAATTTTTACAAGCTTTTTACAAGCAAAAATAAATAGTATTTTTTGCAATTTTAAATGTAAAACATTGTGTTACGTGTTTTTTTTTTTTTTTTTATTATTGTTCCTCTTTATGCCTGATGATGCTAACCAGAGGTTAGCGAAATATTGATAATTTAAATAAATAAAAAAATTATTAAACAACTTAGACCTTGAGCTTAACTAATTATTTTAATTAAAATTACAACAAAAGGTCGAACAAAACACATATTGATTATTTTTTTTTGCTTAATTTAAAATTGAGTTTACCAAATTTTTACAAGCTTTTTACAAGCAAAAATAAATAGTATTTTTTTTTTTAAGAAAACTTAAAATGGCGCTATCTCGAAAACTAAGCCAGACAGAGCAAAATGGAGGCCATTTTTGGTTCTTGGGCTCACCATAGTATCACGAGGCCTCTTCACATGTGTGGACCCAAATGGGTCCCAACTTTGGATCCAAAAAAGTTAGCATTCCCGAAAATTTTAAAATGTGCATATCTCGGTAAATATTGCCGACACAACAAAAAGTTACAAAACATTTTTGTAGCTCTCCACACGTAAAACAAGACCGTAAAACCAAAAGCTCTCCGAGTTATATTTTTGAAGTTATCGAGTTTTTTAATTCTCAAACCCCCAGTGGTCCCATAAAATCAAGTATCTAAAAAACTAAGCAAGGTAGAGCGAAACGGACACAAATTTTGGATCAAAACTATGACGATTCTTAAGGAACCCAAAAAGGTCTAGACCCATCGGGGTCTGGACCTATGGGATCCGAAACCAATGGGGTCCTTAAATATGTATGAACTAATTTGAAATAAAAAAAAAATCAGTTAGCTAATTTTTTGAAAAACATTTTTGCTAACTTTACCAAAAAAATTGTGTGTTCAAAATCAGCAAATTTCTTGTTGGTTTACAACCTTTTTTGCTAACATTACAGTTTTATTTTTTTTTGAGTGTAAATATCATCAATTTCACGAGAAACCGAAAAAATCTGACCAAGGGGCTTTGAAATTTTCCAATATTTTGCACACACAAGCTCTATGGAGTCATTTAAAGATATCATTTATCAAATGCAAAGAATTTAAAAAAATCGCGATTTTAATCGCGATTTTCGTTTTTGAAAAAGTCATAACAAATTGCTCTTTAAATAACCCCACAAAAATAAGTCTAAAGGTGTCAAATCTCAGATGAGGATCAGTTATTGTTCCCCTTTTTTTGACATATCACGTCCAGGGAATTTTAACTGGCCAATTAGATTTCCAGATTTGACAAGTCTGGGCTTATTTTTGTCCTCAGACCATTGACGAGCTCAACATCAACAATTCGAAATGCTCAACAATTCGAAATGGATAAAGAGGAGTTGTAAACTATCGAACGATTCATATTTCATTGCCCGGCACTTTCTGCTCAGAGACTTGCTTCACTGGGACCTAGAGAACAGCACGATTTTTCTGATTTGTCGGATGTCAAAATTAAATATCTAAGGAGTTTCATAGGAAGCTCGAATTGGTTTAATAGCAGGGACTTGTAGTGAAACATATTACAGTCCCGTGGTATCACAACAGACCTAAAAGTCTACGTGTGCGGACGTAATATAATCCCGGTCATAGAACAAAAAAAGATATCGGCTGTTACACAGAAAATAATAACGTATATTTTATTTTAATTAAAATTTTAATTATTTTTTAATTTAATATTAATTAAACTTTTAATTAATATAATTAATTGTTTAATTAAATTTTTAACTTTATTTTAACTAATATTTTAATTGTTTTCAAATTTAATATTAATTAAGTATTTAATTTATATAATTAAATGTTTAATTAAATTTCTAGCTTTACTTATTTTTTTTGTTTTGTTTTCCGCGTGTGTGCGAGTGTGTGTTTTTCTCTTGCATTGTATTACATACAAAAAAAAATACATAAGTATAAAAAGTTTGTTGAAAGTTTTTTTTATTTTTCACATAGGTTTTTGAATTCTCATTTTGTTTATAGTTTTATGTGTATGTATATGAAAGGTTTATAATCAACTTTATAAAATCATATCACTGACTATGTCTTTACGGCATAAATGAATTTGGTAAAGTTTGAAGAAATATTTTTTAAAAGTAAAGTTTGAAGAAATATTTTTTTTTAAACTATTTTATTCAAAAAGAATGTTTTTACAAATTATTTTTTTTTAATATAATATTTTTAATTAATTTTTTTAATTTATACAATTAAAATTTTAATTATTTTTTTTTTTAAATTTTAATTAATTTTTTTTAATTTATGGTATTAAGTTTTTAATTAAATAAATATCCATTTATTTTTAATTAACGACATACAAATATTTTTAATTTATTTGCGCATTTTAGTGATTGGTCCGGATTTAATTAATTTTTTAATCTACGAATTTTTTAATTAAATATTTTTTTTTTTTTGTGTAAAGACATACGGTCAAATTCATAAGACAAATGTAATTTGGATTTAAAGCACACAATAGTTAAAGTATAATAAGCCTTTAATAAACCTTTATTTCGAAATTGTATTCATAAACGTATTTTAACAGTTTAATAACACTGTGCTACGAAAGATCAAAAATAAAATATGCAGGGGTTCTCGTATGAAAATTCGCGTTGGTTAGAGTCCATAGAGTACTGATATACTCATAGTTTTTCTGGATCACTTCGTTAAGTACGTTTTTTATTGACAAATGTGTTGAAAAACGGCAATTTTTAAATTACAATTTTAAAAAATTATTACTTTGTTAGTTTGCAACCGATTTTCGATTTTATGGATTTTTTTGAAAGGTATAAGTCTTACCTTTTAAACAAAACAAAAATATTAAAAATCGATCAAGAATTGGCTGCTACGATCGCTTAAGTTAAAAAAAAAACGAATTTTTTGAAAAATTTGTCATAATTCTTTACACTCTTAGTTGAAAGTGCATCATTAAACAATTTTTTTAAATTTTTTGTACAAAAGTATAGTAAAGTAGCTTTCCAAAACATTCAAAAACATAACAATCGGGTAAAAAATTAATGAGTTATGCTAAGTTTTGTGATAGGACATTTTTAATTTTTTTCAGAATATATATAAAAAAAAAAAAAAAAAAAATGGGCGTGTCAGTTACTTCCAAATCCTATTTATAATTTTTTGTTTTTGTTTGAAAGTATAACTGTTACTTCTTAAACAAAAAATATTGAGAATCGGTCGAATATAGGCTAAGGTGCGCACGTTTCAGTTAAAAAAAGAATTATACCTGCAACATTTTTATGACAAAAAACATTTGATATTTTTGAAACGAAATTGGTAAAATTGTGGGATCATTTGATGTAAATTTTGCCTATTTATAAATATACGTTTGAGGCATTCCACACCAAATGTTCAGCGAAAATAAAAAACATGTGAACCGTAAATTTTTGAATGGGTAGTATGGATATCCATATATGGAGCTAAGAAAATTTGTGTCGAGTTGCCTTGTTTAAATATATATCAAATAAAAACGAAATGCACCAAAATCTCAAAAATTTACATTCTTGTATAGTTTTGTATGGGCTATCGATTAAAAATTTTTTTTGGAAAATTTTCAGAACCCGTCCTGAAATTTTCCATTTTTTAAAAAAAGTCAATTTATAAAAAATCCGGCCACTTTTGTTTTTTATTTTTTTTGTAAATTTTTTTTTAAAGATTAGATGTTTGTCTAATTGATGGTCACGTGATTGAATTTTTAACTTTCACGAGCATAATTTTTCTACTAACACTCACAATCACGTGGGTAAATTTAATACAACTCACACTCACGTGCGCCGACGCAAGAGTCACTCACGCTAACGTTGACTCACACAGATATTCTTATTTATACAAAAAAAAAGTCAAAAACTAAAGTATCAAAAATCTTTCAAAAATTTCAGCATAATCTAAAATTTTACATTTGTTTTGATTTTTTTGGGACGAAATCTGAAGTTAAGCAAAATTTTACATTTTTTTTTGGTGCTTTTTTTGGAATGAAAGGAAATATGAAAAGAAAATAAATCACGCAAACTCACGCAAAAAAATCAACTCACGCACACTCTTTCACGCAATAATCATACTCACACTCACTCACAATCACGTGAGTAAAATTGAATTTAGTCACACTCACGCTCTAATCGGCTCATGTTCCCATCTCTAGTTTGTATATCCACACAAAAAATTGTAATGTGTTTTTCGTTATTTTAGAGAAATCGCATTTGAATTTTGAATTTCATAACAATTTAGTAATTTGCTTGGTTCAACGTAGCGTATGACTAATGCAAATATTTAATACTCATTCGCTACGTTGCACTGTGGGCCAGCATCCAAGAATTTTGGCCAAAACTAGAATACAGAGGTTAGAAGTCTTGTTAGTATGCCAAAAGAGGTTAAGGCAGTGGCTGATCACAAATCTGCAATCAAAAATTTTAAATTCAAAATGGCGGATTCAAAATGGCGGCCATAAATTATAAACTTTGAATTTATAATACTTAAAATATTTGTTTATAAAGGATATCGCGACGCTGATAACGAATATGGAATCGAAAATTTAAAATTCAAAATGGCGGATTTAAAATGGCGGCCAAAAATGTTTAAATTTGTATACATTGAACTTCACTTATTTCTTTATAAAGGATATGACGTCGCTTATTACAAATATGGAATAAAAATATAAATTCAAAATGGCGGATTCAAAATGGTGGTCAACAATTTTTTAATTTGTATATATTGAACTTCACTTATTTGTTTATGAATGATATGTCACTGATTACGAATATGGAATCGAAAATTTCAAATTCAAAATGGCGGGTTCAAAATGGCGACTTTTAATTTTAAAATTGGTATATGTTGAACTTCAATTATTTGTTTGTACTGGATATGGCTTCCATGTTTGCGAATATAGAATCGAAAATTTTAAATTTAACATGGTGGATTCAAAATGGTGGCCATACATTTCAAATTTGAATATATATATTGAACTTAAACTATTTGTTTATAAACGAAATGGCTTCGCTGATTACGAATATGATACCGAAAATTTGAAACTCAAAATAGTGTATTCAATATGTTTATGAAAATTTTCTGATTCAAATTATCATTATCAGACAAGGCTTAGCAGCAAAGTGTTTTCGTGAGCGCATTAATAATAAACAAAATGCAAGCAAGATGAAATTAACAAGAAACAAGTGAGAGTGTTAAATTCGGCTTTTATACCCTCCAACACGTAAAAAAAAAACAGGGCGTCTTTTTTTTTGGGGGGGGGGGGGGGGGTAAAGTCAGTTGGAGACAACCTTCCTAGATCCAACTACAAGACTTTGAACTTCTTTTGACATAACAATGTTTCGTTTGCTAAGCAAAAGTACAAAAAACCTATAAAAAATAATTTTTTTTAGAGGTTTTTTTAGTTCTTAAGAGGGTAACTTTTTTCCCCCTGAACCGATTTTGCCCATGTTCGAACTTAACCAGCCCAATACTATAAGCCTTCTTCGTGCCAAATTCCAGGAGTCTAGCAGAGTCTTCCACAGACGGACAGACGGACGGATGGACGGACATCGCTAGACATCGCTAGAATGTCTTAGAATGGATCACTTATCAATAATATATACACACAGAGAAATGTTTAGTTGGAATTCCATTATGAAAACGGAATTTTGATAAATCTTATACATTTTTAGTTGTGATTGTAAATTTTTTATCACCATACCAAATAAATAACAGTAGTAATAATTAATTTACAATAGTGACCGAATGGATGTATCAACAACTAATAATTTGGTTAATATACCCAAACTTAAAACTAATAAAGTTTTTGAAAAAAATTTAGTAAGTACAACTGTTTCTTTAAGTCTTTATTTTCCCTCTCGACCAATAATCATTTGTTTAAATTAATAAATTCCAAAAACATTAGGTAATAGTATCCACAACTGAAAATGTTGGTTAACTTAACCAAATTTTCAATATTTTTTTATTTTTGAAAAATTTTACTAAATTATAAATTTGTATTGGTATTCTTAACTAATAATTGGTCGTTAGGATTTCATTTCAATTACAAAACGTTTTGCGTCAAAAAAAATTAAAATAGTAATCATTTAAAACTAAAATGTTATTGTATTCAGACGTTTTTTAAATTTTTAAATAAAATTCATGTAAAATTTCGTAAAAAATGTTACAAATGTTGACGGTAAGTTGATACTACTGCCGAAATACAATCAATATAAATTAATAAACTTTATTCTAGGTATTTTCACACGCAACTTTAATGCAGATGCTAAAGATGATATTTTACCCAGAAGTCGACAATAAAATCGTTTTTTGAGCCAACTATAAAAAACTTTGTTGCAGTTTCCAAGAAATCCTTAGAGTCCAAAGTGTCCAGAGAGTGGTAACAAATTTAAGGTTTGTAAATGCCAGAATATTGAAATTAAGAAAGTTTCATCCAAAACTACTCTCAGAATCGGAGACATTTTCTATAGGAAAAATTTCTCAAAATCTGAGACTTTTTCTGTAGGAAAAATTTTTCAGGACCTGAAACTTTTTTTCCAAATCTGAGATTTTTTTTTTAGGAAAAATTTTAGAATTTGAGACTTTTCCTTTTTTTTCTATTAAAAAATCCTAGGATTCTGATATATGTTTCCATAAAAAAATTCTAGAAGTCTGAGATATTTTTTTGATTTTTTCATTGACATGTTTTCTTAAGAGACAACTGAATATTGTGATAGTTGGTGCAACCGCAAAAATTCAGTTAGCAAACAATTCAGTTGCAACAACTGAATCTATTTTCTGTGTGTAGACTTTATGGGGTCCTGGACCGATATTTCGATGCGTTACACACGGAATGACAAAGTGAGTATACCCCCATACTGTGGTTGGAGGGTATAAAAATGCAGCAAAGTTTTGTTTATATAAATTACACCCAAACTATTTTATGGAAACGCACTTAAATGGAGAGGTGTTAACTTTATTTTTCTTTTTTTTTTCCCACAGAGAAAAAATTTAAACAAAGTTAAGTTGAAATATTACACCAAAATATACATGTGTCGCGAATCGAATATTTAATATAATAATAGTTTGATCACATGATCAATTATTTTTATTATTTTCTATTTATTTACAACTCATTTTTACTAAATTTAACCTAACCGAGAACTGGTAACAATGACCGTCGTCTCGTTGTAGCGAAAAAAACCAAGGGTTCTGGTGGGAATTGAACCCACGACCACCACGTTCAAAGGCTAGCACGCTACCAACTAGCCTACGGAGGCCCCCGAATCGAATATTTACTGCTTTAACTGAACATGTCAACTTGCTGACGCTTTTAAACGGATAATAATTAATTAATGCTGAAACTCTTATAAAAGCGCAGAGGCGCATTTTTACAAGACCGCATTTAAAAAACACCAATAAGTAGTTATGAAATTCTAATCTGGACCATTAAACTGCATTAGAATTTCAGCTTAAATGTATCATTAAAAAGCAAATCTTGAGGACACAGTTATATTGGATATATATTCTTTATGAATTTTCCTATAATGGTGTTCTTATAAAAACCTCGCAAAAATGCTCATAAATTGCCACTAACGGCGAATTAAAGTGGTGACCCATAAATAGCATCTGCTTAAATGCGTCACTGAATATGTAAGCATAAAGAATTTATAAAAGACCAAATAAAGCAGAAATATTGAAGAAATCAATAACACGTGTCGGCTTAATCATAATAAAGATTAGTATACATTAATTTGGTGGTCCTATGTACATAATATAACGTATAATATATACATAGTATAATTTACAGATTTTTGACAATAATGACTTAACAAAACCGAATTTGGCCAAGTCCAATACACCATTTAATAGGCCTTCAAAAAACCTTTCAATCTGTATATAATGTTCATATATCTCCTTTGTAACAGAAATGAAAAAAAAACGAAATAATACCGTTTTCCCCCTCCCATTTCCCCTCTTTAACAGCCGAGATGGCACCTAAAAAAAAAGTTTAATCTTAGATTTTGACCTTCTATAACATATGTGAATTGCAGAACAATCGGAGTGAATGTTATTTTATCTCCCGTGCTAGTGTAGAAGTGTGATCTGAACGCCATTTTTCAGTTATAGGATAATATCTCAAAAGTTTATGAATGGTCGCAGACGGTCGCAAAACTCTAGTTAGGGGACGTATTAAGGACCACTTTGGCATTAAGGGTTTTCCAATATCGTTTGGAGCTTTTTGGAGATCAATGTTGAAAAATGGCGATTTTCAAAAAAATCGTTATTGCTACGGAGAAATTCAAATTTTATACCATCTTTAGATAATTATTGAAGTGTTTTAGATTTTTATATGTAAATAAGTACTTCTTTAATGATTTCTGAATGATTTTGAGTCAAAAATTCTTTAATTTACAAAGGTTTTTTTTTTTATTTGAAAAAGAAAATATTGTCACAAAAATTCAAAATTTTCACTTTGACCTCTTGCCAAAGAAAAACAGTAAGCCACAATATTACAATATTTTATTTACATAATATTAAACATTCCCAGATTTTAAATACATCAACAGAATTTGGATGCATCGAAATGGACTTTTGGCCAAAAAACGGAGATCCTGGCCCACTGTGCGTTGAAACAAGAAAATACAAGCAAATTACAAAATTGTTATGAAATTTAATATTCAAATGCTAAGCTTAAAAAAAAGTAGCCGAATTTTTAATAAATTTACTTTTTTTTTAAAAAAATTATATATAAAGGTAAAATTCTTCAAAAAATTGTGTAAAATTATATAAAATTATATATAATTTGATAAAACTATATATAATTATATCCAGGATTTGGTGGATATAATTATATAAAAGGATATCAAATCAGCGACGTATCCAGGATTTTGAAAAGGAGGGGGCACAACTCCCAATTTTTTTTGTTATCGAATATTTATATTTATTTTAAAATACTTAAATACAGTTCAGTGTGAACATAGGGCGTCAACAAATTCTCTCCATCTAATTCTATCTCTGGCAATTGTTTTTGCTTGATTCCAGGATAGTTGAGCTAGTAAGCATTCTTGTTTGAGGCATCGAACCCAGGTGTTACGGGGTCTGCCCTGTCGGCGTTGTCCTTGGGGGTTCCAATCTAGGGCTGTTCTGGCGATTTCTTCAGGGGGTCGTCGCAATATATGACCTACCCATGTCCACTTTCGTCTACGGATCTCTATTTGCCCTGGCAAAGAATTTGCCCTTAGAAGCAGGGCTTCATTTGACAAATTCTCAGATTCAGAGATTTTTTTAAAGGAACGGTTCTTGGAAACAATATGTAAACTAAAAGTGTCACCATCATAAATGTTACTTGGGAATTGCACAGTAAAAAGTTTTGGGTTAATTTTAATTCCTAGCTGGTGTGTATATATATCAAAGACAACAAGTAGAAAAGTTAAATTCGACTTGGCCGAATCTATGAATACCCTCCACAATATTAACCGAGGTTGAGATTAAACTTAATGTATGTATTTGCATATTTGTATTTCAAACAGATAATAATGCATAATTTTAAGTCTCTATGTCAGTGGTCGGCAGAAAGAGAGTCTATGAATGCATTGTTGTATAAATATAAATATGCATGTGTTAGTATATTTCTTAAACAAAGCGACATCAACCAGCTAAGTTGTGAGTTTTGTTGACATTCGTGTTGAATACATGTGTATAGCCGAATGTGTTCGGGATCCATGTGCAATGGATGCCGACCGCTGCTCTATGTACATATTTTTTACTCCCAATAATATAAACAACAACAACAAACAAAAAGTAGCAATGCCTTTTTAGTTCTAGTTAAATACCCAGTAAAAACTTCTATTACCAAGTAATGAGGTTTTCGCCTTTAAATAGATGGTGGTAGCTAGTTACTATGTTGGTGAAACACTCATTATTTTAACATGGCGATGTCATTGGAGTAACGACCGCATACCCACTCGCTTACGAGAATGGTACTGAAAAACTACATACATTAGTACCACAAATAGTAAGCTACTAGTAGCCCAAAAATAACTCGTTACCCACTACTTACAAAAATGCTACCAAATAACAGCATACATTAGTCCCAAAAATAAGTAGCTACCAGTAGCCCAAAAATAACTCGTTTCCCACTCCTTACAAAAATGCTACCAAATAACAGCTTTTGATACTTTTAATAAATTTTTAACTTGGGGCAACTTCCCCCAATATGAAATTGAACAAGTTCATGTTGAACGCGTTTATTTCAAGAGCAACCAAGCGGGCAAATGTGGAAATGGAAAAGAAGAATTCTGATTAAAATTGAGACAAGGCAAAAAAAAGTTTAGAAAACCAAATTGATATTCAGAAAACTGTATCTAGCTGACACTTGATCGTGATTTCATTAAAAAAAAGTTATTTAGACAACTTATCAGATATTTTAAATCGTATTTACCAGTAACCTGTTCTGTATCAGGTTATCGGTAACTCATTATTTATTAACAAGATGTAACCGGTTTTGTATTAGGCTATCGGTAACTCATTATTTGTTAACAAGAAGTAATCGAGCAGGTAACGAGCCCTCATTACATAGAATGCAGGCGGTAATGGGGACTTATTACGAAGTTTTTACTGGGTAACACCAACTACAGAATAAAAGAGTTGATACAAGAAAACAACAACTATAAAATGCACGCAAAATGGCATTGTTTATACTTTAACTCACCTCAATATATTAACAAACAAGAAAAAAAAACTAACGGCTTTTTTTTCTACACTACAATAACAACGATAATATAAATGCAATTACCTAAGAAACAAGTAGAAAAGTTAAATTCGACTTGACCGAATTTATGTATGCATACAATGCCCGTTTATTAATAGTAAGTGAAAAAAAGTATCACTTTTAATTAGAAATATTTTATTTTGAATAAAAACCTTTTTTTTTTTTCTTAATAACTTTTGAACCACTGAACCGATTTTTCTGAAATTCAAAACCAAATAGACTTGGGGAATGACAAATATATATGCTAAGCTTCAGCACCCTCAGAATTGTCTTTCGAAAGTTAGAGTGGTTTTAATCTCGTAAATTCGCAAAATACCCTTGCCGAAATTTACTCTTTTGCTCATAACTTTTGAACCACTGGACCGATTTCGCTGGATTGCAATACCACCCTGACCCGGTAAATGGCCAACATATATGTCAAACTTCAGGAGCCTCCGTAAAGTCTTTCAAAAGTTAGCGTGTTTTCAACGGACAGACAGACAGACAGACAGACGGACGGACGGACGGACGGACATCGCTAGATCGACTTAAAATCGATCAAGGATCATGAATATATATACTATATGGGGTCCTAGACCAATATTTCGATGTGTTACAAACGGAATGACAAACTTATATATACCCTCTATCACTAGAGTGGAGGGTATAAAAAGAATTAAATTAATTCCATTAAAAGTATACTTTTAAAGAGATAAAAAGAGAGTGAGAGAGTGGCTTTTTAACCTATTTTTTGGTGTTAAAATAAATCCAAGATAGTTTTATTAATGTAAATAATTTTATACCTAAACGGGTGTTAATTTTAATCTAGGCAGAACTAAAAATATAAAATTTCCCCAAAAATAAAAAAAAGTAAGGTTATGTTTTTTTTAATATTTTTGTGTATTGAATAATAGAAAGACTTAAAATACAGATCAAATACCTGAATAAAGTTAAAATCAAGAGTAATGTTGATGCATTTTTCACCCACACTCTGTAAAACTAGATAGAAAAGTGATAATGCTTCTATATTACGAAATTATTCCTGGGAGTCTTCCAAATCAATTTCGGCATGGTTTGTTGATGTCTTTCCATCAAAAAGAAACAAAAGCAGATGCTGGATCAGTATTGTGTAATTAGTTATTTCTGGAAGGTTTTCAAAGTTAATGAATGCACTGCCCAATCAAAAATTCCAGTCTCTGCCTTCTGCTTCAAGATTCGGCTGGTCTAAAAGTAAGGTTAAACAAAATTTAATTAAAAACGATTGTAAAACGTTATTAGTCTATACTTACTTGATATTAATATTCCGGTCGGGGTCAAAATTTCACTTTCTGGATCACAAATTCTGATAACGTAAAATTTTCCATAAGTTTTTTACTTTTGCGTACATTGCAAACATTTTTACCACACTTTGAATAAGATGCTGTTTTCAATTCCTTGTTAAGTGTTAATTTTAAACTTGATGAAATACAATATTTTGATGACGTTTGACGTTTATTTTTTATTAGTTTTTAAGAGAGAAATTTAATTATTTTTTGGCATTAAAATAAAACTAAAAGAAATAACATAAAGAAAAACAAAATTTTAATCCCTATGTGGTTTAACATATAAACCATTTCGGTTTTAACTTTTAATTTAATTCCAAGGTGGTTTAAAATGTGTTCCGCTAGGTTTTAAATTTGACCCAAAACTTTTTACTGTGTGGTATTTGCGATAAATATCAAAATCATTAATTAAGTAATTTTTGCAAAAATCCATTGAATTGCAAAAAATAAGATACATTTTTTTTTAATAATCTAAATATATAAACTAAATAGAGTTTAACCTCCTTATTCCAAATCATCTTACCAAACTTTTTAGGCGTATAGCATTTTTTCCGATATCCGCGTTCAATACATCGAGCTCGTGGAACTTGTGGATCTACTTATACTTAAGTTAGCGCGTTCCATTTCGAAACATTCAAGTTTGAAGATTTAAAAAAAAAAAATATTTTTATTTCTTTACGTAAGAGTTATAAGTGAGAGTCATATCAAAAAATTTATTAGAATCTAAAAATGGTTCTATAGAAAAAAACTTTTCAGAATCGGAGATTTTCCTACATAACAGTATCTCAGATTTTAATATGGAAAAAGTGTCTTAGAATCTGATAGATTGAAAATTTTTTATAGAAATTTATTTTCATGATCCTGATACATAATTTTTATACCCTCCACTTACAAGGGAAGTCTCCCTAGTGTCACCCGCGGATCTTTATGGAATTGGTTTTATTTTGTAGATCAGAAAAAATAAAGGGACACGTATTTTTTCCTAGCGGCCCAAATTCATATTTAGGGGGTAAAAAGGAGGGGGGAAGACAAGGCCATTTTTCAGTTTTTCTCATTTATCTCCTATACTATACAAAGAAACCTAGTCATCTTACATACCAAATGAAAGGTCTTTGGAAAACCTATCTACGTGTGCTAAGAGCGTGTCCAAACATGCACAACTTTTCGTCATATTGAGTAAAATGCCAAAATTTTAAGATATTTTTGTTAATAAGTCGAAAAATATTAATTTCTTTGGCCCGTTGTTAGCACCACGAGATAGGTATTTTAAATACCTTTAATCTGATATCACGCATGCCTATATTAATTTTGTTAAAATAGGCGTAAAGCGTAAAAAACTAAAAAAGGTCAATTTCCCCCCATACAAATCGACCCCCCCTAAAAATTAGTTTGGGCCGCTAAAAAAAATACGTGTCGAATTAATTTTCGTTCTTAACAACATATCCAAATTTCACGAATATCGGAGGGTGACACCAGGGAGACTTCCCTTGTTAGTGATAGAGGGTATATATAAGTTTGTCATTCCGTTTGTAACTCATAGAAATATCGGTCTGGGACCCCATAAAGTATATATATTCATGATGCCCGATCGATTTTAAGACATTCTAGCGATGTCCGTCTGTCCGTCTGTCTGTCTGTCTGTGGAAAATGCTGTAGCGGACAAAATATTGCACAGAGATGACTGAAACTTAACATATTTATTGGAAGTTCTCCCGAGAAGTTTGGTATTGCATTTGAGCGATATCGGTTCAGCGGTTCAAAAGTTATGACCGAAAATGTAAGCACACCTTAAAAATTTCAGTACATTCAACATAACCTAAAAATACAAAATGCTTTAATTCGGCTTCTGGTTGACATATGTGAACATAATTGAACACCAAATGGTATTTAAACAAGTACGAACATATTTTTTACAAAAAAAAAAGAAAAAAATCGCGCATTTTTTTTTTTACCAAAAATTTTTTTCGCCGAAATTTTTTTTTTTTCAAAAGTAATTTCCTTTTAAATAAAGTTTTTTGCAATAATCTTTTTGAAATTGTGGAGGGTATCACTACATTCGGCAAGGCCGAATTTAACTTTTTTACTTGTTTTTAGATTAAACCAGTATTATGTGTTTTTAAACATATTTTACCGATGAAATGACTTATTTTTTATTTTTTTAAATTTTTTTTTAAATTTAAATTTTTTTTCAAATCGAAAAGGGGGGCACGTGCCCCCTGTGCCCACCCCTTGTATACGTCCATGTATCAAATTATATATAATTTGATAACTTTTAATTTGGTAACCGTTGGTAACCGCATCAGTTGAGAACGGCTGGACCGATTTGGACAATTTTTTTATTGAAATGTTCGCCATAGTCCAACTTAGGCTCTTACGTTCAGAAAAATAGGCCACGCCCACTTTAACTCCAACTTTTTCGATTTATCTAAAATCGGAAAACGGCTGCACCGACGTGGCTTATTTTTTACTTAAATGTTCGTAGTAACACAGTTTAAGTTCATACAGAGAGAAAAATCGACCACGCCCACTTTTTTCGATTTATCTAAAATCTGTGAACGTTTGGACTGATTTGACTTAATTTTTTAAATGAATTTTGACTATAATCTTTCTTTGATTTTTACGAAAAGAAGAAATTGACCACACCCACTTTTACGCCCTAAATTTTGTTGAAAATATTCGTCAAAGTTCAGCTAAGGTTGTTACGAAAACGAAAATTGCCCACGCCTACTTTTTCTGTGTATCGAAAAAACTAGAACAACTAGGCCGATTTGATTATAGTCCGCAAAAAATTTTTAAGGAAAGAAAAATTGGATACGTCTACTTTTATGCTCACTTTTTCCGATATGTATATTTTAAATCTTAGAACGGCTGGATCAATTTGGCTGATTTTGTTTTTAATGTTCATCAAAGGTTTTTCGAAAGGAACAATATTCCATTTCCAGGCCCCCTTTTGATATATAAAAAATCGCATCACTTGAGAATGGATGACTGAATTGGTTAAATTCAAATGAGTTTTACCTTAAAAAAATTTGTTTACCAGCTATTTTTTCGATATATCTAAAATTCGATCTTTAGGAAAATAAATATTATTCGGTGGTAATCGCATCACTTGAGAACGGCTGTACCGATTTGGACAATATTTTGTTTAAATGTTCGTGTTAGGTTTTTGCGGAAAAAAAAATTAACCACGGCTAAACTTTTTTTAAAATGTTCGTCATAGTCCAACTTTTTTTACGGAAAGAAAAATTCGCAAAATCGGCAAAACCGATTTGGCTATTTTTTGTAAACATTCGTCACAGTTCAACTAAGATTTTTACGGAAACCTTAGAACGACTGGTCTTTAGTAATTTTTTTCTTTAATGATCATAGTCCAAGTAAGGTTTTTGAGGAAATAATTATTGTTCTCGACCTCTTAAATGTTCACATTTTCAATATCTTTAAAATTTTTTACACTTGAGAACGCCCGGACCGATTTTGAATTTTTTTTTAATGTTCGCAATAGTCTACAGTGAGTCAAAGTAATAATGGAACAGCATATATTTGTTAGCAGTTCATTTAAGGAAAAGTTATCAATACCAAACCTGATTATTATCAATCGACTATTTTTGAAAAAAGTGCTATATAGGAAATTTTCCAAGCATTAATTTAAGCTTGATAGCGTTCAGATTGAGCAAATATTAAATAAGATACGAGGGTCGCACTGGAAAATTAAATTATTTGTAGTTGTTTTTTGAAATTTTTTTAAAAATATTTCTAAGTCAATTTTTTCCAAGTTCAAACATTAGAAATTTAAAAAATTCCCGGCTAAAAATGAATTGTATATGAGCATATATGAACACATCTGACCATACATCATTAATTCGAAAACATATATGATCATATATGAACATATATTAAAATTGGCGCTTATTCAATATATGACCATATATGGTAAAACATATGATAATATGCGATCATATATTGGCCCATCCTTAACATAAATTATCATATATGATCGTACATGAGCTTGTATACATTATTTTTAGCCGGGTTATCTAATAATTTTTATTTAGTTATCAGCTAGTTTTTCCAACAACCCAAACAAAAAATGAAATTTTTTAAATACAGTGGAAGAAATCCGCATTTTTTGACCTCCAACTCGTTTGACCACCAATTTTTTGTAAACAAAGAAAAATTTTAATTATTCTTATATCTCATTACTATACACTTAGATGTACTCAAATTAATAAACAATAAAATATTTTCTTTGTTTACAACAAATTGGTGGTCGAAAGAGTTGGAGGTCAAAAAATGCGGATTTCTTCTATTGTATTTAAAAAATTTCATTTTTTGTTTGGATTGTTGGAAAAACAAGCTGATGACTAAATAAAAATTATTAAATAATTTTTTAAATTTTTAATGTTTGAACTTGGAAAAAATCGACTTAGAAATATTTTTAAAAAAATTTCAAAAATGTATCTACAAATAATTTCATTTTCCATTGCGACCCTCGTATCTCATTTAATATTTGCTCAATCTGGACGCTATCAAGCTTAAATTCAAGCTTGGAAAATTTCCTATATAGCACTTTTTTCAAAAATAGTCGATTGATAATAATCAGGGGTAGTATTGATAACTTTACATTTAAAGAACTGCTAACAAATATATGCTGTTCCATTATTACTTTGAGTCACTGTATATGGTTGTTCGTAAAGAAAAATAGTCCTTTTCCACTTTTTTTCGATATATCTGAAACTCATATTTACTCCAATTCGGTATATTTAAAAAAAAAAATCTTTATAGATTCCGCTTAAACTTGGTACAATTGATTTCAAATCCTTGGGTATTATTATGTACAAGTTTAACGTACCACACAAATTTAAGTGTCCACTTTGGTCTAAATATGTGAAATCGATTTAAGTCGAACACTTATGACCGGATCGATTTTTTATGTTAGTAATAGTTCTACTTAGGTTTTTAAGGAAAGATATACGTGAAAAGTGTACCAGAAAACTGGAAAATTCGGATAAATTATAAATGTTTGTGGTATTTTGTATGAACTCTAGATTACTCAAGAAAATGTCTCACGATAAGAACGAAGGATATGCGTAATTTTATTTTTGTGTGGTTCGTAATGATGTCTTTAGTAAGACATTTTAAATTTGTACAGTTCGCAAAGTCGAAGACATGGTAATCTGCCTTTAAAAAACACCGGGTCTTAAATACCACGCCCACAAATTTTTCTAAGCCAAGAAATTCATTACATTTTTGCAGTGCTTTATATTTAAAGCGAAACTAAATATAAACACTGATCTTATTTATATTTGGGCCAGCAACGCGGACCGGGCCAGCTAGTAATTATATAAAAACTTTTTTACTCGGGGTTGTATGGATAGCCATATATGTATGGAGCTAAGAAAATTGCGTTTTTGGATTTTCAATTTTTCAAAAACTGGGCTTAGGAGGCGTGGTCAAATATTGGAAAAAAAATGGTCAAATTTGTGTCGAGTTGCCATGTTTAAATATTTATCAAATTAAAACGGAATGCACCATTCCTTTATAGAGAAAAAAACTAAATTTACTAACTAATATTGTAAAATTTACAAAATAATCATCAAAAATTAGTACGATAATTTTTAAGAAATCAACTGAAAAAATTATTAAAAATCAGTAAAAAATTAATAGTTTGTAAAGCGTGTTTACTAAAAAGAATTACTAAAAATTGTTTTTTTAGTAGAATTTAGTAAAAAAGTAGTAAAGTTGGTAAAGTTAGTAAAGTCTCAAAAATTTACAAGAATGTAAATTTTTAATATTAAAAATTTTTTTGGAAAATTTTCAGAACCCATTCTGAAATTTGCAATTTTTTAAAAAAAAGTAAATTTATTAAAAATTCGGCCACTTTTTTTAAGCTTACACTCAAAAAAATACGTTAGTAAAAAAATTTGTAAAATGGTTTGTATCCCAACTTTACTATTTTTTTACTAAATTCTACTTAAAAAACAATTTTTAGTAATTCTTTTTAGTAAACACGCTTTACAAACTATTAATTTTTTACTGATTTTTAATAATTTTTTCAGTTGATTTCTTAAAAATTATCTTACTAATTTTTGATGATTATTTTGTAAATTTTACAATATTAGTTAGTAAATTTCGTTTTTTTCTCTATAAAATCTATACACTAAATTAAAAAAAAAAAATAATTTCATTAAAATATTTGGAAATAAAAAAAATATATTATTAGTTATTTTTTTTTTAATGTTAAAACTGCGCTTTGATAAGTATGAATATGCTTATTATTTTTAATATTGAATTATGCTTCATTGTAACTAGTTTTTTTTTTTTTCAATTTAAAAAAATATATTAAAAAGGGAACAAAATAGAGTCAAGAGAAGACATGCAAAATTCAAAAACAATGCCGACCTTTTCAAATGGAAAATTTCCATAATAACAGTTTTTTTTTCTTTCTTCTTTACTTACGAATATTTTTTCTCGCGCACATAAAGGGTTGATTTTTGTGTAATTTACACTGTTGCCAACTATTTTTATCAAAGAACCTCTAAATTTCATTAAAAAAGCGCTAGAAACCGCCAAAAATAAATTTAGCGGGGAAAATTTAAAATTCTCCCGCTAAATTACGAAAAAAAGCGCTAAAACCGAAAAACTTGACATTTTTGATTGACAAAAAAGAAAAATTAAAAAAAAAACCTCCAAATTATTTTTTCTACGAAAATTGACTTTTCACTAAAAAAAATTTAGCGGGAGAATTTTATATTTTAAGCGCTAAAATTCGACAAACTTGGAGTTTTCGATTGAAAAAAAGAACAATTGAAAAAAAAACTCTAAATTTTTCCCACTAAATCCAAACAAAAAGCGCTAGTTTTTCCCGCTTAAGCACCGTTCCCGCTAAAACCAATTTGCCCAGGCTTAATCCAAACAAAAAGCGCTAGACTTAGCGGGAAAACCTCCAACTTGGCAACAGTGGTAATTTACTTTGTGCCTTTCTTTTTATTATTCAGTCACAAAATATCATTCGATTGATGAATATTGCGCGAGTAAAATGTACAAAAAAATATTACAACACAAAATACATAGCAGGTAACCAAATTTTAAAGTATTTTTTGTTTAAAATTATATAACTCGTTTTTTTTTTAGAATAAAAAACAAAATAGGAAATGATGACAACAGGTAACAATTGCATACTTATGTGTTCCATTTAAAACATTATGTTGATATTTTTTTTTATTCTAGGACACCGTACCACAGACTAAATACAGACTCGAAAGTAGTTTTATATGAAAAAATGGGGAAAAACTAAGCGATTTTAGGAGAAAACACAGCGGTTTTTAGTCCGTTTTACGCTAACATTTTTTTTTCTCATTCATTTATTTTATTGAATCTTCACTAAAATTATGTGAACTAACAATAAGTATTCAAATCTTAAAACTAATATAACTTAATATTAAGTCCAGCCAGTGCCAGACAAAATTTCATTTGCTCATAAATAATCCAACGTTTTCAAAAGCATCATCCTTCACTTTAGTGTGCCAAGTCAGCAGTGGCCCTCCTTCTAAGTCGTTGGTGACCACGATTATTCAGTAGATTGCGTGCTAAATTGTTTGGATGTGATTCCAGTTTTCGTAAGTAGTTTTGGGTATGTTTCACAATTTCATCTTTAACAAGGGAAACATTTAGATCTCTGTGTATGTTCAAGTTTCTAACATACCAGGGGGCATCAGTAATCATTCGCAAAATGTTGTTCTGTTTTCTTTGTATTTTTTCCACATTAGACGCAGAGGCAGTGCCCCATAACTGAATACCATAGCACCATATAGGTTTTATAATCGAGTTGTAGATCAATAGTTTACAGTCTAACTTAAGTTTCGAGTTTCTCCCAATTAGCCAATTAACTGCAATTGTTTTCAATTTCATTTGGGTTAATTTTGCATCTATATGGTCTTTCCACGTAAGACGACGATCCAGGTGAATTCCGAGGTACTTTACTGTTGTATGTTGAGGTACAATGTGATTATTAATCCGAATTTGGGGACAAGTTTCTCGTCTTAACGTGAACGTTATGTGGATGCATTTCTGCTCATTCACTTTAATCTTCCACTTATTTAACCAGTATTCTAATTCAAGAATGTGACTGCAAAATTCGAGTTGCTTCAAGTGTATTGTTATGGGAGCTTAAAATAGCTGTATCATCTGCAAATGTGGAGGTATGCGTATTTCGATTAGTTGGCATATCAGAGGTGTACAAAATATACAAAAGCGGTCCCAAAATACTACCTTGTGGAACTCCAGCTTGTATGATTTGCGGGGTACTGACAAAATCGTTTTCCTTCACTGTAAACTTACGATCTGTTATGTAATTTTGGAGTAACTTATGTGTATTTGGTGGTAACATATTTTTTAACTTATAGAGCAAACCCTCATGCCAAACCTGTGAGACATCAATAAAAAGTGCGGAACAATCTTTTTTCTTCATAGGCTCTTCTAATTTCACCTACCAGTCTATGAACTTGCTCAATTGTGCCATGTTTCTTTCTGAATCCAAACTGGTGATCGGGGATAGAGTTGTTCTGAGCGACATGAGTTGTTAATCTGTTCATTAACAGTTTTTCAAAAAGTTTTGATAAATTGGATAACAGACTGATAGGCCTATATGATTCCACTTTTGTGTGATCTTTGCCTGGCTTGGGTATCATTTTAACGAGAGAAATTTTCCATTCTGGGGGATAATGTTGTAGGCGTAATATAGCATTAAAAATAAAAAGAATTATTCTTAATGCTATTCGGGGTAACTCCAAAAGCATTTTATTACTGATCTTATCAATACCAAATGCCTTTTTGGGGTTTAATTCACAAACTGCCTTTTCGACCTCTCGCATCTCAAACCTAACGGGTACTGCTATGCGCTGGGGTAAAATTAGTGGCAACTCTACTATAACACTTGATTCATTTGGTGTGAATACATTTTTCAAGTGCTCAACAAACAGATTTCCTTTTTCAGTACACAGAAAAAAATATCGTAAAATCAAGAGTAACAAAACAAATTGTTACCAACGAAATACTAGTTCAACAACGTTTTTAATTGTATCAACAATGTGTATTGTTAATGTGACAAAAATCCGGTTTTATTTCCAATTAAACGCATGAATTAAAATCATTGTTAAAGATTCCACAAAATTCACATTACTAACACAAACAATTTATAAACTCATTAATCAAGCACAAATATATGCGACGATAGCACGGTGGTAGTGTGCTAAACTCGAATCATGAAGGTTTCGGGTTCGCTGCCAGTTGGCGGAACAGTTTTTTATTTTTGTTTTTTTTTTTTTTATTTGAGATTATTTATTTTTAAAAACGCAAAAAGTGCATATTGAAATCACAGACACCTTATGTACGCATTTAGTCAACTTTAATTATACATGAGGAATAGCACGGTGGTAGTGTGCTAGCTTCGAATCATAAAGGTTGCGGGTTCGCCGCCAGTTGGCGGAACTTTTTTTTTTTTAATTTCCAATTTTAGTTTTTTTTTCTCATTCTAATTGTAGACTGTTTTAAATATGACGTTTAGTCAAATACAAATATGTATAAGGATAGCACAGTGGTAGTGTGCTAGACGCGTAGCACGAAGGTTGCGGGTTCGATGCCAGATGGCGGTAGACATTTTTTTTTTTTTTTTATTTTATTTTTTTCTTTCTATTTTTAGATTATTTTTTATTCTATTTTTAGATTTCAGATTATTTTTTATTCTATTTTTAGATTTTACAAATTTTTCAATTAATTTCATTGTTAATGTAACAATGAATGATGTTGATTTTTTTTTCAAAAGTTACAAATGCCATTGTTGTATTGACAAAATCCAATGTAGGCTCAGTTTCAATTAAATGTTTAATTGTATTAACAATGAAATTAATTGTATTGACAAATTTTTTTTTTCTGTGTATCATTTCTAGCCCAACCTCCATTTGCTTTGCGCAAAGGAGGCTTACATAAGACAGGTCTTTTTAAATTTTTTGTAGCACGCCATAACGAGTAGTCGGTTTTTGATGTAGGCTCCAGATTTTCAAGAAATCTATTTAGTGCAGCCGTTCTCTGAGATTCTAACAATCTTCGTAAGTTGTTCGTGCATTCCTTAAGTTGTGCTTTTAAACGAGGAGATCTGTGCAGTTGCCACTCTCTACGAACTCTCCGTTTTTCAATTAAGAGTCGTTCGACATCAGCAGAAGAAAATACATTCTGTCTGGATTGTCGGGGGGGTTTAGTAGCAAGTTGAGCAGCTAGTTTGAGATTAGATTCGAAATTCTTGAGCGAGAGGTCAATTTCCTCTGGTGTTCTTAGCAATATGTTTTCCGAGCAATGAGTACTGAGAAACTTTTTATATTTTAGCCAATTTGTTCCTTTGCCTGTCAGTGCTAAGTCACCAGTGGGCGATACAATTTCTCGGGGGTTAAATAGAGTAACAATAGTGGGTGTGTGGTCTGAAGAGAGTTCCAATGAAGATTCTACACTTACAAAATTTCTCGTTATATTCCTAGTCACTCCAAAGTCGATAAGATCAGGAATCTTACTTATTACGATCTGAAGGCCAGTATGTCGGTTCTCCACTTGAGACCACATCCAGACCCATTTTAGAAATTGTGTCAAACAACACACGACCTCTCGGGGTAATGAGGCGTGACCCCCAGAATGTATGCTTGGCATTGTAGTCACCAGCAGCCAGAAAGCGTGAACCTAGAGATTCGAAGAAAGTTCTATACTGATTATCAGTAATTTTAAATCTGGGGGGAGCATAAATAGACGAAATCACAAGGTTCATATCAAACTCGTTTACGCATAAAGTAGTGGCTTGAAGATAATCTTCACAAAGATCACACATAAGATTATGTTTTAGTCGAGTTTTAATTAAGATGCGAAAGATCCGCAGCCTGCGAAAGATCCGCAGCCGTGTTTAAGGTTGCCATTAGCCAAGTGGGAGAGTTATGGCCTGGAGCCAGACTGGACGTTGTGGAAAAACATGATATCCCCTCGCAACCCAGAGCTCATGCATGGATCCCAATGGCTACAAGTGACACTGCGGTGATTCTAAAGATGATAAAAGTCTGCAATCCTGACCTTCCAACTCAGAATTGGCAAATTGCCAGATTGGGTGAGATGGAGGGCGCTCGTCGTCAAGCAGTGGTCTTGGTTAATGAGGAATCGCTTCCGCTTTTAGCCAGGACTGACGGCATTATTAGATTTGGCTTTTTTCATATAAGAGTCAATGTCTACAAGGGCGACCAGAAGCCTATTTTGGAAGCAGACAAGCCAGTGGCAGAGTCGGCTGGGGAGGAGAATCTGGAAAAGGTTGATATTCAGCTGACCGATTCTAGGCTGATGGGAGATGCATCTGGCATTTTCGAAACCGAATCTGGCAACGAATGCGACCTCTGTGATGGCACGGAGGATAAAGCTGATGCCACTATGGGTGACATTCAGAACGAGGCCCATGCAGTGAGGAATTCGGAGAGTTCTGTTGCCTCCGATTCAGAACAGATGGGACACATATCTGGCTTATTCGAAACCGAATCTGGGGACGAATGCGACCTCTATGATAACACGGAGGATGAAGCCAATAACACGGTGGTGGAAAGGATGGTGGAAAAAAAGCAAGATGCTGCGGTTCCTACAAATAAACCTCCATCACTGTAAGGCAGCCTCAGCAGCACTATTGCTGCGCCTGACGACAGGAGCAGTTGACTTGGTTTTTATCCAAGAGCCCTGGGTGCGGGGTGGCAGGGTTTGCGGATTGAAGACCCCTGGGTTTAAGTTGATGGTTGCCAAAGGTGAGGGCTCACCAAGAGCCTGCATCTTGGCGAAAAATGGCTTAAATATATTCTTTTTATCAACTTTTAGTGATATGGATGTTACAGCGGCTAGCTTAGAGCTTCATGGGAAATCTATTTGGCTCGCCTCTGCGTATTTTCCTAATCCGGGGCCAATACCCCCGGAGAAGGTTGGCGGTCTGATTCGGGAGTCTGAATCTAGGGGACACCAGTTACTAGTGTGCTGTGATGCTAATGCACATCATTCGATATGGGGTAGTACAGACACAAATGATAGAGGCGAATCACTTTTGGAGTTTTTGTTAAGCACTAACCTGTATATTTGTAACAAGGGTAGTGAACCAACTTTCGTTACAAGTACGCGGCAAGAGGTTCTTGACGTAACACTTGTATCAGATACATTGTCTGATAGAATTGATGACTGGAGAGTTTTGGAAGAGCATTCTTTCTCAGATCATCGGTACATTGAGTTTTTACTCAGGGAGCGTGCCCCGGTTGAGACAGTCTCTAGAAATCTGAGAAGAACAAACTGGGTGAAATATAGGGAGACTTTTTCTTTGCTTTTGGATGAAGTACCCCTATCTGAACCGCATAGTTTAGCGGAAATTGACTGTCTGGTTGACCATATAACAAATGTTTGTAATAGGTGCCTGGATGCGTCTTGCCCTTCTGCAAAGCCTAGAGGGAAAAAAAAGCCACCTTGGTGGTCAAATGAGTTGCAGACGAGCAGAGATTCCTGCAGAAAGCTCTTTAATAAGGCTAAATTTTCAAGAGCGGACGAGGACTGGTCTGCATACAGGCTGCAACTTAAGAGTTATAAAAAGATGATCAGAAATGCCAAATGTGATTCTTGGAAAAACTTCTGTGGAAACATAGAAGACGTTTCTGAGGCATCCAGGCTGCGCAAGGTTCTGGCTTCTTCTCCTTGCACCCTAGGATACCTGAAAGATCCTAATGGGGTGTGGTCTTCCTCCAGTGGAGAGTCGCTGGATCTCCTTTTAAACACGCATTTTCCGGGCAATTCCATGACGCCGTTTCAAGCTTTGGAACGTTCTGACGCCCAAGCATCTGAAATTGCTTCGGAAATAATAAATATGCCAACATTAATCTGGGCGATAAAAAGCTTCAGGCCCTATAAATCTCCGGGACCTGATGGTATAATCCCGGCTGAGTTGCAGCAAGTGTTGGACTATATAGCCCCGTTGCTGTATAATCTATACACAGCATGCATCAACTGGTCGTATATTCCTTTAAAATGGAGGGATACCAGAGTCGTATTAATCCCGAAGGCTGGGAAAAGTTCCCACACAGCTCCGAAGGATTTCAGACCAATTAGTCTGTCTTCTTTTTTGTTAAAGACAATGGAACGAATGATAGACTCATATTTGCGTAGAGTGATTGACCCGAGGTTGCTTTCGACAAAGCAACATGCATACAGCAAGGGACGATCAACGGAAACAGCTCTTCATGAGCTCGTTGGTACCATCGAGAGATCGCTTTCGGTAAAGGAGTACACTATGGTGGCCTTTCTTGATATTGAGGGGGCTTTTAATAATGTCATTCCAGAATCGATAATATTGGCATTGTCTGGTCTGGGAGTGAAGCGTGAAATCGTTTTAATGGTGGAAAACCTACTTGCCAATAGACGTATAACGTCTGAATTGGGAGCGTCCGTCATATCTCGATTTGTCAATAGGGGCACACCACAAGGAGGTGTTCTTTCGCCGCTTCTTTGGAACCTGGCACTGAATTCAATGCTACTATCTCTAGAAGCACGTGGTTGTCATGTTATCGCATATGCTGACGATGTCGCGATAGCGGTAAAGGGGAGGCATCTGCCAACATTGCGGGACATTCTTCAGGGTTCTCTGAAAGATCTGTCTAAATGGGCAAGAGACTGTGGCCTAGGAGTTAATCCTAGTAAAACAGAGCTTGTTTTGTTTACAAGGAAAAATAAGATTCCTGCTTTTGATCCTATTTCTCTGGACGGTACTGAAATCACCTTCTCAGATGGAGCCAAGTATCTTGGAGTATTTCTAGATAGGAAGCTGAATTTCAGGCGTAATATTGAGGAACGGGTGAGAAAAGCAACGATTGCTTTGTATTCCTGTAAAAGGGCCATTGGAAAACGATGGGGTTTTAGCCCTCAAGTCGTTCATTGGATCTATACAGCAGTGGTGCGTCCAATTTTGCTGTATGGAATCATTGTCTGGTGGCCTGCTTTGGAAACAAAAGCGAACTTTGTCTTTATCACGAAGGTACAGAGAATGGCGTCAATGTGCATCACTGGTGCTCTTCGTACTACACCTACGGCTGCATTAGAAATCCTCCTTCACCTGATACCCTTGGACATATTGGGTAGGCAGTATGCGGCTGCATCGGCAATTCGACTTAATAGCACGCTGCAATGGAGGAGCAGTGATTGTGGCCATAGCGCAATCTTGAAAAAGATAACAATACCACAAAATGTGGACTGTGCTCCCTCTTTGAGCCTCTTTGAGCGCCACTTTACCACTATGATACCATCCAGGGAGTCTTGGATGGGGGATACTCCGGGTAGTGGAGCTACCATAAATTTTTACACAGATGGATCGAGGCTGCACGAACAAGTGGGCTTTGGAGTCTATTCGGAAGAGCTTGGGTTGAGCCTGGCTCGTAGATTGCCAGATCATTGCAGTGTTTACCAGGCAGAGATGCTGGCAATAAAAGAAGTGGCTGACTGGTTGAGCTGCAATGTCTTGTCTACAACCGCAGTCAACATCTATACTGACAGTCAAGCCGCGGTCAAGTCCCTGGATTCAATGTTTCTGAAAACAAGATCTGCCCTTAACTGCCGCACGTCTTTAAATGAGATGGCCAAGCAGTTTAACATACGACTCATATGGGTCCCAGGGCACAGAGACATTCCAGGGAATTGCAAAGCCGATGAGCTTGCAAGACTAGGAACTACCTTACAGGTTCCAACAGAATTGGAATGTGTTGGTACGCCTCTAGAAACTTGCAAGCAAAACCTACGGCTTTGTTCTGCGACGGAGACTAATCAAAGATGGGCAAATGGATGGGCGTGTGAGACAACACGACTGATTTGGCCTTCTCTTAATCAGGGGCGCACAAGTGAGCTGATATCGCTTCCAAGAGGAGAGATTTCAACGGTGGTTTCTATAATTACCGGACACTGTCTTATAGGGAAGCACGCAGAGCGGTTAAATGTGCCGTCGAATGACTTTTGCCGAAGTTGCATGGATGAAGAGGAGTTGGAAACTATCGAACACTTTATTTGCCATTGCCCGGCACTTTCTGGTCAGCGACTTGCTTCACTGGGATCTAGGGAGCTGTACGATCTTTCAGATTTGTCGGATGTCAAAATTCAATATCTAAGGAGTTTCATAAGAAGCTCAAACTGGTTTAACGACAGGGACTAGTAGGGAAACCTATTACGATCCCGTGGTATCACAATGGACCTCAGAGTCTACGTGTGTTGACGTAAAACGTCAGCAGCCACTTACAACCTAACCTAACCTAACCTAATTAAGATGCCTGAGCCTCCACATGACCTACCTCTGGGGTCTTTTGTATCATACAATGTGTAACCATCTAAAGCGAATAGACTGCGAGGAGTTAAATGGGTTTTAAATGCTAACGCTAACATGGCAAAACTTTCTACGACTTAGGAGTGAGTGAAACAACAAAAACCGATCTGGCATCCATTTTTCTTATGGCGGTTATATTAGTTTTCTCTTTCTAACCTAATTCGTAGAATAATTTGAAAATATTAACCATACGGTTAAAGAATACTTTTTTGACACCTGTCACTTATGTCGAGTCTGTATTAGTCTGTGACCGTACACTAATTTATTCAACATCAATCTTTGAAGCATTAATTTTATATGGTATGTATATTTTGTATTAAAAAAATGTGTTCAATATTTTCTCTTACATATTTCAGATCGAAAATTCTAACAAAAACTGACTTGCATTGAAATAGTTATTGGCGATAACAAGCGCAATACGCAGTTTACATATTGTATAAAAATATCAAAAATTAAAAATAACACAATTTACAATTTTTTTACAAAAAAGTTAATAATACTTACAAACGGGTTTTAAAATCCATTTTACAAAAATTTTACAGAAAAATACTGTATTACTAATTTTTACCAGATATTTTAAATTTACTAATTTTTGAAAACCAAAGTTTGTAATGGTAACTGAAAAAGTTATCAGGCACAAATTGAAAACTTTATTAGAAATGGTAACAGACTTTTTTGTAAGGAATACTAACAAATTTTTATGAGTGTAGCATTTGAATATTAAATTTCATAACAATTTTGTAATTTGCTTGTATTTTCTTGTTTCAACGTAGCGAATGAGTATTAAATATTTGCATTAGTCATACGCTACGTTGAACCAAGCAAATTACTAAATTGTTATGAAATTCAAAATTCAAATGCGATTTCTCGAAAATAACGAAAAACACATTACAATTTTTTGTGTGGATAGACAAACTAGAGATGGGAACATGAGCAGATTAGAGCGTGAGTGTGACTGAATTCAATTTTAATCACGTGATTGTGAGTGAGTGTGAGTATGATTATTGCGTGAAAGAGTGTGCGTGAGTTGATTTTTTTGCGTGAGTTTGCGTGATTTATTTTGTCTTCATATTTCCTTTCATTCCCAGCAAAACTTTGGTAATGGGTAGTGATTATATAACACATTACCAGGTAATGTATATAACTTATTTGTAGCATTATTTTATGATGTCTTACCAAACATTTGTTGCACAACGTATTATTTTCAAGCAAGGATGGGTACCAATTCGATAAAAGTATTGGTATTGGTATTGGTTTTTAAAATTATATTAGTATTGGTATAGGTATTGGTTTTCATTTTTTGTTGAATTGGTATAGGTTTCGGTATTGGTTTTGAATTATTTAGGTATTGGGTATTGGTATTGGTTTTAGCCTCGAATTGGTATCGGTTTTTAATAAGTATTGGTATTTATCTTATATCGGTTTTGGTATTTGTATGCAAAAGGTTTTGTCGTTAATATTAATTAATTTAACTAACGTCGTCCTTCTGTCCGCCCCACAGTGCACACTGGGGCGTTATGGTAGGTTTTTTGTTCAAAAGTCTCTACAGGTCGTAAATGTTAACCGATTTTTTGGAAATTCAGAAAATAAGCCTATATTAAGGTAATTAATAAGTGCCTTGAAAGTTTTTGAAATCGGACCTACAAGGAAACTATTTCAGGGTGGACACTTCATTTTTAATCAAATTTACAGATGTTATAGATGAATCAAATGAAGAGACACTTGTCTTTTGAATATGTATTTGAATTAGAGATGGTCTGTGGTCCCGTAATTTGCGTGACTCAAAAAACCACGTGATTCAGGCGTGAGCGATTTTTATTAAATTAAGTGACTATATTAGGGTAGGTTAACCTAAAGTAACCTAGGATAATAAATAAGTGCCTTGAAACTTTTTGGATTCAGACCTACAAGGAAACTTTTTCAAGAATGGACACTTCATTTTAAATAACATCTTAAATCACGTGATGTTGAGTTGAAAAATTCTGAGTGAGTGTCTAGAGAGTGGGTCGAATTATTGCGTGAAGTTTTTTTTTAAAATCCCTTTAAAAAAAAAAAATTGTGGAAACCTCATTTTCAAACTCATCGTTATCAAAAGTTCTACGCCCTTTCAAAAAACTTTCTGGGCCAGAATTATCCTTTCTATCCCAACTTTCCAAAAAATTTGACCGCTTGTGTCCGTTTTCAAAAATGGAACTAAAATAAATTTTATAAAAAAATAAAATTTATAAAATGCAATATTATGTTCAATATCCTATTATATTGATGGTGTGTGGGTTAGATTGACCATTGTACAATCGTCAATCTTACCCACACACGATCAATAAAATTGTATATTGTACACAATATTGCGTCGTCTGTAGGTACCTTTAAGCCTGACCATGCTCCATTGTGGAAAAGAAGAGGGAGGGTATAAAAAATAAAAGTTTCCTTGATTTTCGATAATCTCAAATGAGTAACAAATTACCTGATTTTTATTGGTCAGTTTTTACTCCATTTAGGTCCACTGTACCAATGCGAGAAGAACTTATTTTTCGCTTCTTTTTGAAATAATAATGATAAAATTAAAGTTAAAGCCAACTAAATCAAAAGTGGTTTACAAAAATATATATTTTAAGGCGTTTTAATTTTATCTCTTTTGAGAAAAATTAAAAAAAGGAAATTTTATAAAACTAAAGGCCTATTCACACCTGATGTGAAATCTCGTTCGAACGAGATTTCGATCATATGGTCTGTATCATTTTATACACAACCATATGATCGAAATCTCGTTCGAACAAGATTTCACCTCAGGTGGGAATTGGGTATAAGATTCAATTTTATTTTTCCTTTTTTGGAAAAAGATACTTTTTTAGTGAAATTAGCACCGGCAAATCTTAAAAATCTTGTCAAAAAAAAAATTTTTAATATTCCGTTATTCCAGAAAAGCCTGTATTTCAACATTTTATGCTTGAAACATTTTCTGTGCTGATTCACATTGCATTTAATGTACATATAAATTGCGGTGGTAAGGGAGATATTTATACCCTACACCACACTATGGTACAGGGTATAATGAGTTTGTGCTGATGTTTGAAACTACCCAGCAAAATTTTCGGTTGCAAAGAACCGATTGTGGAACAACTTATACTTCCCTAGAACCTGTTCTAATTCTTGTGCAACACCGATTCTTTTTACAAAGGGATTGTCCCAAAAGCAACAGGTGTTTGTAAGCAAAATTGGAACACATTTTTGTTCTTCGGAACCGGTTCTAGAAGTAAAATTTAGAACAGAAATAAGAATTAAAGAAATATTTTGAATTGCATTAATTTATTAAAAAAAGGTAAAGATAATCCTATATGACATCGTATATTAATTTTTTTTTAACACACATACATCCCTTTTGGCCTCCAAAATTGCATTTTGGGCCTTGCAATAAAGATACACCAGAACATGAATTTTCTGCAAACAAAAATGAAAAACATTATTTTATTAGTATTTGTCCCGACCCAGACAATCAAAATTTAATTTACTTACCTTCGTATCAACAATTTTCACGATAATATCCTGATATTTTCATAGAATTTCCTGTTTTTTCTTGGTGAACACAAAAAAAAAATATTTTTATTTTTTAATTTTTTTGACACATAATTTTTTTTTAATTCCTGAGAACCAAAATGTTATGAAATTTAGATTGCATAGAACAAGCTTCACTATAATATTCACTTAACTTGTTCTGAATAATTAAAGTGTAATAGTGTTTGATTACCGAAGAACCTGTTCTAGAACAAGTGTTATCGGAATCGGTTCTGAAAAATTTTCCTGGGTAGCCGAAATATTGGTCCTAGAGCCACCTTTAAGTATACCGATCGACTCAGAATTACTTTTTAAGTCGATTTAGCGATGTCCGTCTGTATGTCCATATAAACGGTGTAAACACGATACAGGTCGCAATTTTTAATCAATTGACTTGAAATTTAAAACTTAAGCCTCTTTTTGCCCAAGGACAAAGCCTATTGAAATTGTAAAAATATATTTAGACCTAGCCCCCATACAAAGGTCCTCTTTAATTTGGCTCAAATGACTCTAATAGCCGTATTTTAATAGGTATCTTTTCGAAATTTGGCAGGTAGTCATGTTTCACAAATCACCATTCCGAATTTTAAAGAAATCGGACCTGTCCTTCTTGTAGCCCCCATACAAACCACCTTCCCGATTTTCACATAAATCTCTCAAATTTCATGAAAATAGAAAATATTTAATTAAAATTTTGTTTGTGTATGTTAAACGCGTACTTAAATAACCTTATCAAATCTGATTATCATCGGACCAGTTTTGGACTTAGGCTCCTTGTGAAAATTTCGCCCTATATTCAGTTAAAGCAGTTTATTGTCAACAAATAGCCTATTTCACTCAAATTTGATTTGTGAGTGTTTTTTACACATATTAAAGATTTGACAAAATATAGATCTAATTTTCCGGGAAACTCTAGTGTAGGGTATTATATGGTCGGTCTTGACCGACTATAATTTTCTTACTTGTTTTTAATTGCAGAAAGATGTAACAAAATATACCTGAAATCCATCCTTTCATACAATTTTTTTTTTAAATTGGTTGAAATGGGTTATCGTGCAGGGGCCCCTTTTTCGATTTTAGATCTTTTTGTAATTACACGGGCAAATTGTTTTTCTTATATGGAGTTCACACTTTTGACCTTAAACAAGTTGTTTAACAAAACACCAGTAACTGAATAATACCAAATTCGCATTCATTTCTTTAAACATGTTTAACCACTTAAACATGTTTAAATTTAAACGTTTTAAGGTACATAAACATGTTTAAAAAAATGAATGCGAATTTGGTATAAAAACGTAATGGATACAGAACAAATAACTTTTTAAACACGTAACCCTTAAACTCTCAAAAATAGCAAGTGTGAACCGCACATTATGCGTTCTTAAATTCTTTTATAATATGACTGTGCCTCTAATAAAACAAACAAAAATTTTTTTTCTGGATTCTGGTGTTGTAACATATAATTTTGTAACGAGTGCTTGATTAACATTTTGGGATTTCCAAAAAAGGACATTTGTATTTTTTTTTACAACGCAAAGGACAGTGCAGTGACATTCAATACATATGTATCACATATTAATAATGTTTGCAAAAGAAAAAACTTCATTACAGAAAAGGTCTAAATTTTTTAAGATATAATTTTATTAGAGGTCATAAAAATCACGTAACGTGACAAAAAAATATTTGTTTTATGTTTTTATGGCTTTTAAAACTCAAGTAGCTAACTCCTTTTTGTTATATGACTTTGCATGCAAACGATTACTGATCGATGTAACATCTTTTGTGAACATCTGTAGCAATTCGTTAGTCAGGTAAAACTTAATAATGTGATGGAAAGAAAATGTTTGACGTCACAATTAAAACAAACGAAAATAAGAATTCAAAAAACCGAAACAAAACCGATACGAAAGTAGAAAAAAATGAATTGGTATTGGTTTTTTATTGGTATTGGTTTTGAAGAATAAAAGTATTGGTTTTTAATTGGTATTGGTAGTGGGGAATCAGTATTGGTTTTTTATCGGTATTGGTATCGCACACATAAAGGTATTGGTTTTTAATTGGTATTGGTTTTCAATTTGAATTGGTATTAACGGGTATTGGTATCGAAAAGGTATTGGTACCCATCATTGTTTTCAAGTGAAAAATAATGCATTACTAATAATTTGCTACGTAATGCAAGATTATTGGAAAAAATGTATTTCATATTAGTTATTTCTAAACATTAAATCATGGATGACTTATATATGGTTACATTATGTATTATTTGAAAGTTTGAAATAATGTATTATTTATAATTGGATGCATAATGCATTACAATAACATAAAAACTAATTATTTTATAAAAAAATGCATAAGTTTAAACTAGAGATGGGCTCACGACAGGAAATTTCTAACGACACACACTCACGAGCATATTTTATCTACTTACACTCACTTACAATCACGTGATTAAATTTAATACAAAATTACTATTTCACTACAAGTAACACCTTATATATTATCTTCTGGTATGCTATATTATTTCATTTCTCGTAACCTATAAAATATCATATATTTTACACCTTACTCGTATTCTTCGTTATAAATTTATGACTTATTTTATACCTTACTGGTATTCTTTGTGATAATGTGGATGCATTACTTTGAGTCTCATCGCCTGTTAAAATCATCAATGCTGCAATGTATAAAATAAGAGATCCTATACCTTATTTTATACCTTATTTGGTAATCTAAGTTTTGCTGGGTTCCAAAAAGGCAACAAAAAAAATTTAAAATTTTGCTTAACTTCAGATTTTGTCCAGAAAAAATCCAAACAAATGTAAAATTTTCGATTTTGCTGAAATTTTTGAAAGATTTTTGAGACTATTTTTGAGAAAGATGATTCTAGCTCAAGGTCATATTTCTTTTACTAATCATTACGATGATATTGTCAAAGTAACAATTTTCAAGAAACTTTTTATAAAGTTGTTTGTTTTAAATTGATTGGTTTGGTCATTTTGTAAGACTTAATCGACACGTGTTTCGGAATTCGTCAAATTCCATTGTCAAGAGTATTTAACAAATTGACAATCGTTTGTGGCAAAACATAAAGTCTTATATTCGTATGTAAATAGGCATAATGAGAAATGTTCTAAATACACAACATAATACAGCTCTAAATTTCAAACGAAAAGTCATAACCAAACCATCACTATTTAATTCAAACATACCTTCATATATACAGCTTGTATTACAGGCTAGTATATACATACAGACAGTAGATTTATTACGCGAGTAAGATGTTCACTGCTGAAGGTATGTTTGAATTAAATAGTGATGGTTTGGTTATGACTTTTCGTTTGAAATTTAGAGCTGTGTAATGTTGTGTATTTATTACATTTCTCATTATGCCTATTTACATACGAATATAAGACTTGTTGTTTTGCCACAAACGATTGTCAATTTGCTAAATACTCTTGACAATTAAATTTGACGAATTCCGAAACACGTGTCGAGTAAGTCTTGCAAAATGACCAAACCAATCAATTTAAAACAAACCACTTTATAAAAAGTTTCTTGAAAATTGTTACTTTGACAATATCATTGTAATGATTAGTAATAGAAATATGACCTTGAGCTAGAATAATCTTTCTCAAAAATAGAATTTTAAAGGTCGAATAATAAATAATTTTTATTAATTTAAAAATTAAAACAGGATTTTTGAGACTTTTTTTTATACCCTCCACTCTAGTGATAGAGGGTATATATAAGTTTGTCATTCCGTTTGTAACACATCGAAATATTGGTCTAGGACCCCATAAAGTATATATATTCATGATCCTTGATCGATTTTAAGTCGATCTAGCGATGTCCGTCCGTCCGTCTGTCTGTCCGTCCGTTGAAAACACGCTAACTTTTGAAAGACTTTACGGAGGCTCCTGAAGTTTGACATATATGTTCTCCATTTACCGGGTCAGGTTGGTGTTGCAATCCAGCGAAATCGGTCAAGTGGTTAAAAAGTTATGAGCAAAAGAGTAAATTTCGGCAAGGGTATTTTGCGAATTTACAAGATTAAAACCCCTCTAACTTTCGAAAGACAATTCTGAGGGGGCTGAAGCTCAGCATATATATTTGTCGTTCCCCAAGTCTGTTTGGTTTTGAATTTCAGCAAAATCGGTTCAGTGGTTCAAAAGTTATAAGCAAGGCCCTGAATTTCAAATTAGTTTCACCTTAAACTGTTGAAAACTCGTTAAACAAGAGCATGGTGAAATACCAGTTTTTTAAAACTTGTTGTTGTTTGTTTTCTTGTCGTGGGGTGAAGTTTAGTTGTTAGACAAGTAAATATTTGTTATTGTTATATATTATTTGTAACTGTATGTAACGGTGTATAGTAAGTATTTTTTGGAAAAAATCAAATGAAGTGGGTTTTATATCATACAATGTTAGTTTGTTTTTGGTTTTTAAAGAAAAGGATGGTAAAATAAAAAGAGGGAAGTATGCGAAATAGTTTTTTTTTTGTATTACATATAGGTATAAAACAACAAAAATATTTTACAAAGTAATTTTGTTACTCAAAGAAATTGTACACTAAAAAATATATTTACACTAAAAAAAATGTTAGACTCAAAAAAAAATGTTACAATTAAAAAAAAAAAATTTATACATAAATTTTTTTTTTTAATGAAATGTCACACTCAAAAAAATGCTGACAGTCAAAAAAATTTTACACTCAAAAAAATTTGATTGAAAAAGTTTTACTCAAAATAATATATTTCTAATAAAAAATTTGTAATGCAATTTTTTGAATTTTTTTTTAGAAAATTACTATCAGATAACATTGTGGAGGGTATTCATAGATTCGACCAAGTCGAACTTAATTTTTCTACTTGTTTTTGTATAAATAAGAATATCTTGAGTGTGAGTCAACGTTAGCGTGAGTGACTCTTGCGTCGGCGCACGTGAGTGTGAGTTGTATTAAATTTACCCACGTGATTGTGAGTGTTAGTAGAAAAATTATGCTCGTGAGTGAGTGAAAGTTAAAATTCACTCACGTGACCATCTCTTAGACAAACATCTAATCTTTAAAAAAAAAAATAAAAAACAAAAGTGGCCGGATTTTTTATAAATTGAGTTTTTTAAAAAATGGAAAATTTCAGAACGGGTTCTTAAAATTTTTCAAAAAATGTTTAATCGATAGCCAATACAAAACCATACAAGAATGCAAATTTTTGAGATTTTGGTGCATTTCGTTTTTATTTGATATATATTTAAACAAGACAACGCCTCCTAAGCCCAGTTTTTGGAAAATTGAAAAACCAAAAACGCAATTTTATAAGTTCCATATAGGGCTATCCATTCAACCTATTCAAAAATTTACGGTTCACATGTATTTTTTTCGCTGAACATTTGGTATGGAATGCCTCAAACGTATATTTATAAATAGGTAAAATTTACATCAAATGATCCCACAATTTTATCAATTTCGTTTCAAAAATGTGAAATGATTTTTGGCATAAAAATGTTGCAGGTATAATTCTTCAAAAAATGGTTTTTACTTAAACGAGCGCACCTTATACCCTTTTCTCACTTACAGCTAAAACCCATTTTTAGGAACATTTTTCGTTTTATGCTTAAAAACCATTTTTATGACTCGTTTAAAACGAGTCGTTTTACCATACATTTTTTTGTTGTAATATGTCAAAATAAAAATGTTTTTAGCTCGTTTTAAAATTAAAACGATTTAAAACGAGCGGAATTCCAGGGGTTGAATTGAGTATTTTTGTATGTTCAGCGTTTTTAAAGCATTTTAGTAATATTGGCAACACTGTTTATTACTAAAATGTAAATAATACAAAAAAAATCGTGCTATTTTTATCTTTAACCAATTCTTGAACATTATAAACAGTTAATAATTAATGAATGTAATTTTAATATTTTAATTTCGTTTGTTGTTGAAATGTGTACATGTTTATCAGCTGATAATGCAAATGTCAAAATAAAAACATAAAAACCAAAATAAAACGAGTGAAATTACGTGTGAACACTTTTTTTTTTAATTAAAACAAATGTCGTTTAAAACAGTTTTTAGCTGCTCGTGAGAACAGGGTATTAGCCTATATTCAACCGATTCTCAATATTTTTTTGTTTAAGAAGTAACAGTCATACTTTTCAAACAAAACCAAAAAATTATAAATAGGATTTGGAAGTAACTGACACGCACAAATCTAATTACGTTCCCATCTCTAGTTTATAAGCATATGCACATAAAATTACTACTAGTAATAAGATTTATGAATAACTAGTCGAATAGCCTGTCCCTGCCAGGCGGAACACCAAATCACTTTTCTCAATAATTCTAATTTTTTTACCAAACTTTAGAAAAAATTATGTTTGTGCTTAAAAAATTTAATATAGCTAGATAGAGTTACATCAATATATTTCCCAAACTGGAAAAAAATCTAATGAGGTTTTATTGATAAAATTTTAGAACTAAATTTAGCACGCCCCTTTCGTCTCTCCGTCCTTAAACCGGATATCAAAAATCCATCGTGTGGATCTGTCCCATGGTCACTCCTATATACATGGAAATTTTTATCTTTCTTAGGGCGGAGTACTCAATTTCCAGTTAGCTGCTAACTGCCGATTTAACGGACCATTATGTTAAAATTTGTGTGGAAAAGTTAAATTTAAAGGAGAGTTATTTTATAACGGAGCATTGAGTAATCCAGCCTTAGTCATGAAGGGTTTTAAAATTAGCTAAAATGTTAAAAAACACAATTTTTTCACTTAAATTTTTCCTTATAATTCTCCATACACAGTTTAAATATTAAATCTAACTTCATAGGATATGATCCATTGTCAATACTTTATGCTTTACAATTGTCAGCTTCCTTAGTCATTAGGGGTTTCAGAAATAGTTTAAGGCTGTTATTCATAATACTTATAGTAGACTTATTGCAGGTTTATTTGACAAATATGTCTGCAATATCTGTCAAATAAACCTTCTTTAGTTATATTTAAATTTTTATGAATAACCACCTAAATGTTTAAAAAAAAATTTCGCTGTCTTCCGCCACTCCCCCTGTCTTGAAGGCCGAAAATCCGGCTACGTAACAGATTATATATATAAACGGCGACACGAAATAACTCCCACATGAGATAACTCCCACGAAATAACTCCCAATAAAATAAATCCCACCAAAAATGAAATATGTCCCAATGAAGAAAAAAATGAAATAAGTCCCAACCACAATGAAATAACTTCCACCTACAAAATGAAATAAGTGCCAATGAAATAACTCCCATTAATAATGAAAGAACTCCCAATAACAATATTTAGAAATCTCAACAAAAATTAAACAAACAATAAGGGAAAATATATCAGTTAAGTCGAGAACGAGGATCCTGATGTTACTTTCGGTACAATACAAACAAGTTACAATAACTGCCAAATGCGAAACTTGACGGCTGATTTGTTTGTTTTTCAGAGTTTTTCGAAAACATGCAAAAACACATCGAGTGTTCTAATTGGCTTGCTTCGGTTACATTCAAACATCGCGGCGATGTTTTGCAACAATTTTTAATACCAATTTTTCGCTTGCGGTCCTTTTTGCGACAAATTTGTATGTTACCGAAAATGTAAAAGATTTAATTACAACCTGTCGCAATAAGCGCCGTATGCGAAAATTTGGTACCAAATTTTCGCATGCGGCGCTTATTGCGACAAATTTGTATATTGCCGAAAATTTAAAAGATTTAATCAGAACTTGTTGTAAAAAGCGCCGCAGGCGAAAATTTGGTACCAAAAATCGCCGCGATTTTTGGTACCAAATTTTCGCCTGCAGCGCTTTTTACATCAAGTTCTAATTAAATCTTTTAAATTTTCATCTGCATTGCTTTTTTTCAACAATCTTGTATATTATCGAAAAACTTTCTATGTTATCGAAAACACAACACGTTGGATAACTTTTGCGTTCTTCGTTTTTTTACAACAATTTTGTATTCTAACGAAAACTTTTTCGGCTGCAGTGCGCTCTTCCACAAAAATCCTTGTAAGTTTTGGTAGCAAAATTTCGAAAACATACAAATTTGTTAAAAAAGCACTTCGTCCTAAAATTTCATATGAAATAACTCCCAACTTTGTATGGAGTTTTTTTGGGACTTATTTCATTTTTTAGGTGGGAGTTATTTCATGTGGGAGTTATTTCGTGTCGCCATATAAACTGAACAAAATTCACAATGAATTTTTTTTGTATCTCCGCCCTTTCACTGGATATATAGGTCAGTGTTGATCTTTGCCATAGTCCGTACCATGTGCAGCCCAGTTTTCATCTTTCAAAGTCAAAATTAGGTAAGATGTAAAAACATAATTTTTCCACGCCCATTTCTTCTCTTAATTCTCCGTCCATATTCTAAAATTTGTAAATCTGACCACTTTAGGATAAGCTCCATCGTTAGTTCTATACTCGGGTCCAAGCCCCTTTCCCTCTTAATTCTCCGTCCACAATCCAAAAATTTTAAGTCTGACTACTTTAGGATATGGTCCAGTGTCAGGACAATATGCTGGCCAATAAAGTTAGTTAAATTAAAAAAAAGAAAACGCAATATTGCCTTGCCCCGTTTTCCTCTCAACTCTCCGTCTACATTCCAAAAATGTTAATTCGGACTACTTTAGAATATCCTTTATAGTTAGGACTACATGTTAGGGATTTTCAGCTTCCTTATTCATTGGGGCGGAGCTTAAAAATATTATTTTTTTCAAGTCCCCTTTTTCTCGTAGTTCGCCGCCCACAGGCAAAAAATCCGGCTTCGTAAGAATCTGTCCCTGGTGTTTTACTATATACATATTTATACATTTTAAGCTTTTAAGTTAATGAAAATCAAAAGTCGCTGGATACACAAAATATAAGAGAAACAAAAAAAAATAATATAAATACAGAAAATAGATGGAAATAAATTTACCGCGCCCTTTGCATTTCTTATTCTCCACCTATACACTGGATGTCAAAAATCCAAGTTCGTGTTGATCTTCCCCATAAAACCTACTATATACATGCCAATTTTCATCTTCGTAAGTCATTCGGGGTCTTCAAATTACTTAAAATATTAAAAAACCCAATTTTTCCACGCTCTTTTATCTTTTAATTCTCCGTCCACAGTCGAGAAATTTTAAATCCGATTACTTCAGAATATACTACATCGTTAGGACTATACGCTATCCATTTTCCGCTTCCTTTGGGGGCTTTAAAATAAGTTAAAATGTTAAAAATCCCAATTTTGTCAGTTCCCATTTTCCTTTCAATTCTCCGCCCACAGTGCAAAAATTTAAAATTCGACTACTTCAGGATATGCTTCATCGATAGGGCTGTATGCTAGGAAATGTTCAGCTTCCTAAGGCATTAGAGAACTTTAAAATAAGCAACAATAGTGGCGTTTTTGTCGATCCGAAAATAAATATTTCATACAAATTTTGTTCTATATACGCTTAGCTAAGACATAAAATTTAAAAGTGCTTAAAAATTAAGCACTTATAAAAATGCTACCAAGTTTCTAAAATTGTTATCTTTTAAATTATCTACGTCTATTTTAAATGTCAACAAAAAAATATTTTCATTTGTTTTGTATTTTTTTTTGTTTATTTTTTTTTGTTAAATAAAAAAAACTGAAAAGGAAGCAATAAATATCAATTTTAACGTTCCAATAAGTTTTAAGGACATCACCATCGGGTTTAAAAACAGGAAAGTGATAATTAAAGGCTGGCGGTTGACAATAACTGCTGGAGGAAAGTTTTTGGTAGCGGCGGTCACCAGGCGATTACACAAAAATCACGTTTCTAAACTTTGTGATGAAAAGAGTACATTAAATAAATATTTTAAAAATATATAATCATCCTCAAGGTTTTAGGCATTTTTTCTTAAAATTAAGCTCAGGTCCTGGGAAACCGTACATTAGTACTATAAAGATGATGGGTATTTGGGTATGCATATAGTCTTGCTGAATTTTGGTATACATAAATATGTTTTAGGGTCATGCAGGTAAAGTTAGGTAAGCGGGAAAAATCCGACCAGAGGTATGCAATTTTCTCTTTGCAAAAATTACATCACCTCTTAGAAATTCCCAGTTTTGGACTTGGACGTGGATTTGTGAATGTAAACTTCTTTCCTGCACGCACCTTTCGTGGGTCTGGTCATAAAAATGATAAAAATAATTATAAAATTGTCTTAAAAACTATAAGAATAAATGTGAGGGGAATTTTTGTATTTATTTTTAAATTTCTTTATTTTTTATCAAACGTCTTTTTTCCCATTTTTGACACAAATAAAAAGTAATGCCAAGTTAGCTTAGTTAAGCGGATATGTCGTTTTTGTCGAAGCAATTTATCTAAGCGTTCATAGGAATCGACAAAAACACCACTAATGTCAATTTTCATCTTCATAGGTCATTGGGGGTCTTTAAATTAGTTAAAATATAAAAAACACAATTTCGCCACGACCCATTTTTCTCTTAATTCTCCTTCCACAGTCTAAAAAATTTAAATCCGATTACTTCAGGATATGCTTCATTGTTAGAACTAAATGCTATTCAATTTTCCGCTGCCTAAGTCATTTGGGGGCTTCAAAAGAAGTAAAAATGTTAAAAAAGTCACAATTTTGCCACGCCACTTTTCCCCTCAATTCTCCGCCCACATTGCGAAAATTTTAAATCCGACTAATTGGGGATATCCGCCAACGCTAGGGCTATATTCTAGGAAATTTTCAGCTTCCTAAGTCATTAGGGGGCTTTAAATTAAGCAAAAATGTAAAAAAATTGAATTTTGCCACGCCCACTTTTCCGCTTATTTCTCCGCCCACAGGCAGAAAATCGAAAATCCGGCTACGTTAGGATCTGCCCTAGGTGTTTTACTATATGCATGCCAATTTTCAGCTTTGTAGCTCATCCGTGGGCTTCAAAAAGCTCTGGATAGACAAAAAAAGAGGAACACACAAATAGGGAAATTATATATATAGATACCTAAATTACAAGCATTTCTGAAAAAAATTAAAAATGTCCTATCACAAAAATTAGCATAACTCATTCATTTTTTATCCAATTGTTATGTTTTGGAAAGCTACTTTATCATACTTTTGTAAAAAAAATAAAAAAAAAATTGTTTAATGATGCACTTTCAACTTAGAGTGTAAAGAATATGACAAATTTTTCAAAAAAATCTGTTTTTTTTTTTACTTAAGCGATCGTAGCTCAGTTAATTCTTGATCGATTTTTAATATTTTTGTTTTGTTTAAAAGGTAAGACTTATACCTTTCAAAATAATCCATAAAATCGAAAATCGGTTGCAAACTAACAAAGTAATAATTTTTTAAAATTGTAATTTAAGAATTGCCGTTTTTCAACACAATAAAAAACGTTCTTAACGCAGTGATCCAGAAAAACTATGAGTATAGCAGTACTCTATGGACTCTAACCAACGCGAATTTTCATACGAGAACCCTAGCATATTTTTGGTGTAGCACAGTGTAATTTTGCGTTTTAATGTTGGCAACGCTCTTGCTATATTTCTCATTTAATTGTTTGTGATGTATAAAACATCAATCGATTGACTCGGTATTCATAAAAAAATATTTTTTTGCCGATTTTAAAGTTAGAAAAGATTGCTTGCAAAATAAAAAACTCTTTCCTTAACTTTATATATAAATCAAATAGAAGTAAGAGTAAAAGAATTATATTTTTATATCACGAGTACAAAAAATATTCGAATATCGGATATGTTTTTTTTTTTTTTTTTAAAAAAAGAAACAACACTCAGGCAATGCTGCCTATCAATTACCAATGTAACCGTGATGTTTCTTTCGGAAAGGGGATAGAAGAGAGATGAAAGATTTTGAAAGATAGAAGGGCTTCAGTAAGGCAACACTGTAATTGCGCGTGTTGATAATTTTGAGTACAGTTGTTGCATCGCCATCTGTTATTGATCTGGCGAATTATTTTTGAAGCTGTGTTTTAATAGCCATTATTTTATTATTTTACTTCGTTGACGTTTTAGTGCTATTTATCAACGAAGGAGGGTGCTGCGATAGATATTAGTTATAAATAGAAACTAATAAATATCTGAAAAAAAATGTTATGCTGCCTGAGCCGGGAATCGAACCCAGGCTTGCTTGGCTAGTAGTCCAACGCGCTAACCACTAAGCCACAGCACCCACGCTATTATGTTTTATTTATTTTAATTTATTTTTAACAAATATTTGCTAATTTTTTATTGAAAACATCCTAAATTTGTTAATTGTTGAAGAAATCTTCGATTTATGAAATAGAAATTGATGGAATAAAGCTATTCTAGGGAGAAGAATGTTTCATAAAATTTTTAGATGATTATAGATTAAAATTCTGAACACAAAACGAATGATTTTTCAACTCCAAACTTTATTGACGGTTTATTGTTGACTATTCCCTACTATTAACCTTTCATAAATTATTTGCTTTTAAACGATTTTGAATAATATTTTAGCAAACTGCCCTATAAACCTTATATAAGTATGTCTTAAAAGATTATCTGGGCTATTCATAATGAGTAAATTAAATCTAATGTAGGTTTATTTGACTGATATTGCATGAATATTTGTCAAATAAACCTACTTTAAGTACACTATAAGTATTATGAATAAAGGCCTATGAATTTGACCGATAAAGTCATGTGTTTTCCTTGCACAGAAAAAAATATGGAGAAAACAAATTTGAGTAATCACTTGTTTAAATTTAAAAACAAAAATTGAGTAATTTTTTAGTTGACGCAATTAAAAATTTGCTTAAAACTTTTAAAAACAATTTAAGTAAATAATTTAATAAAAATTTAATATTTATTTTATTTTTTTTTTTTAACTCTCATAGTTTTTTGAATTCTCGTTTAGTTTATAGTTTTTTATATATGAAAGTTTGTAATCGTGTTTATAAAATTTTCCTATGTTTTTGAGACATGAATATGTTTGGTAAAGTTTGAAAAAACAATTTTTTTTTTTGTAAAAAAAATTTTAAACTTTTTTAAACTTAAAAAAAAATAGATACATGCTCAATTTTTTTTTTTTAACATTTAATAAATTTTTATTAAAAATTTACTCAATACTGTTAAATCGTTTACTGGTGCAAAATTGAGTAATTTTTTACTCAATAGTATTGAAAATTTACTCAAATATTTTTTTTTATTTTTTTCTGTGTGTGTTTACACGAAATTGGGACGGTATTTTTCTATTCTAGTTTGATTCATTTCCGTATTTCTAATTGGTATCCGTTTTAAGAACATAAAAACTTTTCGAAAAATCATTTGTGTTTACATGTGTAAAATAGTGTCTGCTGTGCTTGAATTCAGAACACAGGTATTTTTACACGTCTGCTCACCCAAACGGTTCTTTAAAAAAGATTTTTCAACATTATGAAGTGTACTTAAAAAATTTGCTTTAAAATAAAAAAAAATGTCTAACAAGGGAAGTATCTCAACCCTTATGAACCGATTTGCCTGAAACTTAAAATATATATTAAAGAAACGATTTTAAGGTTGGGGTGTCTCGGCTTATCGGCCATATCGGTGTTTAAAAATTTCGTTGTCCCCTTATGAAACCATGTGGACCTTCGGGAAAATTTTGATAACTTCCGAACTAACAGGAATATCGTCTAGGGCAAAAATATGTGTCGACTTAAATTTAATAAAGATTATTTCTTATTCATATGGATATCGTAGGTATACGTCTTCACATAAATACCGCCCAAAAATTACACATTTTCCTGAAAAAAATATTTAAAGAAGCCGAATTTTTACAAGGTTATGGATAGGCATTAAAAAAACCTTTCTTCTCATATGAAAACATCATATAGTTTCCTAAAAAGAAATGGCTGAAAAATCAAAAAGACGATTTTTTCGCCATTTTTTGACCCATGTTTTGAACCCCTAAATCCCCGATATGGCCGATAAACCGAGACACCCCAACCTTAAAATGATCTCTTTTATATATATTTTAAGTTTCAGGCAAATCGGTTCATAGGGTTGAGATACTTCCCTTGTAAGAGCTAAACTAGCTATGGCGTAATATTCATACTTTCTTTATTTATAAATACATTTCATTCTATTGAAATTAGCTCATGTAAATTTTTTTTTCACAACAATAACTCAAGATGTATGATTGAAATTAAAATTAAATACTTATGAATAACTGCAATATTTACTTATATGCGAGTATATAAGGGTTGTTCAAGTTTCCTCGCAAGGAAACTTGCAATGATGCAAGGAAAATTTTAATAAAATTTTCAGAAAATATATGGTACGTGTTATCACAGAACTAACAATAAGCTTAACTCATTTATTTTAAATCGGTTTTTATGTTTTTGATGTTTTGGAAAGCTACTTTACTTTAATTTTTTTAAAAATAAAAAAAGAACTGTTTTAATAATTAACGATCAAGATGTAAAGGAAATGAAAATTTTTTGAAAAAATTGAATTTTCTTAACTTAAAGGGTCGAAACTCAGCCAATTTTTAACAGACAAAATTATTTTTTTTTAAATTTAAATTTAAGAATTTCGGGTTTTCAACAAACTTGCGAAGTGATCGAGAAAAACTACAAGTATTTCTGTACTCTATGAACCACAACCAACCTGAATTTTCATATGAATTTGGTGTAGAACATTTTCATTTATAGAAATATAAAACATCTTTGTATCAAGTGAATTTTGCACTATATGTAGAGTATATGTGTAGAATGTAGTTGATTGCGGGATAAATTTCCCAAAATTTTATTAAAAATTTAAAAAAAAAAAATATTTCAATAGCAAATTTCAAAAAATAACTTACGAAATCATTAATTTTGATTGTTTCGTAGGTTATTTTATGGACATTGTTAGTAAAAATAACGGTGACATGACATAATCCCCACGGTCATAATCCCCATAATGGTAGTGGGGACTATGACCAAAAATAATTTGGACATAATCCCAATTAAAAACGGACATAATTCCCAGATATAATGACCACGTACACTCAAAAAAATACGTTAGTAGATTTACTAATTTTTTTTTGCTAACGCTAGTTAGCTAACTTTTAGCAAATTTTTAGTTGAGATTAGCATGTTAGCAAAAAATTCTTGTAAACTTCATTTAGCACATTAGCAATTTTAAACAAACTTTGAACTAATTTCTTTTGCTAAATTTGAAATTGAGTTGACTGCATTTTTACAAGATTTTTTGCTAATATTAGCAAAATAAATGGTAAATTTTTTTTTATTTTCAGAAAACTTAAAATGGCGCTATCTCGGAAACTAAGCCAGATAGAGCAAAATGGAGGCCATTTTTGGTTCTTAGAATCTCCATAGTATCGCCGGTCCTCTTCACATGTGTGGACCCTAATGGGCCCTAACTTTGGATCCAAAAAAGTTAGCATTCCCGAAAATTTTAAAATGCTCATATCTCGGTAAATATTACCGACACAACAAAAAGTCCAAAAGCGTTTTTGTAGCTCTCAACACGTAGAACAAGACCGCAAAATAGTCAAGCTCTCCGAGTAATATTTTTGAAGTTATCGAGTTTTTTAATTCTCAAGACCCCAGTGGTCCCCTATAATCACGTATCTCAAAAACTAAGCAGGGTAGAGCGAAACGGACATAAATTTTGGATCAAAAACTATGACGATTTTTAAGGAACCCAACTAGGTCTAGACCCATCGGGGTCTGGACCTATCGGGTCCGAACCCAATGGGGTCCTCAGATGTGTGTAAACTAAGTTAAAAAAAAATTATTTAGTTAACTAATTATTGGCAAAACATTTTTGCTAACTTTAGCAAAAAAATTGTGGGTTCAAAATCAGCAAATTTTCTTGTAGGTTTACAAGCTTTTTTTGCTAACATTACAGTTTTTTTTTTTGAGTGTAACAAATGGTCATAATCCTCATTACAGGGATTATGCCCAAGGAGAGGATTTTCATGCAAATGCATGTTTTTTCCCTTTGGTCATAGAACGGCATAAACAACATATATTTGCGAATCAATGAATTTGCTTTAAAATGGCATCGATTCGTTAGTGCATATTTTTGCATATTTTGGTTAAAATGCAAATTTTTACATATTTTGCTATTATTTCGCTATAAATGCATATTTTTAGGTCATATTTTGTATAAATTTTAGTTTTCAGGTGTTTTTTTAGTATTATTACACTCTAAAAAATCCTTGTAAAAATACTACTACACTCAAAATAATCACTCTGTTAAATTACAGAGATACTCTGCTGAGCCAGCAGAAAATACCATAGATTTCCAACCAGCAAGATTTTCTGTTATTTTACGAAGAAAACTCAGTAAAATGATTTTGATAAAAAAAAAACTGTAAATTTACAGAATTATCTGTAGAATATTGATAAAAGCGACCAGAATTTTACTATTTTATTTACTATTTGATTTCTGATCAATTTCTTTTTCCTTATTGTTCAAGTAGTGTTGACAATTGGAGAATGCCATCGAGTAAATTTGCCAGCTTTAATGCTTCCAAATTGTAAATTTACTTCTTTTTATTTTTGTGAAAATTACGATGTATTTTACGAGTACCTCCAATTTTGCCCAACATCCTCGTAAAATTTACCAGGTTTTATTGTAATTTAAGACACTTTTTAAAGAGCGGTTGAAATATTTGGGAGTTTTTTATTTAAAAACTGTATTACAGAGCAATAAGTAAAATTACAGTTGAAATTTAGTATTTTGGTTACGAGAAAATGTATAAAATCTGTATTTTAACAAAAAAACTCTGTTTATTATCTGTAAAATAGAGATTACAAAGTAAAAAGTAAAATTACAGATAAAATTTTGTTTTTCGGTCACAAGAAAATACAAAGTATTTTCTTAAAATCTGTATTTCGACAGATAACTTTGTAAAATGTCTGTCGAATTGAGATTACAGTCATTTTACAGAGTTTTTAACAGAGTAATTATTTTGAGTGTATCAAGTGGGTAAATTTTTATGTAAAATAACACACAACGCCTAAAATTGAGCACCAAGTGTTTAAAATTTTAGTTTACACACAAAAATTTTAATATTACGCATATTATATAGTATTTTGTGTATTGATAAATATATTTATAAAGAAATAAACACAAACATTTTAAAATTACACATTTAATGTTTATTATAAACATTTAGTGCGGTTAACACAATATCCAGTTAAATGAAAGTTAACGTAACCTCCGGTTAGTCCCATACAAATTTGACATCTATAACCTCCGGTTAGCACTAAACCCAATTTATCTTCCGGTTAGTTCGTTTGTGTTATCGGCCCTTAGTGTTTAATTTTCGATATTAAACATTAAATGCGTAATGTTAAATAATTTTAAAACATAAATTGCCAAAATAAAATATAATCAGAAAATTTTGTTATTCTCGAAATTAAACTAAAATATCGCGAAAAATATAAAATAAAAGAAAATAAAGTTAAAAAAAGTAAAAATATAAAGCAAAGATCAACGCAACGCGTTGCAACGTAAAATTTCTAAGAGGCTGATCAAAAACAGACCCGATTGTTATAAATTCGCAATATTAAAGAAAAATAATAAATATATTGTTAATTTCATGTTTTTCTTAAATATTTGCAATTATAAATCAGAATGGTAAGTGCCACAAATGACTTGAATTTTTTTGAATAATACTTTACAAAAATGTCTCGATATCAGAATCCGGGAATATTTTGTATAAAGAAAATTTTTAAGATTTGTTCATGATAATTTTTATTTTTTTTTTTTGCATTAAAGGAATTATTAAATTTTTTTCGATAATTTTTATTTTTTTAATAACATTTTATACACGCTGAATATATCGTCACCAAAAATGCAAAAGGCCCTAACTAACAAAAAAATCAAAATCAGTTTTTTTACTGGTTCTGGATTATTTTATCAACATACACGTCTCCACAAAAAATTAGGGCTGCATAATAAAAATTAGCAATTTTATAGCCAAAATTAAAATACATGTGATTTGGGAAATCGCCAAAGGACGTAACTAAACAAAAAACTTTTTTAATATTTTTTTGATTTATTTTGGTTCATATTTATTAAAAGAACGTCCTGACAAAATTTTACTCAAGTTCATTAAAAAAAAACAAAGTAATTAACAAATTTAAAATATCATTCAATACTGTTTTTTGCTTCTCCTGTAAAATTAATAAAATGTTAGTTAGGGCATTTTGCATTTTAGGTGACGATATGTAAGTATATCTAAGTTTAAAATGCCAGAATGAATTAAAATTTTATGTTTTTTTTTAATAAAAGTAAAAAAAGCAACAAAAAATTGTAAAATTTGGCTTAAAAAAGCAATTGAAATTGAAATTTTAGTTTTTGAAGTTTTTTTTTTTATAAATAAGAGTTTCGTGAGTGTGAGTGTGGGTGAAGCTTGCGTGAGTGCACGTGAGTGTGAGTTGTATTAAATTTACTCACGTGATTTTAAGTGAGTGTGAGTAGAAAAAATATGGCCGTGAGCGAGTGTGCGTGATTCAAAAATTCCTGTTGTGAGCGTGAGTGAGTGTGAGTCAAAAATCACTCACGCACCCATCTCTACTCATAATCCCCAAAATTTTATTTTTTTTTGTGATGAATTCGGTCATAAGCCACGTTTCCGTTTTGAGGATAATATCCTTGGGGACTATGTCCTGTCACCAAAAATAACAGAACTAATTACCAGATGCCAAATTAAAGCTAACGAAGAAAAAACTTTAACTAGACTGCGACTTCCTGTTTAAATAGGCTTCCATGAGAATTTCTAAAAGTAGTAAATGACCTCTTGAACTTAGGGATTTAGTTTAATTTAAAGAATTGCCATAAAATTAATTCGAGACATATTTTTTCTTTATTCATTATCTTTATAACTCTAAGCACTTGGTAATTTGAGCCACTTTTTAGGCAAAAATTATTAACAGCCAAAATATAGGACCAATATGGCTGAAACTTGGAAAATAAGAGTTTTACAGCTGGGTTTTCGATTTTTGAAATAGTGGACATTTTTAGGGTTGCCATCATAAAACAAAATAAAGACTGAATATCCCAAAAACAAACATACCATTTTTTTAAATAGTCGGCACGATAAAAATAGGCAAGCAGTTTAACAAAATTGTATATAGAACTTTTGTTTGGTTTTTGTTGGAAAAGTCTTAAATTTTTACTTGGACTTTTCCAACCAAAACCAAACAAAATTTGTGAAAAATTAAATTTATTTAAGATATTCTTCAGATGGCTCGTACCCGATTTTTGCGCGAATATGTGAGATGGTCAAGTTCGTATATGGGCTAATTGGGAATAGGGAGAAAAATGTTCCCCATAAAGAACTAAAACTTTTACCAAAAAACACAATTTTTGAACGTGTTTTTTGCATGTTTGTTCAATAAACGAAACATTTTTATGCCATATGAGGTTCAACGACCTGCACTAAGACCAAGAGGAACAGTAAAGCCATTTTTTAAACTGCACCTTTTAAGGGAAAACCCCAAAATTTATCTTTTTTAAATTTTATCTATTCTCCTGCCGAACCTCTTTAAAAAACTGACATAATTTATTTTTAGCCGTTTTACTTGTTTGAGAACGTCAACGATTCGGCACAGCCGAATTTAACCGTTCACTTGTTTTTGTATAATAGGTGCTTTCAAAGCACTGCTTTGTTGCTTTGTTAAACATCTCGTTTAACCTCTTTCATTTTGGGAATTTTTTAATGACCTCGGTATTTTGCCATTAATTACACAGTGCAGCACTAAAATCGTGAACCAATTGAGACCCGCAAAATCTGAAAGCTTATGATGGTAGAAGAAAAACCCTATCTGGGTTTTTCATTATTAGCTAAGGTTTTTTTTTAATTAATTTTTGAAGTTTTCGATTGGTGGGTGGATTTTAGTACAATTTTCAAAAAACATGTACTGATTCTTAAGTCTATATCTCGTGAACTACTCGAAATATTGCTTGTCTATCTTCGGCAAGTTTTTAGCTCTTAATCAGATCTAAAAAATTTACCTTGAAATAAAATCAAAAAAACAACAACATCTTACTCAAAACAACAAAACTGTAAAAAAAATCGTAAAATTTCGTCATAGATTTTTATTGTTGATGATGAAAAATATAAGGACACTTCAAATATTTTAAAATAGATACTTAGAAATATTAATGATTTTGAACATAAGGAATAAAAAATAAGGACACTTCAAATCTTTTTAAATATAAGTTTATTAAACTTTACACAGATAAAAATGAGTTGTTAGATCAAGCACGAAATACACCAGGTTGAGCATTATTTTAATTAAAAGTCATCTAATGAGGAAAATTGTTGGATCAAGCACGAAAATTGTAGGTCAGTCATTGACTGTTCCTTGATTAAACCAATGCTTGATTTGAGTAATTTGTTAATTGTTATTTTTCTGTAATTTTTGATTAAACCAATACTTAATTTGAGTGAGCGGTTAATCAATAATTTTGTGTTATTTTTGAGTAATCCAATGCTTGATCTGAGTGAATGGTTAATCATTATTTTACAGTTGTAGTGTTTTTTGTCAGTCTTTTCAAGTCTTTTGTTTAAATTGTTTTTTTTTTTTTTGCTTTATATTATTTTGTTTATTTTCGTCTTGTGTGCGTGAAAGTACTTTTCTATTTGACGACTAACTAAAACTAAAACAAAAAACGCAACAGCGTTCATCGCATTGTTACTCAAAGCCTACTGTGATGAGTTTTTTTGGTTTTATGAATTTTTTTGTGAATTTTTCAGATTTGAGCAAATGGTTAATTGATTCAAGTAAAATTTAATTAAATGTCAAATTTTAAGCTGAGCAAATATTTAATTGTTTTTTTCCATTGAATATTTTTTTCTGTGTAGTCATCGCTTTCGGAGCTAGCCTCATCATCTGAAAACATGTTTCCGACCGTTTCGCTTTCTTTATTTTCGTATGAAAATACTTTATGGCTAGACCAGCATACTTCCCCAAGCATCGCATCTATTTTTTTCCCTTTGAACCGCTTTTCCATCGGGATGGTTACTTGGTGGAAGCGCTCACCTTGCTCATCAGATTCTGTTGGCAATTGTTTTTCGAACTCTGCCAAACGATTATTTAAAAAGTGAAGTTTTAATGTCATGGTCACACCGATTGCTTGGAAAGACTTAAGCATATTTTTTACTAAAACTTTCCATTCGTCGTCTCGATTTTTTCCTAAGACTCTTTCTATAACTGCCTTAAGTGCGTTCCAAGCAATTAAGTCGTTTCCGTGCAAAACCATATTAAAATCTTCACTTTTTAACAACTTTCGAATGTCTGGTCCAGTAAGTACACCTATTTTAAGGCAAAAAAAATGCACAAAAAATAAATAAAAATTTTAAGAGATTAGTTAAGAAGTACATTACCGGCTTGAATTTTTTGATCACTGAGTCTTGGAAAAGTTTTCTTAAGGCAGTGAAATACGTTTTTGTTGTATGTATTTTGGTCAATTTTTCATAAATTTGTTGATTTGTTGAGCTAATTGGACCTATAATTTTCATGTAAATAAAACTAAATTTTGTTTACAGGTTTTATCCCGACGTTTCGTCGATTATTTGTCGACTTCTTCTGGGGATTCGTCTATTTAATAAAAAAAACATCATATTATTACACAATTAATTAATTAACAACATTCAAACTCACAATTTGTATATTTTTACATTAAAAAATTATGGATAATTTAACATTTAACATGTAACATATAACAGAAAACACGAATATAACAATAAAACACATCTTATCTTTAATATCACAGTTAATTAATGGCTACTTTGTAGCTTGAGTTTATGTTTTTTGTGTCCTCTTTTAAGTTCATTGTTTTGCTAATTTGTTGTTGTATGTATAAACTTTCTTTTGTGTATCTCTTCCTTTCCATTCTCTCAGTGTTTAGTATTCTAATTGTTTCAAAATCAGCTGTGTGTTGAAATTCTGTCATGTGCTGTGACAACCCTGTTGCATTATTTTGTTTTGTTATGTCTGCCTGATGTTCTGCCATTCTAGTTGCTAATGCTCTCTTCGTTGTACCGATGTATACTTGATCACATGTTTGATCTCCTTTCCCCTTGCATTTTATTTCATACACAACATTGTTTAGTTGTTGTTTGTCTATTGGTGTTTTTACTTTGCTAAATATTGCGCTTAAAGTTTTGTTTGCTTTATAAGCGAAGCCGATGTTTTTATGGTTTATTGTTCCTCTCATGTTTCTATTGTCGGTTAAACCAGGAATATATTGTACACTGTAAAATTTTTTCTGTTCCTGGTTTTCAGTGTTGCAAATTATATTTTTATTTTTTAACCGTCTTGATGTTTCTTCAATTATATCATTGATTAAACTTTTTGGAAAACTGTTTTGTTGTAAAATTTTATAAATTGTCTGTATGTTTTTAGTGTGGAATTGATTATCACTTATTTTTAATATTCTTTCAATAAAATTCTTTGCGGTATTTATTATTTGGTTCCGAGGCTGAGTAGCGTTGAAATTCATTAGTCTTCCAGATGCTGTTGATTTAGCATACCAGTCAAAGATAATCCTGTTTTCCTTTCTATGTAATTTTGTGTCTAGATATGCAATTTCTTTATTTTCTTCTAATTCAATCGTAAATTTAATTTTTGGGTGATGTTTATTAAGTGTTTTTAGGATTTCATCCTGATCGTCCTTGTTAATAACTGCAAAAATGTCATCTACATATTTAGTTATGTATTTAATTTGAATGTTCTTATTATTTAATTCTTTAATCGCATCGTCAAGAAGGCTGTCAAGAACTATATCTGCTATCGTAGGTGAAAGGGGGTTGCCCATTGGCATTCCAAAAATTTGGTTGTACAATTTTTTCTCATAAATGAAATAATTGTTATCTGTTAAACAGAATTTTAAAATTTCCAAAAACTTCGAACTAGGAATATTTGTCACTTGACTTATTACGTTCCATTTTTCCATAATGGTTTTGATGGCCGAGTAAACTGGAATATTAGTAAAAAGGGATACTACATCGAACGAGACTAATATATGATGTTCTTCAAGTTCTATATTTTTCAATTTTTCCTTAAATTCGGTAGAGTTCTTAATATTATAATCCGCAGATATTAAATGCTTAAGTATTTGACCTAAATATTGTGACAATTTTTTAATGTAAAAATATACAAATTGTGAGTTTGAATGTTGTTAATTAATTAATTGTGTAATAATATGATGTTTTTTTTATTAAATAGACGAATCCCCAGAAGAAGTCGACAAATAATCGACGAAACGTCGGGATAAAACCTGTAAACAAAATTTAGTTTTATTTACATGAAAATTATAGGTCCAATTAGCTCAACAAATCAACAAAAATACGTTTTCCTTATTTTTCGTTACCGTCTCTATAAACTTCTTCGTTATGCCCAACTTAATATGCAGCGGTGGAAACAATATGTCACTTATATTTTTATTAGTGGCTCTGCTGTCATGTCTAAAGTGGCATCTTTCACTCCCGACTTTCGTTTTTCCCAAGTGTGCGAGTAGTGATCGACTTTTGCTCGTGTGTCCCAACGGCACAGAAAGCAATAATACTTTGGCCATCCACCCTTTATGCCTTGCAAAATATTGACAACTTTAAGGTCGCAACAGATTTTCCATAAATGATCTTCGTATTTAAGGTCTCTTAGCAACATTTCCATTGTCGCATAGCATTCCTTTAAGTCTGTGCTAAATGCTAAAGGTATTGAGGGCTTCAGGTTCGTTTTATGCAGTAACACTGCTTTTAAGCTAGTGACTGAGCTATCGATGAACAGTCGCCAGTCTTCAGCGATATATTCTAATCCCATTTTATTGGCTAATCCTTTTATGTTGTTGCAGTAGGTGTAAGAGTTTTCGTCGTTAACGCTGTAAAACTTTTGGAATTCCGCTTGACGGTTACGTTGTGTTGAGGTCTTAACATCAATGTCCGTTAGCTTTATTCGTTTAAGAAATGCGGACAGAAATTCTGATTTGCGCTTTGACAAACCTAACTTGGCGACAACATAGTTCATTTCGCATTGTGTTAAGACCTCAGGCTTGTTGATTGTTTCTTCGGGTTCGAACGGTGGATCAGCCAGCACATTGTCAAGCGTTTCCATACAGTTGCTCTATCTGGACTCGGTGGCCTTGGTGGTGGGTTGGCTTCAGAATGTTCTTGCGGGAGAGAGGCATAAGGACCAGGAATGTACACTACTTTTGACATTTTTTTTTCGATTCATTCCACTTTTAAAATTTATGCATCCGTAGCATGTGTTTTCATCGTGTCCCTTTGGGTCTGTCCATATTACTGGTGTTCCATAAGGCAGTGGGCTTGGTTTTCTGTTTATCCAGTTGAATATGTAACAAAAACAACGTCTGCATACTACATCTGGCGTCCACGAACAATCGAATAAGTCCAACTGGTCAGAATAATATAAGAGGTATCCATTTCTAAATTCAGCAGTAAAATTTGTTTTTTGCGTTTTCATTGAACGTTTGGGTACATAAATACCACAAACGTAGCAAAACAAGTTCAGCTTCCAACACTTTTCCATATCAACTTTTTCTTTCTTTAATGTTTGCCGTAATATTTAAATGATTTAAACAATGCAAATTTTTTGACATTTGAAATATGCCGTTATTTTGCATCAAACAATCACTCAAACGGACGGTGTTTACATGGTACAGATTTGTCTGCGACATGTGGACGGTGTTAACTTGGTGCATATGTCGCTGCGACATGTCTTCAATAAAAACTCAAAGGCCCCAAACATTTTCATTATTTATTTATTTTTTGTACCTACATATTTCATTTAAAAAAGCATACCATTTTCAATTTCGATAAACATAAAATTGAAAGTGATTTCTTGGTCATTTATTGAATTTTTGATGATTTTTTGGGGCTATACTTATGTGAAGGAGTCATCAAATGAAATCGGCTTGTTAAGAAGAGTTGTTTGTTTTGCTTTTGGCTATCTTTTTGTCATATATTGTCTGGTCGAGTTCGTAGCAATTTCGGAAATAAGTGTCAAAAACAATAGAAAAATATGACGAAATTTTTCGTTTTTTGACAGTTTTGCTGTTTTAAGTAAGATGTTGTTGTTTTTTTGATTTTATCTCAAGGTAATTTTTAGATCTGATTAAGAGCTAAAAACTTGCCGAAGAGAGACAAGCAATATTTCGAGTAGTTCACGAGATATAGACTTAAGAATCAGTACATGTTTTTTGAAAATTGTACTAAAATCCACCCACCAGTCGAAAACTTCAAAAATTAATTTAAAAAAAACCTTAGCTAATAATGAAAAACCCAGATAGGGTTTTTCTTCTACCATCATAAGCTTTCAGATTTTGTGGGTCTCAATTGGTTTAAGATTCTAAAGTTGAAAAATGTGCTACTGTGTTAGTGAACCACACTATTGTGTATTTATTTATCTACCTATGTACATATGAGGCATTCCACACCAAATGTCCCGCTACAGAAAAACATGTGTCCCGTAAATTTCTGAATAGGTTGTTTGGATAGCCCTATATGTAACTAAGAAAATTGCGTTTTTGGTTTTTCAAATTTTGGAAAACTGGGCTTAGGAGGCGTGGTCAAATATTGGAAAAATGGTAAAATTTGTGGCGAGTTGCCTTGATTAAATATTTATCACATTAATTCCATTTTTTAAAAAAGTAAATTTATCAAAAATCCGGCCACTTTTTTTTTTTCTTTTTTATTTATTTTTTTAAAAGTTTAGATGTTTGTCCATCCACACAAAAAAAAACAGAAACACGTTCATCTTTTTTTTCGAGAAAATCGTATTTGAACTTTAAATTTCATAACAATTTTGTTATTTGCTTGTATTTCTTTGTTTTAAAGTTGCGAATGAGTAATATTAATTGCATAAATATTCGTCATACGCTCTGTTGACACAAGAAAATACAAGCAAATTACAAAATTGTTATGAAATTTAAAATTCAAATGCGATTTTCTCGAAAAATACGAAAAATATATTTCTGATTCTTTTTGTGTGGATGGACAAACATCTAAACTTTAAAAAAAAAAATTAAAAAAAAGAAAAAAAAGTGGCCGGATTTTTGATAAATTGACTTTTTTAAAAAATGGAAAATTTCAGAACGGGTTCTGAAAATTGTTCTTGGAAAAAATTTTATTCGATAGCCCATACGAAACTATATAAGAATGTAAATTTTTAAGATTGTGGTGCATTTCGTTTTAATGTGATAAATATTTAATCAAGGCAACTCGCCACAAATTTGACAATTTTTCCAATATTTGACCAAGCCTCCTAAGCGCAGTTTTTGAAAAATTGAAAAACCGAAAACGCAATTTTCTAAGTTCCATATAGGGCTATCCATACAAGCTATTCAAAAGTTTATGGTACACGTGTTTTTTTTCGCTGGACATTTGGTGTGGAATGCCTCATATGTGTTTTACTTTCACCTGAGCAAATCATAAAAACAAAAATACGCAAACATGTATTTCTCACAAGATATTTATGATAAATGCAGTAATATTTTTCTCAAAATTGTGAATATTACCAGGCGACACATGTTAGGGTGGTAATAAATTAAGCCCCATGAAAGCTATAGTATCTGTGTCAACGTGTGCCATAATAAATTTCAATGCAAATTGAATTCCACACAGCGATCCATGTACAAGAGGGAAAACAAATGTTTGGATAAATACAATAACATGGACAAACACTAAAAGAAAAACCTATATCAAATTTATGAAAATCTTTAGAAATGTGATGATTCTCTCTATTAAAGTTTGTCCAATATAACTATGCCATGTATATAATGAAAATAGAATTCATGTGCTAAAAATGAGCTAACTTCCAAAATAAATCCAAAAAAAAAAAAAAAATTACGCAACGTTTTTGTTTCTACAAAAAATAATCAAATTAAAAATAAAATCGCACTCAAAAAAAAAAATCTTCAACGAATAAAAAAATTTACTTTAAATATTAATCAGAAATAAAAAAAAGTTTTTTACTCAAAATAAATATTTTCTAGTCAAAATTTTAATATCCCAGCAAAAACTTCGCTTACAAAGTAATTAACTTCAGGGGTTAGCAAAAATATGAGTAACTAGTTACCTGTACTCTTGTTTTTTTTATCTGGAATAAGTCAAAACCGTACCAAATGTATAAAAAAAGATATCTTTATTTTAATTTATGTATAAAAACCAAACAAAGTATGTATTTACGTAAGTTATTCTTTAAAAAATAAAATAAATATTTTAGCCTCTTTTAGCCGTTTACTGAATTGACTTTAGCTGTTTATGAATACCAAGTTTTGGCAACAACGTTTTCAAAAAATTATTTTTAATTGTTTATGTTTTTTACATCTTTACATTATAAATTCTTTAAATTTCGTAAAAAATATTGCACAAAAAGATCATATTTGGATAGGCAAAAGAAAGACATATCTATGTTTTTAGGGGACATATCCGAAATTCCGCAGACTGGCGTGTTGTAAAGATTCATCACAGTTATTTTAGAAAAATCTTAAATAAAAACGTTTATTAAGAAAATCATTTATTTTTTAAACATTGGAGATTTTTTCTTTAAGTGCAGATGCATACAAACAAGCGTGCAGTGGCGGTCGATAACATAGCACTAAATGCGTTACGTTCATGAAATTTATTCGTTATGTTCAGAAAAAAAGTACTGTATTAAACTATGTCTCTCCTTAACATAGCAAAAGGTTAATACAGGGGCAGCCTTAGGGAATCTCCGGCAAAAAGTCTAATTTTAAATCTTCAATTATTTTCAGATTATTTCCCAAATCTTATAGATAAGACCTTGCAGAAACTAGTTCCGTTTGTTTTTCGAGGCTTCAATTCTAGTTCCATTTTTAAAAAAATCTAGCGGAATCTTATGAGCTCAAAATGGGGCTGTCGGGAGCAAAAATTTTTATCTAAAATCAAAAGAGTGTTGGTTCTTTTTACAAAAAAAATCGATTTGTTTTGCAATTTTATAATGTACAGAAAAAAATATGGAGGAAACAAATTTGAGTAATCACTTGTTTAAATTTAAAAACAAAAATTGAGTATTTTTTTTAATTGACGCAATTAAAAATTTACTTAAAAATTTTAAAAACTATTTAAGTAAATAATTTAATTAAAATTTAATATTTTATTTTCTTTTTTTTTTTAACTCTCATAATTTTTTGAATTCTCGTTTAGTTTATAGTTTTTTGTGTATGGATATGAAAGTTTGTAATCGTCTTGACATTGGAGTAGATAACCCTGTCTGGAGGGGGCTTAGTCCCCCCAGAATTTAAATCATTGACAATATTTTTTTTAATAACTTAATGATTTCATTAATTTTTGCAACAATAAATAATAATATGAAATGAGTCTTTAGGAATCCTTATAATTATTCAATGAGTCTTAAGGACTCGTAATGATTACTATATAAGATCTAGTGGTTTTTCCCATTGAAAAATAGTCTGAATTATTGAAAAAAGTTTTTATATAAAAACTTTACCGAATCTTAGGGTTTTACTTTCAGGAAAACATTTTAACTTCTTTGATTTAAAAAAGTTTCTAAATTCTAAGGGGTTTTTTTATAGACAAAAGTTATTGAAAGAAAGAATCTAAGAATTTTGACTGATAATTATCAACTTTTGCAATCATCAGAACTTTTTCTTGAAAAAAATCATAGTAATCTAATAATTTTACTAAATTTCCGAAAAATCTACAGAATCAAAATTTAAAAAAAATATTAATTTTTAACCGCTTTCGGGGGGCATTCGTTTCTAGGACACCTAGACCCATGTTAAAGGGAACGCTTCAGGAATAGGTCTGGGTTTTTCTATTAAAAAAAAAATACCAAAAAAGTAAAAAAAATCCTAGAAATGTTGGCTTCCTACGCCAATGCGTCTTGATAAAATTTTCCTATGTTTTTGAGACATAAATATATTTGGTAAAGGTTGAAAAAACAAGTTTTTTGTTTTTTTTTTTTTTTGTAAAAAGATTTCAAACTTTTTTAAACTTTTAAAAAAAATAAATAGATAAATTTTGAGTAATGTTATAATTGTGTCAATTAAAAATTTACTCAAATTTTTTTTCAAACATTTAATAAATTTTTATTAAAAATTTACTCAATACTATTAAATCGTTTACTGGTGCAAAATTGAGTAATTTTTTACTCAATAGTATAAAAAATTTACTCAAATATTTTTTTTTGTTTTTTTCTGTGTGGTGTAACTTCGACTAAAACAAGATATCGTTTTAAGTTTTTAAAAAAATCAGAAATCTACTTAGTTTTCAAATGAAGTTAGTTTGAAATAAATCGGAATAAATGGGACCGGGCTATTGACAAAAAACTGGAGACGGATCGGTCGAACTCACAATTTATTTTTTTTTCTAATTTTCGTTTAAACTGAAGTAAAATTGTCGATATATCGGTGAATAGATTCTAAGACGATTTTCAGATTGAAAAATATTGTATAGAAAATTATTAAATTATTTTTTTTTTTTTAATTTAAAAGTAAAAAAATCGAATCCTCCGCTTTTGTTTGAAGATATTTTTATTTATGTAAAGCCACTTTTATATATGAGGCATTCCACACCAAATGTCCCGCTACAGAAAAACATGTGTCCCGTAAATTTCTAAATAGGTTGTTTGGATAGCCCTATATGTAACTAAGAAAATTGCGTTTTTGGTTTTTCAAATTTTCGAAAACTGGGCTTAGGAGGCGTGGTCAAATATTGGAAAAATGGTAAAATTTGTGGCGAGTTGCCTTGATTAAATATTTATCACATTAAAACGGAATGCACCACAATGTCAAAAATTTACGTTCTTATATAGTTTTGTATGGGCTATCGATTAAAATTTTTTTTTTTGGAAAATTTTCAGAACCCGTTCTGAAATTTTCCATTTTTTAAAAAAGTCAATTTATCAAAAATCCGGCCACTTTTTTTTTCTTTTTTATTTATTTTTTTAAAAGTTTAGATGTTTGTCCATCCACACAAAAAAAATCAGAAACACGTTCATCTTTTTTTTTCGAGAAAATCGCATTTGAACTTTAAATTTCATAACAATTTTGTTATTTGCTTGTATTTGTTTGTTTTAAAGTTGCGAATGAGTAATATTAATTGCATAAATATTCGTCATACGCTCTGTTGACACAAGAAAATACAAGCAAATTACTAAATTGTTATGAAATTTAAAGTTCAAATGCGATTTTCTCGAAAAAAAAGATGAACGTGTTTCTGATTTTTTTTGTGTGGATGGACAAACATCTAAACTTTTAAAAAAATAAATAAAAAAGAAAAAAATAGTGGCCGGATTTTTGATAAATTGACTTTTTTAAAAAATGGAAAATTTCAGAACGCGTTCTGAAAATTTTCCAAAAAAAAAAATTTTAATCGATAGCCCATACAAAACTATATAAGAACGTAAATTTTTGACATTGTGGTGCATTCCGTTTTAATGTGATAGATATTTAATCAAGGCAACTCGCCACAAATTTGACCATTTTTCCAATATTTGACCACGCCTCCTAAGCCCAGTTTTTGAAAAATTGAAAAACCAAAAACGCAATTTTCTAAGTTCCATATAGGGCTATCCATATCACCTATTCAGAAGTTTACGGTACACATGTTTTTTTTCGCTGGACATTTGGTGTGGAATGCCTCATATATGAAATTTCTTAGTATCTTAAAAACTTTTCTATTTTTTAACTTTTTGAGTTCATTTTCGGATTCAGCGAGCGATTTCACATGGAAAATAAATGTTAAATATCGTAAATCGAACCATATTTCAAAATTTGTAAACTGGTGGGTTTTTTTAAAACATCTTATTTTCTTTGTAATAGATCAAACTTCAACTGTAAAGATTTATTTCTAAAATTTTCAATAGAATTTACATTTTTCTCCAAATTTTGCTAAAAATTAAGTAAAATTGTAAACAAACATCAATTTATTGCGGAGATATTTTAATTTAAGTAAAACCACTTTTTAAAAAGAGGACAATTTTAAAAGATGGCAACCCAGCAAAACTTTGATTACCAAATCGGATTACCTTATTAGGGTATAAAATTAGGTATAGAATAGCTTATTTTATACCATGCTGCATTGATGATTTTAACATGGGATGAGACTCAGAGTAATGCACGCGAGTAAGGTATAAAATACAGCATACCAGAACGTAATATATAAGGCGTTACGAGTAGTGAACAAGTAATGATGTATTAAATTTACTCACGTGATTGTAAGTGAGTAGAAAAAATCCCGGACACTCATGAGTGAGTGTCCGGGATTTAAAAATTCCTGTTGTGAGCACATCTCTAGTTTAAACTAATGCGTTTTTGTATAAAATATTTATTTTTTGAGTTATTATAATGAATTATGTATTCAATTACAAATAATGCATTAATTTAAATTAAAAAAAAAAATAATGTAGCCAAATATAAGTCACCCATGATTTAATGTTTAGAAATAATAAATATGAAATACAATTTTTGTAATAACCATGCATTACGTAACAAGTTATTAGTAAAACATTATATTTCACATTGAAATAATATGTTGTTGAACAAATGTTTGGTAAGACATCCTAAAATAATGCTATAAATAAATGATATACATTACCTGGTAATGTGTTACAGAATCACCACCCATTACCAAAGTTTTGCTGGAAATATCTCGAAAACTGTTCTACTTTTTAAACCTTGGAATGAATTTTCGGATTCACCGTAAGATTTTACATGGAAAATAAATGCAAAATGCTGGAAAATATTTTTTTTTTGCTATTTTATAAAGTTTTAGCCGCAACCAAAAGTCATATGAAAATAATAAGTGCTTCTTTTTGACCCCAGCTGTTTATATTTTTTTTATTTCCATATCTGTATATATATTAGACGGGGTCGAAAAAAGGTTTGTTGATACTTTCTTAATTTGATGAAAAAAGTTTAACAAAATACGTTTTAAAAAAAAAAGTGTTGGGATGATCCTATGGAGTACCTTATTAATTTCACTCATATCTGGTGTTAACATGTGTGGTCATCCTCGTGTTTTGAGTGTTTGTTTCTACACACTTAAGTAAATGGTTTTCCATTTTATAAAAGAATCAACAGATTCTTGAATCCGAAGTTTGTTTTTATGCCGTTCCTTTTTTCTTTCCCCAAAATTAAAAAATAAAAGAAAATATCCCACTGTAGTTTTACTTTTTTTTTTCAAAGGCGTTGGAATAGGTAGGACAAAATATATTCAATCAATTTCTGAGAAACGTTAACGAATTTAAAGTGCATTTCAGAAATTTCAAAACGTTGTGTTTAAATTTTCAAATAAATCAAAGAAATTTTTAATTATAATTTTAATTTTTTTGATTTTTTCTTTTGCATTTCAGAATTTCTTTAATACGTTTGAAGATTTCTGAATATTTAACAGTTTGTAAATACATCAACACTATTCCCAACAATTTTTCAGGAAATACAAATAATATTAAAAAAAATTGACAAATACATTTCAGAAATCTTCATTTATATTTTAAAATTTTTTAATTTTATTTCACAAAATACTAAATATGTTAAAGAAACTTCGTTATATGTTCCAAAAATTTTATTTTCTCAAATTTATATATAAGAAATTTCCATGTACATTTTTAAAAATTTTATTTAAGATTTTAAAAATTTTCAATTATTAGAATTCTAAAAAAAATTAAATTAAAAAAAAACTTCCCTAAGCACATTTAGACAAACTTTAAAATATAAAGAGTTACACCAAATTCGTATTCATTTTTTAAACATGTTTAACCACTTAAACATGTTTAAATTTTAACATAAAAATGTTTAAGTGCTTAAACATGTTTAAAAAATGAATGCGAATTTGGTATTAGATGTTCTGAAATATAATTGTGTATTTGAATACAACTAGAAATCTTTTAAGTAAAAATTTACGTTCCTTCTCTTTTTTACATTGATATGTAATGAAAAAAGTTAAAAACAAGTTTTAAAAAAGCTGAAAAAAAGTCAAAAAATTTTCAAAAAAAGCTAAAAAAAATCCGCGCAAAGCTAAATGCAAAATTTTCCCGCGAAAAATTTTTCAAAAAGCTAAATCTAGCAGGAAAGAAGCTAAATTGGCAACGCTGCCTCTATCTCCCATTTTAAGGGTAATTATAGTCCTTTTTCTCAAATATTCTTATAGAACCCACTAAAACTTGCCTTTAATAGGGTTAATATTGGAGTGCCAGAATAAAACTTTTTATTTTTGGTTTAAGGTCTTACCCCGCTAATTCGTTCCTTTGAATGAAAAAAAGTCGGTTTTTTTGGATTTTTAAACTGTTGCTTTTTAAAGGGTAAAAAATTGTACTTAGGCCTTTTATAATATCCTGAAATAACGATCCTAGACACTTAAAATTTTCGAAGTAAGTTCCCTCAATAAAAAAACGTTATGGAATTTTTTTTGGAAATTTCGTTTCTTAAAAATTTCTGAGCCTAGATACTTGAAATTTAAAATGTAGGATCCTTCGGTAAAAAAAAACATTTTGGAAAGAGTACTTTTTCGAATTATTTTTTAGCAGGGTAAATAAAACATTGTACTTTAGGTACTTTTTATATTTCCTGCAATAATGATTCTAGATACCTGAAATTTGGAAAACTTCCTTTGGTTAAAAAAACTTGCTGGAAGAAGTACTTTTTGGGTAAAATTGTATTGTTTTCTGTTTTTATTTACTTGAAATTTGGAATGTAGGAAACAAGTCCCTACATTAGGTCCAAAAGGACCCTTTAATTGGCGATCCTGCCAGGAGCAGAACACATGGCAGAAATATAATTCAAGCTTTCTACATTCAACAAAACTATTTTTGTTTATTTACGCAAAGGACAAATAACTTCAAGAAAATTTACAAATGGTGGATTTAATTAAGATGCATAAACTCAATTATTAGCACAGCAAGATATATAATTTAAAGAATCAGCGAAGCTCATTTATTGACTTTAAAATTTTTTCAATTACATCAAAACGACATGAATTATCCATGAATGAAGTAAGATCACTTATTAATTAAACATTCAGCTATTTGACACATCAGTTATTTTTATGAACTTGAATCAACAATGATAGCACCACTTAATAAAAACCCCCTTCCCTAAACTCAGTTTTTGTTATTTTTCAATAGATGTAATGTTTTTATACCCTCCACTCTAGTGATAGAGGGTATATATAAGTTTGTCATTCCGTTTGTAACACATCGAAATATTGGTCTAGGACCCCATAAAGTATATATATTCATGATCCTTGATCGATTTTAAGTCGATCTAGCGATGTCCGTCCGTCCGTCCGTCTGTCTGTCTGTCCGTTGAAAACACGCTAACTTTTGAAAGACTTTACGGAGGCTCCTGAAGTTTGACATATATGTTGACCATTTACCGGGTCAGGTTGGTATTGCAATCCAGCGAAATCGGTCCAGTGGTTCAAAAGTTATGAGCAAAAGTGTAAATTTCGGCAAGGGTATTTTGCGAATTTACGAGATTAAAACCACTCTAACTTTCGAAAGAGGGTGGTGAGGCTTGGCATATATATTTGTCGTTCCCCAAATCTGTTTGGTTTTGAATTTCAGCAAAATCGGTTCAGTGGTTCAAAAGTTATAAGCAAGGCTCTGAATTTCGGATTTGTTTCACCTTAAACTGCTGAAAACTTGTTAAACAAGTTTTATAAGCATGGTGAAATAGAACTTGTTGTTGTTTGCAGTTTAGTTGTTAGACAACTAAATATTTGTTATTGTTTTGTTATTGTTAGTGTAACTGTATGTAACGGTGTATAGTAAGTATTTTTGGAAAAAAATCAAATAAAGTATGGGTGTGATTGAATGTTAGTTTGTTTTTGGTTTTTAAAGAAGAGTTAAAATAAAGAAGAGGTAAAATAACAAGAGGGAATTTGTGAAATAGTTTTTTTTTTTTTTGTATTACATATATGTATGTAGGTATTAAACAACAAAAATATTTTACAAAGTAATTTTGTTACTCAAAGAAATTGTATACTAAAAAAATATTTACACTCAAAAAAAATGTTACACTCAAAAAAAATGTACATATTATTTTTTTTTAATGAAATATCACACTCAAAAAAAATGTTGACAGTCAAAAAAATTTTACACTCAAAAAAATTTGATTGATTAAAAAAAGTTTTACTCAAAATAATATATTTATTATAAAACATTTGTAATGCAATTTTTTTACATTTTTTTTAGAAAATTACTATCAGATAACATTGTGGAGATTATTCATAGATTCGACCAAGTCGAATTTAATTTTTCTACTTGTTATTAAATATTTTAATAAATAAATATTCGAGCTCGAGGCCTTACGATTTTTATTTGTAAATAATTTTTATTTTTATTTAAAACCAATATTTCGCCTTTCTTTGAGAGGCATCCTCAAGGGAATATTAATTGTTTACGTAAAAACAAAAAACAAAAAACTTTAAAAAATACGTTGTGTATCCACCATCGCACAGTGGTCAATTTCGCGAGATAGCGGTCAAAACTCTATAACTTTTGACCGGATTGGTATTTTTTTACGCAATTTGTTTTGTTCAATAGGAGGGACTTTAAGCTTTAATTTGCGTGTTCAAACGTAAAAATCGACTGATAGGAACGTAAGTAATGTGGAGTTAAAAATGCATTTTAATTTTTTGTTGAGTTTCCATGTAAAAGTTGAATATTTTGACATTTTAAATAGGTATTTTTTTTATAATTTCTTATTTTCTTCAATCGTATTTTACAACCAATACTTATTTATTATTCCTAAACTTAATTTTGGTCAGAAAATGCCCCTATTTGGCCCCTGACATTTATTTAGTCTCAATATTCACAGGGGCCAAAGGTTGGTTTTTTTGGAAGAAAGCTAATTCTTGTGAGGATTAAACTGAAAAATAACACTGAAATTCCCAACAATATCAATACCATTTGGATATATTATATACAGAACACAACATCGATAAAATTTTATGTAAACTTTTACTATTGATTTAAAGTGCACATATATTTTATTTAAATGTATTAATAAAAATTTATACTAAAATTAGAAACAAATTATAATCTTATGATGCTACAAGAAACTTCTTCATTGATATGTTTAAGCTTGCGTCTTCGTGATCTTTCACTACAATTATCAATTGGCTTTGCTGGTCGACCACCTTTTCCAGTTTCCGTGGTAGTTACTGATGGCTTTTTAAAAATAAGTTTATTTCTTAGCCATTCTTGGTTGCGTAAGTAAAACAATTTCTTGTTTCTGGAACATTGATTGTACCGTTTTCTTAAAGTATTTAAAAAGTTTTTTATTTTTAAGTTATGAATTTTAATTTCTTGTTTGTCGCATATTTTGAAGAATGGATTATTCATTATATGTAAAATAATGTCGTTTTCATCTTTCCGTTCAAAATATATATCAGATAGAACACTATAACTGAATTTAGCCATTGTTTAAACAATAATGAAGAAAAAAAATGAATGCATGGATTAATATACTATTGCTCGAAGTTTCAACATGATCTTTTTTACCTCTTTGAAACATAATATATCAGGTACTTGGTTTTACCAGTTATTTCCATTGGTTTTAAATTTATTTGCAATTTTCAGGTATTTAAGTTGTGTAATATTAGATGGCAATAAAATCATTTTTACCTTTTCCAAATGAATTGCTAGATACCACATAATTTGAGAGTTAACAGGTACTGGTAATAATATAACAGGTACTTGGTTTTACCAGTTATTTCCATTGGTTTTAAATTTATTTGCAATTTTCAGGTCCCGGGTGAAAATGACCATGTATGTTCATATATGATGCATATATGGATGTCCATACAAGTGCATATCCGTAATTTGAGGGTACATGTACATTAATGATCATACATTGTCGTACATGAATTTGTATGTAATTTTTTTTTTTTTGTATTTTTTCCATAAAACGTCTATTAATTGAAATTTTTTCAAATATAAATAATTTGTACTAATTTATGAAACTGATTTTTTAATAAAAACTAACGAATATTTTAAAAATATACTTTGGACTTTATGATACTTTAGGATAATCAAAGCTTCGAAGAATTAACCACTTTTCGAATGAATTCACAAATAAAATACATTCGATTTTTATAGTCACTGTATTCAGTTTATCTTTACATATCAATATTTCATGGAATGCATTCGATTTTTACCATTAAAGCGAATTCTTGTTTATGAGAATTTTTAAAAGTGAATGCATTCTTTAGTCCATTCATTTATTATTCATGAGACTTAAAAATCGAATTTATAAAAACTTACGCATTCAATTTCGAAGTCGAATGATTCGAATTTTAAAATCAAATGTAAATTCATTCGATAAATTGTGATTGGGGAATGAAATCATTAAAGTTTAATTCAGAACACCAAATCTTATTAAGGGATGAAATCCTTCGCAGCTCTGTCAGTAATACCGTCAGAGTGTTCGAATTTTCTTCTAAATTTAGTTGTTTACGTTAGTGCCGTTCATATTCGCCTATAGAATACAAAAATTATAACCAATATTGATGATGTATGATCAGTATGTCCAACCGAACGACTTTTTCAGACTGAACACATACATGAACTTCGTCCAATTTTGCAAAGTTCTGCCGAACCCAACCTTTAAAAAAATAGTTTTTAAGACATGTATGCTATGCAGATGCATACCATATATGAAGGAGTATGACATATACCTATCCACACATAGTTGCATACATTTACATATATGGAATATTACATTACTTGTGTATGTTCATATATGCTCCCATATATGACATACATTTCCATATATTGTTCATATACTATCATACATGGAATCATGTATGAGCATGTATAAACATACATGGTCATTTTCACCCGTGGTATTTAAGTTATGTAATATTAGATGGCAATAAAATAATTTTTTACCTTTTCCAAATGAATTGCCAGATACCACATAATTTGAGAGTTCTATTGTCATTTTTGTCAAAATTATGATACACCCTTCTATGTGGACTAGGTCCAAATATGGGCCAACTTCTCCTAATTTCAACAGAATTATTTTTTGGGTCAATAAGAACTCTTGTACAAAATTTCATCAAAATATATGCATAATAGCCACTTTCACATACAAATAACTTCTCAAAAAATATGACGTGCATTTGTACCGAATATCTTACCTTGGGTCAGAAAAATTGCTGTAGCTCAAAAAGTGCAGTCCCGATGCATGGACATGTATATATAGGAATGTAGGGGAGAGTTAGGACTACAAAATAGTAAATTTGTGTTTTGACTCAGCTTGACTCACAGGAGTTGTGCTCTATGAAGTAGGAAATTTCCGAGAAATTTTACCTTTTTTAAAAAAAATATTTAAATTGTTCTGAAAACAGTAGAGCTTCAATTTTTTTTACCAGTAATAGGAAATAAGTTAAGTTACAACACAAAATTTATTTCGTCCAAAAATCTTGAAAAACAAAAAAGTTATGATCATTTAAACTTTTAAAATTAACTAAAAATATAATAAATTTACTAAATTCTGAAAAAGCCCATTTTGGACCACCCTGTTCTCAGTGAAATAGTTGAAATAGAGTTCTAATTTTTTGGCTCCCGAGGTTTACTACTGTCTACTTTCATATGAGTCTAATAACTTTAAAATCCGAGAACAAAAACCAAAAGGAGTTTTGGCCGCTATCTCAAAATATTGATCACAGTGCATCGTCAGAGTGCAATAACAGACGATAGTGAATACACAACGTATTTTTTAAAGTTTTTTGTTTTTACGTAAACAATTAATATTCCCCTGAGGATGCCTCTAAAAGAAAGGCGAAATATTGGTTTTAAATAAAAATAAAAATTATTTACAAATAAAAATCGTAAGGCCTCGAGCTCGAATATTTATTTATTAAAATAAAAAAAAAACTACATACCCGAGTCAAAAATGAATATGGGGCATTCCATGTCAAATCGAACACTTTGAAATTTTTTTTTTTTAGATTTTCCCAATTTGTTTACAGTTTTTAGTACCCTTCGAAAACTCCTTCGTGGTAAATTTTCATAATTTTTTGATGACCCGTTCAAAAGATATCGAATTTTTAAAAATTGGTAGTTTGCTCCTTTACTCAAAATTCTTTTACTCATAACTTCTTCAATAATGGACCAAATTTAAAATTTTTTTTTTTAAATTTTTGTTTTTTTTGCGTACTTTCTAAAAAAAAATCCCAAAAAATCTTAAAAGCGTTCTAGTATGCGATTTTTAAGTTTTTAAATTAAAATCTCATTTTTGAAAATGTTTGTACTCTTCGATTTTTTTGAAATTTTTTTGTGTAAAACTTCTATCGATTCTACAAATTTTTTGCCCAGGAGGATCGTGGGATTACGATTATTACTATTTTTTAAAATTTTTTGAAAAAAATTGATTGTAATTTTCCAATCTTAAAATAATTTCTACTGCTCCAATGGTGCGTCATAGAGGGTTAATTTTCAAGACCGACCCCCATTAATTTTTACGTCTTAACATTTCTTTGGAACAAACTAATACCCTATCTTCATTTTTTAAAATTTGCTCCAACCGCTCTAACTGCCCTAATAGTGCCCTTAGAGCAACAAAATGTATGACCGACCCACAATATTTTTTTAGTCCAAACATTTTTTTTTTTTTTGTAAATTTGTTTTATTTAATCAGCTTCTACCGGTCCAATGGTGCGTCCGAGAGGGGTCGTTAGTGAGACCGACCCCCATTTATTTTTACCCTACAACATTTTTTCAAAACATACCTACGCCCTATCTCCACTCCTTAAGTAGGCTCCCATACAAATAACAGTTGGAGCAAATTTTATAAAAATGTAATTTTGTATGGGAGCCTACTTAGGAAGTGGAGATAAGGCGTAGGTATGTTTTAAAAAAATGTTGTAGGGTAAAAATAAATGGGGGTCGGTCCTACTAATGACCCCTCTCGGACGCACCATTGGACCGGTAGAAGATGATTAAGTAAAACAAATTTACAAAAAATTAAAAAAAATGTATGGGGACCGCCTTAACAATTAGAGATAGAGGGTAGGTGTGTTCAGAGAAAATGTTTGGACCAAAAAAATATTGTGGGTCAGTCATACATTTTGTTGCTCTGAGGGCACTATTAGGGCAGTTAGAGCGGTTGGAGCAAATTTAAAAAAAATCGTTTTGTGTGGGAGCCCCCTTAGAAATTGGAGATAGTGTATTAGTTTGTTCCAAAGAAGTGTTAAGACTTAAAAATTAATGGGGGTCGGTCTTATAAATGACCCCTCTCTGACGCACCATTGGAGCAGTAGAAATGATTTTAAGATTGGAAATTACAATAATTTTTTTTCAAAAAATTTTAAAAAATGGTAATAATCGTTATCCCACGATCCTCCTGGTCAAAAAAGTTGTAGAATCAATAGAAGTTTTACACAAAAAAATTTCAAAAAAATCGAAGAGTACAAACATTTTCAAAAATGAGATTTAAATTTTAAAACTTAAAAATCGCATACTAGAGCGTTTTTAAGAATTTTTTTGTATCTTTTTTTTAAAGTACGTAAAAAAACAAAAATTTTGAAAAAAAAAATGAAATTTGGACCATTATTGAAGAAGTTATGAGTAAAAGAAATTTGAGTAAAGGAACAAACTACCAATTTTTAAAAATTCGATATCTTTTGAACGGGTCATCAAAAAAATCTGAAAATTTACCAAGAAGGAGTTTTCGAAGGGTAATAAGAACAGTAAACAAATTGGGAAAATCTAAAAAATTTTTTTTTCAAAGTGTCCGATTTGACATGGAATGTCCCATATATATATTCATGATCCTCGATCGATTTTAAGACGATCTAGCGATGTCCGTCTGCCTGTCTGTGGAGCAGTTTGGTATGGCATTTGAGCGATATCGGTATAGCGGTTCAAAAGTTATGAACGAAAATGTGAGGACACCTAAAAATTTTTGGTACATTCAACATAACCTTAAAATACAAAATGCTTTAGTTCGGATGCTGGTTGACTTATGTATGTGAACATAATTGAACACCGAATGGTATTTTAACTAACTAACAACTACATTCATACTTGAAAAAATCGCGGATTTTTGTTTTTACAAAATTTGTTTTTTTTTTTCGCGGAATTTTTTTTTTTCAATTTTTTTTTTCAAATTTTTTTTTAATTTTTTCTTTTTTAATTAATTTCCTTTTTAAATTGTGGAGGGTATCAAAACATTCGGCAAGGCCGAATTTAGCTTTTTACTTGTTTTTTTTTTAAAGTGGAGTACTGTAGGGACTTGTCCCCTACATATTCTACCTTTGCATTAAATGTTACTTTGTTTTAAAATTCAAATTTAGTTTTTGTTAAAAAATTAAGTCATTCCTATTTTGACGTTCAAATAAACAACATTAATATTGTCTAGAAAATAAAATTTGTTTTATCTTTATGAAGGGTCCAAAAGGACCCTTCAAGAATCCTTGGGAGGAAAAACATTTCGGAAAGAGTACTTTTTGAAATTCTGTTTTTTAGCGGGGTTAAATATTGTACTTTTGGTAATTTTTATATTTCCTAAAAAATAGTCCCAGGAACTTGAAATTTGTATTGTAGGCTCCTTCGGTGAAAAAAACATTCTGGAAAAAATACTTTTGGGAATTCCATTTCTTAAGGGGGTAAAAGGGGTATAAAATGAACTTTTGGTATTTTTATATTACATGACATTATGGTTCCAGAAATTTGGAAAGTAGGATCCTTCGGTGAAAAACATTTTGGAAAAAGTACTATTTTGGAAATTCTGCTTATAACCAGGAGTTAAAAAGCTTATGTTTGGTACTTTCAACCCCTAATTTTGTAAAACGCAACGCGCCGCGTTGTCAAAATTTCTGTGTAATTTGTTTTTGTTACAACAACAAACTGTATTGAAATTTTGACAACGAGGCGCGTTGCGTTTTACAAAATTAGGCCATAAGTATTTCCTGAAATAATTCAGGACACATGGGAGGTAGGTCCCTAAACCGAATTTTCCAAAACCTAAAATTTTTGTATTGTATTTGAACATTTTGCAAATGTATGTTAAAATGGTCCACATGTATTTTAAAATTGTACAAAAATTAATTTAAAAATTGTCCAACTATAATTTAAAATTGTCTAAGCACAATTTAAAATTTTCCATATCGTAGTACAATCACGATCGTCAAATAACAAACAAAATATATTAAAAACAGAATTTTTATTAACTAAGGTATTGTACGCTACAACATTTCCAATTGTATTTTAAAAATTTCCAAATGTTTTTATAAATTTTCCAAACGTATTTTAAAATTGTCCAAAGGTATTTCAAATTTGCCCATAAGGGTGGCACGAATAATGAGTTTTTCCGAATTTAAATATTTAGCCAAATCGGACAAAATTAAACCGTGCCTTTGGGGGTTTAAAGTTAAAGCCGAAAAAAAAATTGCACGGAGGAACACAAAAAATGCTCAGACTTGCGACCCAACTTTTCTAATAGTTTTTGGGACGTAGATTCGGAATCAGCATACCAAAATCTACTAAAAATCATGTACGGCATTCTATGTATAAGCATCAAATTTCTTAAATTTTGTTCCTCCGTGTTGTTTACCACACAAACCAATTTTTTTTTTGTTTTTTTAAGTGTTTTGTTTGTTTATTATTTTCCTTGATTAGTTTATTGACGACTAAAAATTTCATTTTGGTGGTATAAACCCTTCCACTTAAAAATTAAGTTCGAAAAAAAATTAGGGCCGTTGGTCTAAAAATTTAAAAGTTTTTTTTTTTTTTTAGTTTTGACTTGAAAGGATTTTAGCTGAACTGTTGCTTTAATGATATATATGAGGCATTCCACACCAACTGTTCCACTACAGAAAAACCATTGTGGTTTCAATGGGATATCAATTGCAAAGTATTCGCTCTTAGGGTACTCTATTAAATAACAAAAATAAAATTTAAGTTTTTCAAAAAGTGGGCTTTGTAGACGTGGTCAAATATTGAAAATATCAAAATTTTTTGCCTGAGTATCTTTAAATAAATAAAATATCGTGCTTGAATAATTTTGTTTTTTTCATTAGCGTGCGTGATCGTAAATAAAAACTCACGCTCCACCGCGGTGCACCACCTTTTTAAATATTTTTTAAGTATTGATATTACTCATACGCACACGTTTCATACACCATTGTTGTATAAAATTAGCGTATTGCTATCTTTGACATTTGATTTCTCGAAATCTAGGCAAAACACATCTCTGAAAATTTCAGAACAGATAGAAAAGCACTTTTTCTAAAAAATTAAAAAATAAATAAAATTGCGGCATGTTTGAAAAATTCATAACTTCGTCTGAAAATTTTCCAATTTTTATTTTTTTAATCGATAGCCCATACAAAAATCTATAAAAAACTTGTGTCTTAAAGACTTTACTGTGTTTCATTTAATTTGCATAAATATTGAAGTAAAGATACTCAGGCAAAAAAGTTTGATATTTTCAATATTTGACCACGCCTACAAGGCCCACTTTTTTAAAAAACTTAAATTTTATGTTTGTTATTTAATAGTACCCTAGACCGATATTTTGATGCGTTACACACGGAATGACAAAGTGAGTATACCCGCATACTGTAGTTGGAGGGTATAAAAAACTTCCTCATATTAAAGAAGATAAATATGACGAACTAATTGGTACACTCAAAATAATTATTCTGTTAAATACTCTGTAAAATGACTGTAATCTCAATTCGACAGATATTTGACAAAGTTATCTGTCCAAATACAGATTTAAAAAGAAAATACTTTGTATTTTCTTGTGACCGAAAAACAAAATTTTGTAAAATTGGAGTTAGAGTCCCCGCACAACAATGTCGGAGCGGTTGACGGTTTCGGTCATGGGAGAGTATAGGCGCAAAACAAAGGCGGCAGCGGAAAATTCAGTCAAACGTTTATATTCACATTATTTTTTCACTTTTTCTGCACATTTTTATTTAATTTTATTATTTTTTTTAATATCAATATATTTTTTTCATATTGATTCGTTTTTTTGTGTTTTTTTAGAATTTTATATATTTTTTTTTTTTAGAGATCACATTTTTTTGTTTACTTTATCGAAAATAATCGAAATATTTATAAAAATGTGGTAACATTTTCATATCAAAAATTAAAAGAGAGAGAGAAACCGACACAAAAATAAAATAGATTTTATTCAAGCGGTTTTCGGTCGAACGTTTTTTCTTGCCAAATTTGTATGAAAAAAACGTCACCGACATTGTTGTGCGGGGACTCTTACTCGTTAAAAACTTGTAATTTTCACAAAAATAAAAAAGTAAATTCACAATTTTTTTTTTAATTTTAATTAATTTAATTTTTTTAATTTTAATTAAGCAGAGAAGTTTTACTCATAACATGGATTTAACTAAAACTTTGTAAATTTACAGAGTTTTTTTTTTGGTAAAATTCTTTTCGGTTTTATCCATATTTTACAGGTAATTCTGTAAATTTAGAGTTTTTTTCATCGAAATCATTTTACAGAGTTTTCTTCGTAAAATAACAAAAAATCTTGCTGGTTGGAAATCTATGGTATTTTCTGCTGGATCAGCAGAGTATCTCTGTAATTTAACAGAGTGATTATTTTAAGTGTAGTAAATTACGTCCTAAAACTGAATTTTTTGAACCAAATTCTGTTTCAAGAAATATGTCTTAAAAACAAATATTTTTTTCATATATTTAGGGAAAATTTCCTTGGCGGTAAGAATTTCTTCCATGTATTAGGGAATTCCATTTAAGGAAAATTATGGATTATGTAACAGTACATGAACTAAATTTTTTTCATTGGAAAAGTTCCCAACTTTTAGTTAAATTTAACTAAATTATGGGAAAATTTATAAACTAGTAGTATTTTGAAGAAAATTTTTCAAAAGTTTAAGTTAAGTTTTTTTTAGTGTGTTTTTTGATATATTTTTTTCCACAGACGGGAATAATATTTTTTTTTGTGGATATCTCAGCTAAAATCCTTTCAAATCAAAACTAAAAACAAACAAATTTAAAAAATTTTAGATTAGGACCCCAACGGGGTATTTTTAAAATACATATATTTGGAAAATTATAAAGTCCATTTGGATAATTTTTAAATACATTTCGACAATTTTAAAATACATATGGAGAATTTTAAATTATCCCAACAAACATCAATTCCAGCCTTTGAAAAAAATCGAACTGGCACTAAATATCAAGGGTGTTTTTCAAATTGTTTTCAGTGACAAAAATTTAAACATTTAAACTAAATTTGAAACATGTTGGAAATATTTATTTTTTCCTATACTATTAATTGTTTTCAAAAAAATATAAACATCAAATTGATTTGCCATGTTTCTCAAACCTAATATCAAACATTCGAACATCAAATTGTCAGAAAACTTAAAATTTTGTTTTAAAAATTAAGAAGAAAAATCTAGAAATTTTATGTATTTTTATGCATTTCTGCCAATTAATTGAATGCTTTAAGTATAAAAACTTGCATAAACGTTTAAAAAGTATGTACACATGAGTTTATGAAAAAAAAGTTATACATTTAATAACGTCTTTTCTTTAAAGATTTCGAATTTTAAAGAGCAGACAGCTGAAGAAGAAGACCTGGAAGGAGACGACCTCAAAAATGGCGTTCGATGTAATTTTTTTATTAACAATTTTTAGTGCAAATAAATAGCAAATATTATTAAAATTCGTATTTACAGTTTTTTTAATAAAAAATAGTATTGAGGTTCATTTGAAAAATAATGTTAAATTAACATTATAAATAAGGCTGAGAATTCTTTGAAAACTACACTAAAATTCAATTAGATAGTAAGCATATTTTCAAGCTAAAAATATTTGTGTACATTGGAGAAACATTATGCGTTAAAAAAATCTCAAACTATATATCAAATCTAAATAAACTTGAAAATTTTACTTGAGAACTATCATGCCGTTTTCTTTGAGAATGCTATTGTTTTCACGTTGAGAACTATGCTATTTTCAACTGGGTTTCAAGGCTAAGGTTTAAATTTTAAACTTGCTCTCAATATAATATTCAATGTATTTCAAAGGTAAATGTTTGTTGGGATATTTGGACAATTTAAAATACATTTGGACAATTTTAAAACACATTTGGACAAATTTAAAATTTATTTGGACAATTTTAAAATACCTTTGGGTAATTCTAAAATACAATTGAAAATGGTGTAGTCTACTAAATTTCAAAACTACCTGACAACTCCTTCTATTTTAGTTTTTATATTATATGGTAACAACACACTGTGATGCGACCTAATAGTATGTTTCCAGTGGCATGATTTGGGCAAATCAGAGTGTTTTGAGGAAATCATGTCATTTTCTACATGTTTTCCCATACATTTTTCATATGCGCAAAACATCTCAAATTGGGTGTTTTGGTACAAAACATGTCGACTTTTTAAACTCACCACTTGTTTTGGTCAGTGCAACACTGTATTTTATATTCGAAAATAAAAGCTACTCATTCGTAGTGAGTGTTCGTTAGAAGAAGAAGACATTTTATTTTTTTTATTATTAAAATAATTTACAATTAGTCGTTTAAACACTTTTATTTAATTATAATAAACTACAAAATTAATTGTTTTTGGTAATTATTTTCTTAATTTTGGTGTTTTAACTATTTTGTGGAGAAAACGTCAAATTAATTACGAAAATTCGTAATTAGTTTGACGTTGCAAATCACTTCAACTTGAGTGGAAACAGCTCGAAGTGTTTTGCTCAAATCAAGTGTTTTTGATATGAATGAAAACATGGTTTAAAAGCAATATTTTTCTTGAGGAACTTTTTCGAGGTAAGCTTTAAATTTAATCACGGAAATGCCAACTTTTTTTGCCCATTTAAACCTAGTACATTGTTTTTCGCAGCGAATATTTCACTTGTACTTTAATTGAAACTTTCCTCAAAACGGAATAAAAAAATTTTGAATTAAAAACTTTGGACAATTCTTGAAAGAAACTATCATAACAAATCTAAATTATCACTTTTTTACCACAATTTAAATCGTCTTGTATAATAAATACACTCTAAACAAATGAGTCCAGTTTCCTACTATAAATTGGGTAAATTTCAGCAAATTCAAATAATATACTACTATAAATGTGTAAATTTCTAATAATTTTTTGGTAAAACTACACATTTTGTGTAAATTTACCCAATTTATAGTAGGAAACTGAAATCATTTTAATTAGAGTGTATGTGTGACAACTATTTTAACAATATTCCTATAATTCCTAGCGAGGCCATTTATTTTTCAATTGAGCTTGACAAATTGTTTCGCGTGAAAACGAACAGAGTACTATGCTTTACTACCGACCCAGTCTAATACACATTCCCAGTAAAGCATCTGCACAGTAATTACAAACATTTTGTAAACTTAAAAATTAACGTAAAATAATTAAAACTCAAAGGATTTGTAAACCTTAAAACAATTTGATTTCAGTATTTCGTGACCGAATTTTTTTGGCCAACAATTATAAAGAAAAACTTTGTCACAAAATTTTTAAAAATCGTACACCTTTAACAGATCTAACTAAAAAAAATCATTTTAAGTTCTTAAACTCTAATTAAAGTTAAAGATTTACCTTTAAATTCATAAAAGTTAAAAGAGGGTAATAATTGGTTTATAATACAAATTCTGTTTGGAAATTCGATTAGTAAACCTGTTATAAAACGTTTTTTTATGAATTTACACGTTAAATTTTAAATCAAAAAATATAAATTTTTATTTGTAAAACATCAACTAAAAATCGAAAAAATATTTATTGATTTTTAAAAAAATCAAATGTAATTTAAAGATTCCAATTAGAATTTCCACTAAAATATCAATTTTAGCAAAAAAGTCTGCTAAAATTTTGCTTTTATAAATTAAAAGCGTTTTACAGATATTTTTTACACAGTTTTTCTTTTGAGCCGTACACTCAAAAAAAAAAAGAAATAACTTAAACTTTGGAAATTTTTTTTTCAAAATAGTTTATAAGTCTTCCCAAAATTTAGTTAAATTTAACTGAAAGTTGGGATATTTTCTTAACTTCTAGAAAAAAATAGTTCATGTGCTGTTGAATAGGTCATAATTTTCCCTAAATGGAATTCCCTAATACATGGAAGAAATTCTTACCGCCAAAGAAATTTTCTCTAAATAATTGAAAAAAAAAAATCTTTATTTTTAAGACATATTTCTTAAAACAAAATATATTTCAAAAAATTCAGTTTTAGGACGTAATTTACTACCAATTAGTTCATCATATTAATCTTCTTTAATTTGAAAAAGTTTTTTCCACAAGTTTAGTAAATTTTTCATAACTTTAAATTGATTTGTTGATTTATTTTCATTTGATTTATTATTTAAAATATATGAAAAATTCTTTGTTGTAATTTAACTTTAAAGACTAATGAAATTTATTACTTGACTATAAAAAACAAACGTATTTTTATATTTATAATAAAAAATGTACATAATGAGAATTCTGTGTGTATTCACATGATATTCTATAAACAAACCAATAAAACAATATGAAATTAACTAATTTTTAGGAAACATTTTCTCATCAGAAATGCTTTTTTTAACTAAAAAAATATGAAATTTTTTCCCAATTTTCTAGTACAAATATGGAATAAAAAGTAGGAGCTAAATCATTATCAATTTTCCTTGGATTCAGTTTATTTTCCTAGTTTTTAGTTAGTTTTTTTCTGAGTGTAAAGACTAACTGAAATTCGAAAAAGATCAATTGTAATTCTTAAAATATCAGTTATAGTTCGTGCACTCAAGATAAAATCTAATCCAATCAACAAAGAAAATTTACGAGGTTTGCTTAATGTCCAATTTGAATTTCAATTGGAATTAAAAAAAATGGAGTTTTGGGATGTAAAATTAAATCTTTTAATTGATTCAATTGATCTTTTACGAATTAAATCTGGTATTGGTATAGATATCGAAACAGCGGCGACGTTGTGTTGAAATTCAACTTTTCTTGTAATTCCAAACTCAAAAAAAATAAAAATTTGGTAATTACAATTCAAGTTCAATGATTCCAATTGTAATTCTTAAAAGATAAATTTTTATTTATCAATGATAAAATAAAATTCGAAATTACCAACTGTAACTTGTAACGTATAAATTGTAATTCGATAACAAAAGATAAATTGAATTCGAAAATTCTTCACACAAAAAATATTTTATAAGTAAATTCCACTGAAAAAACATTTAAAACAAGCGTTTTTCCTTTAAAAACGGACTACTTATATTTCATTTGAAACAACTTACTTTTTCAGTTATTTTTGAACGTTAATAAATGACTAGACATTCCGTAAAAACAAATGATATTTTAGTTATTTTAACTGTTTACAGTTTTTTATTTTGTGGATTAAAAATATTTTTTTTTTTTTTGAATAACAAACTACAAAAACCGTACGTTGTGAAATTATACGGTATAGTCACCCAGCAAAAAAAGAGCTTAACATTCACTACAAAATTCGCCACAACTTATGAACCAGATGTACTTCTTCGTCAACTGAAACATTTATGAATTTAATATGGGCGTGACACACAAAGTATGTTCCTTTTTCGCCACTTTTCAGTGGCGAAAGATTGACACTTAAGTATAACATATATCAATAGTGTTTATTATGTACATATATATTAACATTTTTATCACAACTTCTGCAGTAGTGATCAGGATGTTAATATAACTTGACCTTTTGGAAGCGTTTTTTCATCACTTCTTTAGAAGTACATATTTCTTGACATTTTGGTTGTGATTATGTAATTTTTATTTGGTGATTTAGAACTTCTAAATTTAGAAGTGATTTTTTCACTACTTTTTGTAAGATTGGTTGATTTTTGTAATATTTACACTAAAAACACTATTCGACAGCAAAAACCTCCAAGTGAAATTTCTAACTGGTCCTTATAGATTTTAGTATCATGCTTCCAAATCTACCGTCCAAATTTTTCTAGCACATACCGTTTTTGAGATATTCGCTGTTGAAAAGTAAAAAAAAAAACAATATTTTAGCACTTTTAGGGGTCCACTGTTACGTATTCTTACGTTGCTTCCACCAAATAGGACTCGATTTCATACAAAATGGACCTCCTGATTCCAAAACTGCAATACAAATTGTTCAAGCATGTTCTGTTTTTGAGATATTCTCGTTTGAATATTTTAGTGTGATTTATAAAGAATATAAGTGCACAACAGTGGAGTTTGAGTTTTTCAAACGCCAATATTTCAAAAACAGTACGCGATAGAAAAATTTGGATACCAGATTTGGAATAAAGATGTCTTATATTTACTAAATTGAGTACTATTGTGTTTGAGCAATACGTTAAAGAGGAGACACAAATATTTCAATATTCAAACGCGAATATCTTAAAAACGTTTCGTGATGAAAAACTAATTTCATTGATAACACAGTGCAACAGCACATTTAGGGCCTCAAACAAATCAAGACAGTTTGAAAGTTCTTATGTGTAGTAGAAAAAATCCCAAAGGGTTTAGCTCTGTAACGTCTCAAATTTTTTTTATAGCCCACTTAATTTTTCAGGTTTTTTTTAAAGGCGTTGGAAAAAAGTCGAAAAAGCTAATGTTAATGATCTTTTGAACTTAAAATAGTGTTCGGATGTCTTCAATAGAATTTTATGGGGACCATTTTTCTAGAGTACGCTAAACCTCAATCTCCCGTTTTAATGGGTCATTTACGTAATTTTTTTAAGAAATGGCTCAGAAACCTACTAGACGTGCGTTTAAAGGGTTAAAATGTTATACGATTATTTTCAGCATCAAATTTCACTGGGGGTTACTGAAGGCAGAAAGTTCGACCGGTATACGAAAAATGCATAAAAAATGTTAATTGTAAAGTATCATTAACTTCTTATATTTTTTCCTATATTTGTTAGTTACAATTGTATCCAATTTCTGGCAAAAATATAAAAAAATGAATGACACTTTACAATTTATCTTTTTTCTGCATTTTCCTTATACCAGTCGAACTTTTTGCCTTCAGTAACCCCTAGTAAAATTTGATGCTGAACATATTCATAGAACATTTTAACAATTTAAACGCAAGTCTTAGTAGACTTTTGAGCCATTTCTTAAGAAAATTACTTAAATGACCAATAAATACTGCAGATAGAGGGTTAATATATTGTAGAAAAAAATTCCCCATCAAATTCTATTGAAGACCTTCAAACACTATTTTAAGCTCAAAAGAACAGTTACATTAATTTTTTCGACTTTTTTCAAACGCCTTTACAAAAAATTAAAAATTCATTGGGCAATAAAAAAAATATGAGACGTTACAGAGCAAAACCCATTGGGGGTTTTACTACTACACACAAGTACTTTCAAACCGTCTTGGTTTGGTTGAGGCCCTAAGAAATGACCTTCAATTGTCTCACAGTGTAATCAAACATATATTCTTCAAATTAAAAAAAGGAGTAATTATAAAGATCACAAAACTATAAAAATTCACTGCGAATCGATTTACCAGTTTCTAAAAAGCTTAAACAATCTTTAATAATGTGATGCAGCAACATCCACTTTAGTTCGTAAATGTATTTATTTAATTTAGGACCAACTTTTTTCGATATAAGATAAAGAATGGTAGTTAAACGTCAAACTGCTTGTATGAAATTTAAAAAATTTATCAATAATCGATTTTTTAAGCTCTAAATAAAGAGAAATGAAATTCCATTACCAAATTTTGTCACTATTTTTGCAAAACCTAAATCTATTCGAAGCTGGACGTAAAAAAAATTGCATACTTCGTGTATCACCCCCATTCTAAGTGTTTCAGTTGAAAAAGAAGTTCATATGTTGTGGTAATTTGATTTAATTTGATTTAATTTCTAAGTATATATGAAAAAAGATCATTAAGTAAAAAAAAGATGTTTTTATTGTTATTTTGTAGCATTTTTGGAAGTGATTTTAAAAGTACTTCTTACGGAATATGAAATTCGGCACCTATCGCTTTTTTGGTATGTAATGGAACCACTAATTCTTTTTGAGCAACTTCGTTTATTTTTTGCTGAGCAGTCAAAAATAATTTAACTGATAAAAATATTTTTCCGTTAATTTTGTAGTTTATTTTTTTAACAACTGTATAAAACATTCAATATTTTAGTTTCCTTGAAAAACAAACTATAAAACGTTTAAAATAACTTTAACTAAAAACTTTTGGAATAACCGTAAATAGTTACTGTAAAACTTTTCTAGGTGTTATATAATTTAATCTTGAAAATTCAATTGTTATTCAAAGTTTCCAATTGTGTTTCGAAAACTCCATTTAAAGTTCATAAATTCCAATTGAAGTTCGATGAATCCAATAGGTATTTGAAAAAAACACTTTTAATTCATGAAAGATAAATTAAAATTTGAATTAGATCAATTGTTACACTCAAAAAAACCCCCTTGTAAAAGACAAAAAAACTTGTTAATTAACACTGTGCAACAAATTTGGGGTCTTCGAGTGTATCTTGGACGGGACAAAAAAAATGAAATTACACCAATAGAAGACCAAAACCCCAGAAGGAGTTTGAAAACTTAGCTCGAGTTCTTTTTTTATGGCCCACTGAAGTTATAATTTTTTTTTTCAAAGGCGTATTGAATAAGTCAGAAAAAAGTAATAAATCTAATTCTACACTCAAAAAAAAAATATTGTAAAACTAGCAAAAAAAAATGGTTAAAATTAGCAAAAAAATCTGTAGTTTTGGACGTTGCAAAAATTTTGGTAATATTAGCAAAACCATTTTGCTAATCAAAAAATTAGGAAAAAAAATGGTAAAATTACAAGAATACCATTTTATTTTTGTAAAAAATCAACCTTGTAAAATTATCAAAAAATATGGTAAAATTACCAAAAAAATGGTAAAATTGAAATAGATAAAAAAAATTTGTAATTTGGTAAAAAAAACTGTTTTATTTAGTAATTTTTTTTTCTCTGATTAGTAGTTGATTTAAAATTTGGTGAATATACTAAAAAAATGTTTGCCTCTTTTTGAGCACCACGTTCTTTAAATGTAGTAATAGCAGCATCAACTATTACTTCAGTTGTTGGATGGTTTCTTCGGCTTGATGGTGGCAGCATCTTCTTTTGCCTTCTTCTCAGCAGCTGTAGTTGCAGTAACTGGACTTCCAACAACATCAAAATCCAAAATGATTTTTTTTTCACTTAAACACTTTAAACAAAAAACTTAAAGAACAACACTTCACTTTTTTTATTTTTTTGCGTCATTTTTTTTAGCTTAAGTAGAACAAATGAGAATTGCGTAGTAGTCTACACAAAAAATTTCTTACATTTTCAGGTAAAATTTGTAAAAAATTAACAATTTTTTTTCGGAATTTTAATTTTTTTCACATGTATTTAAAAAAAAAATAAAAAAAAAACTTTTGGATATTAAAGATTAGATGTCTAACTATGTGTTAACATTTTAAAAAAATAATTTTTCAAAATTATCAACTTTTTATTAACAATTTAGGTGGCAAATTTTAAAAAATTTTCATATAAAATTAGCAAAAAATATGGTAAAATTAGCAAAAAATATGGTAAAAAATACTAAAAATTGTGTAGCCTATTTTTGAGCGCACATGCAGTTGATGGATGGCTACTTTGCTATGGTGTTGGCAGCATCATCAATCTGCAATGAGTTTTTTTTTTCACACTAGAACACTTTAAACCTTTTTTTTCTTAAAACTAAGAAAAAAAAAAATAAAAAGTATTACCATTTCTTTAAGGAAAATACTAATATTTTTGCTAAAATTATAGTAAAATAAAAAAAAAAAACTAGCAAGAAAATATAGTAAAAATACCACAAAATTTTTGTATTTTACCAATAGTAAATTGCCAAAAAAAACTGTAAAAGTTAAATTTTTACAATTTTTTTTGCTAAAGTTTGGTTGAAGTAAATTACAACACCTTTTACTAATATTTTGACTAAGTTATTTTTTTGAGTGTAAATTAAATAATGTTAAGACATGTCTTCAGCAAAATATGATGGCGGTTCTATTCTTAGAATATATTAACCCTCTATATCCCATTTGTATGGGTAATTTCGGCCCTTTTTTCAAATATCCTTATAGAACACAAATAAAACGTGCGTTTAAATGGTTAAAATGTTCTACAAGATTTTCTGCATCAAATTTCACTAGGGGTTGTCTAAGATCAAAAGTTCGTGTGAAAGTGAAAAATGCTTAAAAAAGTAAAATTGTAAATTACCACATACTATTACATTGTTTTTCAACAAAGTCGTATGAAATATGTCGAAAAGATGTTATAAATCTGGTTCTGAGCTAAATGACGATAATAGATATCTTCAGTGAAATTTGATGGCGGTTCTTTTTTTGGAATATTATTAACCTTGTATCTCCAATTTTTAGGGGTAATTTTGACCCTTTTTTCAAATAACCTCTTAGAATACGAATAAGGCGAGCGTTTATTGGGTAAAGATGTTCTACAAACATTTTTTGCATAAAGTTTTACTAGAGGTTGTCAAAGGTAAAAAGTTCGTGCGACATAAAGAAAATGTTTAAAATTTTAAAATTTTAAGTTATCATAATTAGTTAAATTATGTTTCGCCAACATACTTTACATTTTTACTTTTTAAAGCATTCTGCACTTTTCGCACGAACTTTTGGCCTTTGGCAACCCTTAGTGAAATGGATGCAGAAAATGTTTGTAGAACATTTTAACTTCATAAAGGCGCGTTGTATTGGTGTTCTAATAGGGTATTTGGAAAAAGGACAAAAATTACCCCTAAAAATGGGAGATAGGGGGTTAATATGTTCTAAAAAAAGAACCGCCATAAAATTTCACTAAAAACAGTTAATTTACTTAGCATAAGATTTGAAGGGCAAAAGAGTGTTTTTTAGAAAAAAAACAATGAAAAAAGAAACAAAGAATAATAAAAAATGCTTTAGAACAATCGTTCCCCACAATTTTTGCGACATGCCCCACTTTTACGTTAAAAAAACTACAATGTCCCCCCTACAGCCAAGAAAAATTTGTAACCTTTTGAAATTTGTTTTAAAATTCAAAATTTACTTGTGGTTTAGCAACTTTTTGTTAAAATCAACGTTTAAACAAAGTTTTTAGAAAAAGTTTTCAATAATTAACTAATTTATTTAACTAAAATAATATATATATTTATATTTTTTTAGTTTTTTTAACAAAAAAAATCTTAAAAATTTGCTCGTGTCCCCCTGAAGCATTCAAATTGCCACCCAGTGGGGCGAGAATCAAAGGTTGGGAACCATTGCTTTAGAATATGAACATTTTTTTATTGAAAAAATATTTCAGAATTTTTGAAATTTGAAGATTTTTCTGGAGAGTTAATACATACTTTAAAAAATTGCGGTTAACAGCGCATAATCGCTTAAATTTTAACCGTAACCGCGGTTAAGGAATACTGCGGTTATTTGCAAACCTTAGTATTGACCTAACGGGTTAAACACGCACAACACTGGCCAGTCAGAAGAATACAACCGCAAAAGCGTTGTGAAAGCGTTGTGGACGGTTGTTTTAGCGTTCTGTATACCAACTTCAAAGCGCCTTCAGATGATAAAGAATTTCTGTTTTAGTTTGGTTATTTGTTTGATACAAAGTGAAATCTTAAAAAAAAATGCTTGCACAAAAAACTTATAAAATCTTTTAAAAAAAATTAAAAACTTTGAAAATTAAAAAAAAAAATTAAAAAATATTTTTTATGATTTTTTTACCTAAAACACAAAAAAAAATTACAAAGAATTGTAATTCAAAAATAGTTTCAAAACTTAGAAATTTAAAAAAAAAAAATCTAACGAACTCTTAAAAAGCTTTCCGAATACGCTCGCAAAGCGTTCGAAAAAACGTTTTGAGATTGCTATTTTTTTTATGTGGAATTTACACTTGCTGTTTTGAAGTGTTCACGAGTGGGATGTTTAAAAAATAATTTGTTCTGTGTCCATTACGTTTTTATTCTGTTAATGGTGTTTTGTTGAACAACTTGTTTAAGGTTGCAAGTGTGAATGCCGTATTATAGTGATTTCAGAACACTTTTCAAAAACGACCGCAAAGCGTTTGAAAATATGGTTTTGAGGATACTTTTTTTTGTTACAGTTCTTTCAGAACGCTTCTTTTTTAGAACCGTCGTCAATTTCTGTTTGGGTGGCTTATATTAGTACCTCTTTTTATTATTATGAAAAAAATTTGCAAACAAAACTTTAACAGTTTACCATCGTTTCAATAAATGGAAAATCTCAAATAAAAAGAAAAACGGAACTAGTTTAATGTCTTATGATACTTGCCAGTTTTTGTATTTTTTATATTTTGGAGAACAGTGCAAATATATTTTCATAGGAAAACTGAACAAGTGTAAAGAGTATGACAATGTAATGAAAAAAACTTAAAAGGTTAAAAAATATTCATGTGTTATCGATAATTTTCAACTTAAAATTGACATTTGCAGAATAAAATTTTGGGCGAATTATTTTGAAAATAAAAGTTGGCAATATTGTTTTTTTGTTTTGTTTTTATTTTATTGTATTTCTTGTTCTTTCTCGCTTTTGTTGCTTCATTCAATCAATCCTAAAAAAATCCAAAACAGAAACTAGCAAGTATCATACCACCTTTAGGCAAGATGTTATCTATTAGATTTGCCAAATAATTTTCAAATTGCTCCTTAGGCTCTCCCACGTGCATTGTAAATAATATTGTTCATACGCACCCATGAACAGTATTATACAAATATGAAGGTTTTTATTTCAAACGTACCACGAAAATAAAACGTTGTTGGATCAAAGTCAAAACGGTCAAAAGGACCTTATTGCCCTATATAAAAGTAACAAATCGTGGAACAAAAGTTTTCTTTTCTCCGAAAAATGAGCGAGATAGGCGTGGTCAAACATGGCAAAATTGAACAATTTTTGCATGGTGTCGCTTTATATTTAATTTTTTCTACAGTAACTCAACGATTCTGAAATTTTCGAAACACATATATTTTATAGTGTTTTGTATGGGCTATTTATTGGCATTATTTGTTTTAGAAAAAATTTAGAACTATGTCGGAATTTTTCAAATGAAAAATAAAAGTCGATGTAGCAAAAAACACTTAATTTTTATTTTTTTTTTCGAAAAAATTAAATTAAAGTTCATTCTATTCTCTACATCATATGAAGAGCTTATTGTAAAAACTCGATAAGCAACATTTCATATTATGGTGATTTTTGCCTTAAAACTTTTGAAATATGACTTCCAAGCAGAAATTTTGCTGAACTAGCAGCAGCTTTTGGAAAGGAAACTCGAGTCAAGGAGCGCATCCAAACATGCTGAATTCATGCATGATTCTCTAAGGCGATGTCACACTTTAGAGCGCTAGTTAGATTCACAGAAAAAGCGCTCTTAAGATGGGCTGAAGATGGCTGTGTCTTTAGATGGCTGTGTCTTTAGATCGCTGATTAAAGCGCTATAAAAATGCAGTGAATTCATGTATCTTATTAGAGCTGATTAAAGTAATTGGAAAATATGAAACACATTTGACTATTTATGAAACTCAGTTGAATATTTCTAAAATACAATTGCATTGCTAAAAAATTCAACATTTTTATTTCAGAAATTTCCATTTATATTTTAGAAATTTTTATTTTTTATCAGAAATTTCCATTTATATTTCAGAAACATTTATTAAGTTTCAGTAATTTCCAACACTATTTAAGAAATTTCCATGTCTATCTCAAAATTTTATAAATGATGGAAATATAAATGAATTTTCTGGAAAGAATTAAGAAAATTTTTATGTACAAGAGGAAATTTTTGAAATATAATAGGAAATTTCTAAAATCTTAATGGAAATTTTTGAAATACAAATGGAATTTTTTGAAAAGCATTCAGAAAATTTTGGAAATAAAAATTTAAATTTATGGAATACATTTGGAAATTTCTGAAACATAAATAGAAATTTCTGTAATATAAATGGAAATTTCTTTTATATAAATAGATATTTCTGAAATATAAATGGAAATTTATTCCTTGAAATAACAAATAAGCATTTGCTGTTTTTTGGTAGGCCTATTTATCATTATTCAAAATGTATTAAAGATGTTATGATTGAAGCACTCTTTGCAGCGCCGATTAATGCGGAATAGAGATGCAGTCAAATCATGTGTCTTTGTCTAAAACTTATGCTTTTTCATTCAAAAAGTGTTAAAAATAATTAAAAGGAAAGCAAGTGTGGAATTTTATCAAAAAATAATTTTATATTACAAGTTTTATATAAAAAATCTCAACAAAAATTTAAAATTTTTTCGCCTTACTTTTACAGTAACCTCAAGAGCGCACTTTGGATGCGCTTCGGTATGCTATAAAAAGATGCTGTGTCGCCAAAATCTCGATTTATTTTTGCTGAGTTTAGTAAACACTCATACTTAAGATACTTGTACGACGGGTTTAAGCTAGACTTCTGCCAAAAATATGTCTGTGGAACATCAGTAGAACGCGAAGAACGCCAAAAAATAAAATGTTGCTTATCAAGTTTTTGTTTTCGAGAAAATTGGCTTTAAAGTTGGAAAGTCCAGTTTAATTTTCCATATCACTCATACGTCATGATTAGGGATGAGATTTTCATGCACTAAAAAATCGAAAATATGCGCTTAAAATATGCGCTAAAAAAATCAAAATATGCACTAAAAAACCTGAAAATATGCATTAAAAATTTAAATTTTAGCAATAAAAATCTTGTTTTCATACGAAAAACTTCTAGAAAAGCAAAAAATAACGCAGCGTTTGAATAGTACACTGAAAAAAATAACTATACTGAAATTAAATAAACACTGTTATTAATTTAAGTACACAATTTTTTTTATAATTTACTTCAACTTAACTTAATATAAGGTGGTTTTACTTAAAATAAAGAAAATAAACTTGAAGATAGTACATGCAAATACTTAAAAAAGCACAAAAGTTTCCCTTAATTTGTTTTTTTAAATTAAGTTAAATATTCTTTACATTAATGGCGAATTGATTGCATTTAAGAAAAAAAGGGTTTATTAAAAAATTTTGTTTTACTTAAAAGAAAAAAAATTAAATTGTGTGCAAAAAAAATAAATAAGTATGTAACTAACTTAAAAATAATATAGACATTTTCAAGACATTGAATCAAATAAGTACTAATCTTTAATTCCAAAACGCATTTTCTTTAATTTAATCAATTTTTGTTTTAAGTTAAGAAAAAAGTAACCTGTATTTTATTGATTCATTGACTTTATTTGAATCCATATCTTCATCAGTTTAAGAAAGAATTGACTTAACTTAAGAAAAAAATACTTGAGGTATTTTGGGGACCCCATCTGGGGGACCCATCTAAAGACCCCATGAGACCCTAACTTTAAATCCAAATTTCGATTTTCGCGGAATTTTCAAATGCCTATAACTCTGCAAATACTGCAGATACGAAAAAAATTCTAAAGACATTTTTGTAGTCCTTAACTTGTAGAATATGACCGCCGAAGACCCGAAAGCTCTCCGAGTTATAGTTTTCGAGTTATTTCATGATAAAATTTCTCAAGACCCCATTCCCAGATCTCGAAAACTAAGCCAGATAGAGCGATTCTGACCAAAATTTTGGATCAAAATCACTGGTGACCCTATAATAGTGTACGCACATACTCATGGGTGGACCCCATATATTGGGGGCCCGTAGGGTCTCACATTGGGACTCCATAGGGTCCACAGAATCCGTAAGTTTAAGGAAATTTTTACTTATTTTAAAAAAATGTTTTTCCTCTGGATAAAAACAATTAAACTTATAATAAGTACAATTTTACTTACTTTTAAGATATATTTAAGTAAATGCATTACTATATTTTAAGAAAAAATATACTTGGAAGAAGAATTAATATCTTTGGAGCCCTCGCATACCCTTCTTTTTTTAAATTAAGTTCAACATGCTTTAAAAATGGTAAAAATTTTTCTCAGTGTAACATTTAAAACTTTATGAAAGCAAGATTTTTTAGAAACTGGAACAGTCTATAAAAAAATTAAAAAGAAAAAAAAATGTTTTTTCTTATTTTCAAAATAAATTTTTAAAATTTGAAACAGTTTTTGAAACAAATAAATTTTAATTTGTGTTTTTGCTAATTTATGCCAAAATATGCAAAAATATGCACTTAAAATTTTGAAATATGCACAAAATATGCATTTAAAACTGAAATATGCAAAAATATGCATTTTCACCAAAATATGCAAAAATATGCAAAAACAAATCGATGCCATTTTAACGCAAATTTCTTGATTCGGAAAGATAATTGGTCTATATCCTTTCAAGACTATCGACAAAAAACATGCATTTGCATGGAAATCGCATCCCTAGTCATGATACATTTATTTTTGCACTTACCAAAAACTTGTTTAATTCTGTTTAGATAACTGACTTAGAGCTGATTTGTCTTATTTATAGGAATTCGACTTTTTTCGAAATTTTAAAAATCGTCCTTGTTTTAGATATTTAATATCAATAAAATCACAATATTGTAGAAGTCTTCGTGGCTTTTATCTGCTCACCACAATTTAAGCAATAATTTTTAACAAAATAATAATTTAACAAAAGATACTTGTATGCCTTTATGAAATTTTAAGGACTGCATTAATGCAATTATATGCACAGATTCTTTATATGCACAGATCCTTTAGAAGGATCTGAAAAATGCATCGATAAAATTAAGTTCGCATCGTGGATGCAAGTCGACAGATTTACTCAACATCGACGAAGATTTTTGCGATAAACTATCTAAATTAAAGTACCATAATTTAATTGCAAAAAAAGCAATCAATTTTCTTCAAAATCCTGAAAGAAAATTTGTTATATGGTGAGTTTTTGATATGCCTAGATTTTGCTGAAAACTACACGTTTGTAGTTCAAAATTCAACACAGTCTTTTCATTGGAATAATGACCAGGCAACAGTATCCACAGTTGTTGTATATTAAAATTATAGACAGTTCTGAATTTAAACACAAGAGCATTCACATTTTATCAGATAATTTAAAACATCATACCGCATCAGTATACCAGTAACAAAAATGATTATAAATTGCATTAACACCAATTTAGATTTTGAATTAAAAAAGATTTTTTTATTTTACTGACGGTGCAAGTCAGCACTTTAAAAATAAAAGCAATTTTGTAAACCTTCTTCATCATGAGGAAGATTTTGAAGTTCAAGCTGAATTAGAGATGCGCATCAATCACGTGATTATCGTGAATCACGTGAATCACTCGTGAATCACGTGATTCGTGAGCAATTTTGTTTTCTACGTGAGCGTGCGTGACCGTGAGTAACAAAAAATAGTTCGTGCGTGATTGTGCGTGAGTAAAATTGTTGCGTGAATTTTTCGTGATTTCACTTTTTTCCCCGTTTTTTTTAGTTCGGCTACGTTTTCTTGAAATTTTTATGGTTTTTTAAAAAAAAAATTATAAATTTACTAAGTTTTTAAAAACATCAAACACATTTTTAAGCAGTTTGAAAATGTTTCAAAGCGAAAATTTGCACAGTGATTCCTTGAGGAAATGTCTTCAGGTTCTGACATATCATAGAGACATGTCCTTACATTGTCATCAATGAATGTTTGTTTTAAGATTGTTGAAAAGTCCTCAACATCTAAAAGGAAATGTCATCACAATTTCAGTTTACTAAATTAAACTTTTAAATCTGGGAAATTCTTCCATTTCCGAGAAAAACATGGCAATATTATCGATTTACTTAAAATAAAATCAAACTCTTACAATAAATATAAAAGCAGTAAATATACATATACTTTTGAAACTAAAGTTTGGATCAAGTAGTTAGTTTTTGGACTAACAAACTAATATGATAAAGGATTTGGACTAACAAACTAATATGAAAAATTTTTCCATTTTCGTATGACCTATATCAGACATTCCCCAAAGACGACTTAAGGGAAATATCATGGGAATGTCAGAACCCCCTGGCACTTGCTGATTGAGGATATTTTGAAATTTGTTATGAAACTGTCCTCAGCTCAGTATATAGATATGTCTTGGGTATGTCAGGTGTCACTATGACATGACAGCGGGCCGTTACCAAGGATGGCAAAAGGACTTTGCCAACTGGCTAATGCTTAAAAAAAGTAGCACATATATTTTTTTTTAGATTTTTTAATTCGTGAGTATTTCGTGATCGTGATTTCATCGTGAGCGTGATTAAAATTTGTTCTACTCACGTGAGCGTGCGTGAGCGTGCGTGATTAAATTTTTTTTTTCGTGAGCGTGCGTGATCGTGATTGAAAAGTCACTCACGATCCCATCTCTAAGCTGAATGGCATTTTCATGCCATGGCCCATGGTAAAAGAGCGTGCGATGGCATTGGAGCAAATTTAAAACGACGCGCCGCAAAACCAAGCCTAACTAAATTTCTGTATCAGAGGTAAAAAAAAATTAAAAGAAACTGAAATTTTTTTGAGCAAGAAAGAAAATCAAAATAAGGACACTGAACTAATAACAAATAGATTTCAACTTATCATAGATTTACTCCATCCAATGTACATTGGGGGCCCTTGGCAAAAAGTCAAAAACTCAAACCGTGATTTTTAAAAATGGCAACACCAATTGAAAGACAACAATATTCTACATATAAATTCATATTTTTTTTTTTCTTTTTTTAGCAAGCCCAGCAGAAATAAATCGAGATTTTGGCGACACAGCATCTGTTTATAGCATACCGTAGCGCATCCAAAGAGCGCTCTTAGGGATGCAGTAAAAGGGAGGGGAAAAAATTTTATTTTTTTTTTAAGATTTTTTATATAAAACTTATAATGTGTAATTATTTTTTGATAAAATTTCACACTTGCTTTCCTTTTTAATATTTTTAACACTTTTTGAATAAAAAAACATGAGTTTTAGACAAAGACACATGATTTGACTGCATCATTATTGCGCATTAATCAGCGCTGCAAAGAGCGCTTCAATCATAGCATCTTTGACCGCTGTTCCCAATAAAAATCCCATAAAAATGTGAAAATGAAAATTTCCGATATTTTTTTGATGTTCACTTCCGATTTTTTTTTTCATTTTGTTTCACATAAATAAAGTTTTGTAAAGAAAAACGAATGAATTTTTTTTTTATATTTTTTTAAATTTTAGTTATTTGATTTCAACTTTGAATTTACAGCATCTTTATTCTGCTTAAATCAGCTCTACAAAGATACATGAATTCACTGCATCTTTAATCTGCTTAAATCAGCGCTCTAAAGACACGTGATTTCAGTGCATCTAAAGAGCGCTGTTTCTGTGTATCCAACTAGCGCTCTAAAGTGGGACATCGCCTTAGGGAATCATGCATGAATTCAGCGCAATTGGATGCGCTCCTTTACTCAAGTTCCCCTTCCAAAAGCTGCTGAACGTTCAGCAAAATTTCTGCTGGGAGAGGTCTTCCAAAAGAAGTGTTTGAACCACAAAAATATGTTAAATTAATAAATTGAAATTATTTAAATTTGAAGGTAATGTTTGACGTATTTAAAGATATGTAAAACGTTAAAAGTCCGAAACTTTGTGAATACCACATGATTAAGAACTATGCTAAGAACATTTTTTGATCGCGAAATCTTTAAACAATTGCAAAAAAATTATACTTTTGGGGGATTTCCAAAAAGGCTGTTAACGCATTTTGGACAAAGATTCAATTTTATTTGTCCGCTGATCTCAAAAATCTTATCAAAAAATTTTTCCAATGATTCGTTATTCCAGAAAAGCCTGCATTTTAACTTTTTATGTTATTTTAATTTTTGGATTTATTTGCTATTTTATTATTTTTTTTTCATTATTTTTAAAATAACTCAAATTAGTATAAGTTAAATCTAAAAAAATAAAGTTAATTAAAATAGTTAAAAGCCGAACATCAAAAAATGCTTAATTTTTGTTTTTGATTGAAACAATTTTATGCTGATGCACTTTTCATTTTATGCACATATAAATTGCGTTGGTCAAGGGGCTCATATTTTTGTTTTATCGCAGAAAGATAAGACTTAACATTCGTAACAACATTTACCTGAAATTCCACCTTTTTTAATACATAAATATTTTTTTGAATCTCTACTGTTCGAAAAATCGAACAGAGGATCAAAATGGGTTAAAAAAATATATATTAATATAATTCAAAACGTCATGTGAGGACTAAAGTCGGCAGGCTCGTTTTAGCCCCACCATTAAATACTCATTATATATGAGGAGTTCCGTCTAAGACTTAGGCCCTTACCACAAGAAAACAAAAAGTCTATTTTAACAAAAGTTTTATTTTAAATTTCAAATTTTCAATACATTTTTTGAAAGTCAATTTTAAAAACAAAAACAATTTGTATGGAAATAAAATTAAAAGCTCATTTTAAATTTATTTTATTTTCTTGTGGTAAGGCTGTTAAATTTTGAGTTAAAAAATATGTGATTTTTGTTTTGATGGCACATCTATGAAAGTTAGCAAAAATATTAGAAGCTATTTAAGAATAAGAAATTCGTTCGCGTCAATTAAATCGCGCAAGGGGGCAAAAGTTATGGCGGTTTTAAGATTTAGCGGTTTTAAAAATCTTAAAAATATTTTAAAGATTTTTTTTTAAGTACCTAAAATCGTGACTAATTCGCGGTAAAAGAAAAGTTTCACGATTTTTTATAACATATTTAGGCAATGCGCGTTGGTATTACTGAAAAAAATCGTATCATTGTACCAGTAGTTTAAAAAAAATCGGTGATTTTTTTTTATAACAAGAAAATTTAATGTGGTCCAAAAAATCTATAATCATCAAAATTAAAAAAAATTTAAAAAAATTTCATCCGATTTCGTGTGAAGCCTTGGATGTGCCAGATCAAAACAGGTTTAGATAAAATCATCGCGCTTTCCGCTCAGAATGGCTTAAAGTAAAAAGTCAAAAAGCAAATCGGTTCTACTCGTTAAGGCACGTCTTTTGGTGCATTAAAATGAACATGTTGAATTAATTGCTACTAAAAAAAAATAGGGAATAGATTTGCAAATTTCGCACAATTTTCAAAAATGCCATAAAATTTTTGCAATTTATTTTTTATAAACCCGCCATTGTTTTTTTTATGTAAACTCACAAAAAACTCGGTTTACGCAAGAGTCCACCAAATTTTGAATGAAACTGCGAATGTGCCTCGCGAAAAACTCGTATTTTAAAAAATTATGTTTTTTCTTTCGAACTTTGATCTGCTGAAACTCCTTAACTATTCGTGGCACATTAACGGGATTAAATCCAAAATGTTAAGAATTACAACAGCTACCAACTCTAGTTCAACTTTTTTCATTTTATAGAAAAGGCCGAAATCTCTGATCAAGAAACCTCGAAAATTTAAAAGCTCTTAATTTTTGGTTTCAAAACTTAACCGTCTTATAACTTCTTACCAAGCGATGAAGCATCTATCAAACCAACATTTAAATAATCTCTTATATGTACTGACTTTGTGTTATGCCGGAAAAGATTGAAATATAAGGAGAACTTAAAAAAAAAGCGAAATAAGGTAAACACTATGGATTATTTCAAGCCATTTTTATCGATTTTTCAACTTTAACCCTCTGTAACTTTTACGGATAAAGTGTCGTAATCCTTAAACATTGCTCAGTGATGGTTCAAGGTATTGTTTACACAACTACTTTTACAGTTTTTCTAAATTCCAAAAACTGACGGGTTTTTTAAACATTTATTTCAGTTTCACTGAAAACATTTATTTCAGTTTCACTAAAAAAGATTTTGTGATATATATTTTTTTAGAAACCAAGAGAACTATTTTTTGAATGAATTCACATTAACTTTTATATTATTATTTAATTTTTTGTTTAATTAAAAATGTTAACTAAAACGTAGTACCATTTTTCTCCAGTGTATAAATTTTGACCGTTAAATTCAAATTGTTAACAATAACGCCACCTGGATGTCAGTATTAGAAGTTCGAAATAACACTTGAGTAGTTGGCAACTAATGGTTGTTTATGAATTTTTATGTGTGTGTGTGTTTGTGTGGGTCACTAAAAAATTGTATAAAAGCGCGATCAGTGTTACAGTTGAGAATTTTGAGAAAGTCGCACAAAAAGTCGTTTAAAAAAAAAAGTCTCACACTTTTTTTTAACGTTTTTATTAAACAAAAACACAACTAACAAAACAAAAAAAATTAACAATTCAAACGATATAAAAAACTTAGAAATAATTCATAAAAAATGGGTTTAATTACACTTTGTGTATTAATTTTTAAATTCAGTTTTTAAAAATGTGTTTGTATAAACTTTAATATACATATAAAATTTGCGTTTCATTTTTTTGTAACTTCTTGTCTGTATTTATGCACAAGTTCATTACTTGGCATCCAGTCTTCTATATCTTTATCTAACAAAGTAAGAGCTGATAACATTTTTTTTTTTCAAATTGTGCCCGAATGAAATAATGCTGTAGCACAGTCCATTGCTCTAAGATTCTATTTGCGACCGATTCGAATGATAGCCACCTAGTGTCCGAAATCCTTAAAAGATTGTGTTCTGGCACGTCAAAAATACTCTGCAATTCTTTAAAGTCAACTTGCCGGTTTGAGCTTTTAAAAAAGTTAAAAATATTCTTGGCTAACTTCTCGACGTCTTTAGGTATACACTCTAATGCTGAAATGTTCATAAGATTCATAGAATGACAAACACAACCAAGATGGAACAAGTGGGGAATTTTCTTTTTTAATAAACTGGACACTCCATTAATTCTTCCAACCATAGTAGATGCGTTGTCTGTAGCAAATCCGATAAAATTTGGTAGTGGAATATTATTACTTTCTAGTGCTTCTAGCACAGCATTACAAATTGTTTCGCCTTTTCCATTTTCTGGCTTTACTAATTTAAAAAAACTATCTTTAGTCTTGCCTCGATCCGTATTAAATTGCCTCACTACCATTACCACCCAGCAAAACTTTGGTAATAGGTAGTGATTATATAACACATTACCAGGTAATGTATATACCTTATTTGTAGCATTATTTTAGGATGTCTTACCAAACATTTGTTCCACAGCGTATTATTTTCAAGTAAAAAATAATGCATTACTAATAATTTGCTACGTAATGCATGATTATTGGAAAAAATGAATTTCATATTTATTATTTCTAAACATTAAATCATGGATGACTTATATTTGGTCACATTATGTACTATTTGAAAGTTTGAAATAATGCATTATTTATAATTGGATGCATAATGCATTACAATAACATAAAAAAATAATTATTTTATAAAAAATGCATAAGTTTAAAGTAGAGATGGGCTCACGACAGGAAATTTCTAACGAACCACACTCACGAGCATATTTCATCTACTTACACTCACTTACAATCACGTGAGTAAATTTAATACAAAATTACTTTTTCACTACTCGTAACACCTTATATATTATATTCTGGTATGCTATATTATTTCATTTCTCGTAACCTATAAAATATCATATATTTTACACCTTACTCGTATTCTTCGTTATAAATTTATGACTTATTTTATACCTTACTGGTATTCTTTGTGATAATGTGGATGCATTACTTTGAGTCTCATCGCCTGTTAAAATCATCAATGCTGCAATGTATAAAATAAGAGATCCTATACCTTATTTTATACCTTATTTGGTAATCTAAGTTTTACTGGGCAGACACTTATCAGTGGAAATGTCAGTTGTCTCGTCAATAATGAGGCTAAACTGTTGCTTTTGCATTTGACGGACTATAGATAGTTGACCTTCCCTTCCAAGAAACTGTGCAATTTCTTTCGATTTAGTACGGTTGCATCTTACCTGCAATAAATAAATTTTTATCTCGTTAAGTGAATGAAACTACAAAAATAAATATAGGTACTCACCGACTTAGCGATATTCGAATCAGGAAAAATCGATGAATTGAATTTACTTATTCCGTCCAAAGACTTAAACGAATGGTTTTTGTTGATGGCACGTAACACTATTTTTATTTCTGCAATTGCAACATGGTGATTTTTTTGATTTATCAGAAGTTGCTTACAACCCAGCAAAACTTAGATTACCAAATAAGGTATAAAATAAGGTATAGGATCTCTTATTTTATACATTGCAGCATTGATGATTTTAACAGGCGATGAGACTCAAAGTAATGCATCCACATTATCACAAAGAATACCAGTAAGGTATAAAATAAGTCATAAATTTATAACGAAGAATACGAGTAAGGTGTAAAATATATGATATTTTATAGGTTACGAGAAATGAAATAATCTATATATGGGGCATTCCATGTGAAATCGGACACTTTGAAAAACTTTTTTTTTAGATTTTCCCAATTTGTTTACAGTTTTTAGTACCCTTCGAAAACTCCTTCGTGGTAAATTTTCAGATTTTTTTGATGACCCGTTCAAAAGATATCGAATTTTTAAAAATTGGTAGTTTGTTCCATTACTCAAACTTCTTTTAATCATAACTCAATTTAAAAATAACTCAATAATGGTCCAAATTTCAATTTTTTTTTTCCAAATTTTTGTTTTTTTACGTACTTTCTAAAAAAAAATCTCACAAAATTCTTAAAAGCGCCCTAGTATGCGATTTTTAAGTTTTAAAATTTAAATCTCATTTTTGAAACTGTTTGTACTCTTCGATTTTTTTGATTTTTTTTTTTGTGTAAAACTTCTATCAATTCTACAAATTTTTTGCCAAGGAAGATCGTGGGATAACGATTATTACTATTTTTTAAAATTTTTTGAAAAAATTTTATTGTAATTTTCCAATCTTAAAATCATTTCTACTGCTCCAATGGTGCGTCATAGAGGGGTCCTTTATAAGACCGACCCCCATTTATTTTTATGTCTTAACATTTCTTTGGAACAAACTAATACACTATCTCCAATTTCTAAGGGGGCTCCCACACAAAACGACATTTTTTAAAATTTGTTCCAACCGCTCTAACTGCCCTAATAGTGCCCTTAGAGCAACAAAATATATGAACGACCCACAATATTTTTTTAGTCCAAACATTTTCTCTGAACTCACCTACCCTCTATCTTTAACTGTTAAGGCGGTCCCCATACAATTTTTTTTATTTTTTGTAAATTTGTTTTATTTAATCAGCTTCTACCGGTCCAATGGTGCTTCCGAGAGGGGTCATTAGTGAGACCGACCCCCATTTAGTTTTACCCTACAACATTTTTTCAAAACATACCTACGCCCTATCTCCACTCCATAAGTAGGCTCCCATACAAATAACAGTTGGGGCAAATTTTATAAAAATGTAATTTTGTATGGGAGCCTACTTAGGGAGTGGAGATAGGGCGTAGGTATGTTTTGAAAAAATGTTGTAGGGTAAAACTAAATGGGGGTCGGTCTCACTAATGACCCCTCTCGGAAGCACCATTGGACCGGTAGAAGCTGATTAAATAAAACAAATTTACAAAAAATAAAAAAAATTGTATGGGGACCGCCTTAACAGTTAAAGATAGAGGGTAGGTGTGTTCAGAGAAAATGTTTGGTCTAAAAAAATATTGTGGGTCGGTCATACATTTTGTTGCTCTGAGGGCACTATTAGGGCAGTTAGAGCGGTACTCCCAAAAGTACCTTTTATAAAAAGTACCTTTTATAAAAAGTACCTTTTATAAAAAGTACCTTTTATAAAAAGTACCATTTATAAAAGTACCTTTTATAAAAAGTACCTTTTATAAAAAGTACCTTTTATAAAAAGTACCTTTTATAAAAAGTACCTTTTATAAAAAGTACCTTTTATAAAAAGTACCTTTTATAAAAAGTACCTTTTATAAAAAGTACCTTTTATTAAAAGAACCTTTTATAAAAAGTACCTTTTATAAAAAGTACCTTTTATAAAAAGTACCTTTTATAAAAAGTATCTTTTATAAAAAGTACCTTTTATAAAAAGTACCTTTTATAAAAAGTACCTTTTATGAAAAGTACCTTTTATAAAAAGTACCTTTTATAAAAAGTACCTTTTATAAAAAGTACCTTTTATAAAAAGTACCTTTTATAAAAAGTACCTTTTATAAAAAGTACCTTTTATAAAAATTACCTTTATAAAACGTACCTTTTATAAAAAGTACATTTTATAAAAAGTGCATTTTATAAAAAGTACCTTTTATAAAAAGTACCTTTTATTAAAAGTACCTTTTATAAAAAGTACCTTTTATAAAAAGTACCTTTTATAAAAAGTACCTTTTATAAAAAGTTCATTTTATAAAAAGTACCTTTTATAAAAAGTACCTTTTATAAAAAGTACTTTTTTTAAAAGTACCGGAAGTACAATTTTTGATTTCCTAAAATTATATTTATAGCAACTTTTTATATTTCCTAGAATCCTAAAATTTCTAATGTAAAAAACATTCTGTGAAAAATACGTTTTTCCGCTTCTTACAAGGGAAGTATCTCAACCCTTATGAACCGATTTGCCTGAAACTTAAAATATATATAAAAGAGACGATTTTAAGGTTGGGGTGTCTCGGCTTATCGGCCATATCGGTGTTTAAAAATTTCGTTGTCCCCTTATGAAACCATGTGGACCTTCGGGAAAATTTTGATAACTTCCGAACTAATAGGAATATCATCTAGGGCAAAAATACGGGTCGACTTAAATTTAATAAAGATTATTTTTTATCCATATGGATATCGTAGGTCTATGTCTTCACATAAGTACCCCCCAAAATTTACACATTTTCCTGAAAAAAATATTTAAAGAAGCCGAATTTTTACAAGGTTATGACACCATTGGATAGGCATTAAAAAAACCTTTCTTCTCATATGAAAACATCATATAGTTTCTTAAAAAGAAATGGCTGAAAAATCCAAAAAATGATTTTTTTGCCATTTTTTGACCTATGTTTTGAACCCCTAAATCCCCGATATGGCCGATAAGCCGAGACACCCCAACCTTAGAATTGTCTCTTTAATATATATTTTAAGTTTCAGGCAAATCGGTTCATAAGGGTTGAGATACTTCCCTTGTTAGTGGGGTAAAAAGGGTAAAACGGTGTATTTTCGGTACCTTTGATATTTTTTGACGTATATTTTTGACGAGAAACTTATAATTAGGGATGTAAAATCCTCTTTGTACTTTAAATATTTGCTAAAATAATGATCCTAGGAAATTGAAATATGGAAAAGAGGATCCTTCGGTGAAGAAACAAAAGTTCTGGAAGAGGTTCTTTTTGGAAATTCCGTTTATAACGGGGATAAGAAAGTGTGCTTTTGGTACTTTTTTTTTTTGTTCTTATAATAATGAAAAAGTGTAAATTACGATTATTCTTATATTTCTTGAAATATTAGTTCAGAAACTTGATATTTTAAATAAAGGATCACCTAGCAAAAAAAAAAACAGTTTTTGGAAAATTTTATTTTAAGGGGAAAAGGGGGCAAATGGTTATAGTTACCTATCTAACTTTTAAACTCAAAGCCCCAGAATTAACACCCAAGAAAAGGACATATTTTAAAATTTAAACTTTTAGAACGGGGAACGAAATGGAATAGAGCAGGGAATAATATGGAATGATACTTTTTACTCAAATGTTTCGTATTTTACTTTTTTAACTCCATTTTTTCTCTCTATATGTTTTTTCACTCAAAATCATTTTTATTACAATTTCTTTATTCACTGAAATATATATTCACTCCAAATCCAAAATCCCGATATTAGGGCTCGAAAATTATTAAAATTTTATTGTTTAAATTTTTGATTGAAATATTATTTTATGAAAGACTTAAACGTGCACAAGTAAATAAAACAAAGACTACATAGGGGAATTTTCTTGAAATCGGTAGAGCAATTCTGATCCTTCTATTATCCGGTATTCCATGCAACCGGTAACGAAGTACCGGGATGGTAAGCTGGTATAGCATACCAGAAGATAATTAATAAGGTGTCACGAGTAGTGAAAAAGTAATTTTGTATTAAATTTACTCACGTGATTGTAAGTGAGTGTAAGTATATAAAATATGCTCGTGAGTGTGTGTCGTTAGAAATTTCATGTCGTGAGTCCAGCTCTAGTTTAAACTTATGCATTTTTTTATAAAAGAATTATTTTTTATGTTATTGTAATGCATTATGCATCCAATTATAAATAATGCATTATTTCAAACTTTAAAATAATACATAATGTAACGAAATATAAGTCATCCATGATTTAATGTTTAGAAATAATAAATATGAAATACATTTTTTCCAATAATCATGCATTACGTATCAAATTATTACACTCAAAATAATTCTACAGTAAAAGGTTTAGTAAGTGATATTGTACCAAAATCTACTAATCGGTTACTAATTTTAGTATCTTCAAAGTACTAACATTAGTAATTTTTACTGGTTTTTACTAATATTAGTTAAAAATTTTAGTATTGGTTACCAATTTCTGCACTAGGTCCTTTTGGACTAAAATTAATTAAATTTTTAGTATTGAATACCCACGTTTTTTTTTGGGTAATGCATTATTTTTCACTTGAAAATAATTCGTTGTGGAACAAATGTTTGGTAAGACATCCTAAAATAATGCTACAAATAAGGTATATACATTACCTGGTAATGTGTTATATAATCACTACCCATTACCAAAGTTTTGCTGGGAAGCAATGCAAAAAGGACGCTTTGTTTCCTCATCTTGTTTAAGCCATTTATACTGCAACTCCCATTCTTTTGAATAAAACCGGGAAACATAGCGTCTTTTGGAAGAACATGTGGGATTTTCAGAGTTTTCCGATTCGTACTCAAGGGTGTCTTCTGATTCTGAGCTTTTTTAATTTGAAGTGTCATCACCTTTTTCCTGCGCCTGGTTAGTTTTACTTGCACATTCATTTTCAGCCTTTCTTTTTGATCTAATAAGAAACCTTTTGCATTTAACCATTAGTATTGAAATGACTTTAAATAAAAGAAAGTATTTACCTGTCAATAAAGTTAAAATTAATGTATTTTTTCACAGGTTATTTTGGCTAAACGTCGGCTCAGCCTTCCAAAAATAACTATTTTCGTCACAAACAAATGAAAAATAAACTAATACGTGTTTTTTACTTATTTTTCACAAAAGAATATCACTGAATATAATTAAAAAACACATTTATTTTTTATTTTTCAATAATAATTTTTTGTATAATAACAAAATAGAAGAAGACTTTTCAGTTTTTTTGAATACAACAGTTTAACGTTAACACATTAAATTCTTCTTCTTCTTTTATTTTAGCATTCAATAAATTTGATTAAGTGTCTCCTCACAATACAGCAGCAGACAGCAAAATTTTTGCATGTATTTTGTTGTTGGCAACCAAATACGTGTAAAAATTTTGCTGTCTGCTGCTTGCTGCTGTATTGTGAAGAGACACTTAAACAGCATAATCAGTTGATCAATAAAATGAGGTTACCATATCACGGGAATATAAACAAAATTAATGTTTTAAGGTAAAATTTGTGTAATTTTGCAGTGTACGTCTATAGAAAGAAAAAAAGTGTGTCACTTAACAAAAAAGGGGAAAAAAGTCGCACAAAGTTTAAAAAAGTTGCAAAAATAGTCAAGTTTAAAAAAGTCGCACAAAAAGTCGCAGAGCGTCAAAAAGGTGTCAAATTGCAACTAAAGTCGCACAACGGTAACACTGAGCGCGATCAACCAGACAACCAGGCTTGCCATGTCAGCACTTTGGGTGCTAGATCCAGCACCCATGTTAGTGATCTAGCACCCAAATTTTAGAACTGGGTGCTAGACAATAATCTAGCACCCAATTCAGAATTTTTGAATAATCTAGCACCCACTTCAGAATTTTTGAATTTTTCACCACCTTGTTTAAATATTTTGTTTTTTCAATACAATATTTTCTTATATACACACAGAAAACCAAATTAAGAACCAATAAAGTTTTTGTAGACCAGCCAACTAACACTTTTATCAGTTGTGATAAAGGGTACTTTTCACTATCACACATTTCCATTATACAAGCGTAATTTCACCATGTTAGCGAAATATTTTTTTAAAAAATTTGGCCAGAAATTGTTCACTTATTAGATACGACTAGGTTTCAATCAAAAAAGAATCCAAAAATCTTTAGGAAGTTGGTAAATTTTGATGTGTAATAATGGAAAAGTGTGATAGTGGAAAGTACCCTTTACTAATAGTTTTATTCCAGAGACCAAATATAACAGTTATATGTGTCTTTTTGTTTTAAAAAAATCATGAAACGAATGTTGTCCAAACTTAGTATTTTATATATGAAAAGACTTCTAGAGATGTCCTGTGTTAAAATTTGCAATAACATTTATTTTTTTGATTTTTTCAATAACAGTAAAAAATAACAGTTATTAAAAACTTTTTGTTCAAACGATCTAAACTTTTATTTTTTATTTATTTGAGTAAATAACTGTTATAACAGTTATTTTTAAAAAAATCAATCAAAGTTTATATCTTTAAATCAATGATTGAAGTATTAGATATCAATAGGATTCTTCTGCATGTCACGGTGCCCTGGAGTGGATTTAAATAAAATTTTGGTGTTACTCCAATTTTTAAGCGGATTAGTTTTTTGGACTATAAAAGAAAGAAAATGAGCCAAAAAAGAAAAAAAAGTACTAGGCGCTTTTTTTTGGCGGGCAAAAGATGAATTTCAAAAAAAACAAAAAAGAATTTATTCTTTCAAAAGCATTACAAATTTTTTATACAGATGTAAATTCATCACATATTCACTTGTCAGTGAGATTTAAATATATATGTGACATATTATTTCAGATATGAGACTTAAAAGAATAATTTCACTATTTAGTGAGACTAAATCAAATTTCTTCTTTAATTTAATGAAAATTTTAACTCTAGCAGTTACTTCACATTTAATATTGATCCTGTTTCTAGATTTTGAAGGGGGGAAGTTACCCCAACAATACAAACAAAATTTACAAAGGATTTTTGGCGAAATAAACAAAATTAAAAAAGGATATTAAGTCCATCCATAAGTTTCGCAATAAACAAATAGTCCAAAACACTTTCTGTATCTCTTTTAAAACTATTTACTTTATTTTACTCTTCCTTAGGCATTGCAAACACATTTTTAATGATTTTTACTATCGTTTTATATTTTTTTTTTTAGTTTTAAAAAAACATTTTTAACAAATAAGTATTAATTCTTTTAAAATTATATGACTCACTAAGGTCTAAACTGAGGCAACCTTGTGTTCTGCTGTCCGTCTGAGTAGTACACTGAAAACTTTCAAGAACTTACATTTATAAATAATTTACAAGGACATATTTCATTTAGTTTCAATTAATAGTGAAATTATTCTTTTAAGTCTCATATCTGGAAAAATATGTTACATATATATCTAAATCTCACTGATAAGTAAATATGTGATGAATTTACATCCGTATATACAAATTTTAATGCATTTGAAAGAATAAATTCTTTTTTGTTTTTTTGAAATTCATCTTTTTGCCCGCCAAAAAAAAAGCGCCTAGTACTTTTTTTTCTTTTTTGGCTCATTTTCTTTCTTTTATCTTCTAAAAACATAATCCACTTAAAAATTGGAGTAACACCAACATTTTATTTAAATCCTATCCAGGGCACCGTGATGTGTTTATTGTTGTTTTATTTTAATAACTCGAGTTTTTTAAGGCTCAAAGAGTTTTTAATAACAGTTATAAAAAATAAAAAATTTTTATTTCTGTTATTTTGAACAGATATTTATATAAATCAATTTAAACTGTTATTTTTAATTTTTATTAAAAAAAATATTTTTGAACAGTTAAAATTGATTTTTTTCAATAAATCTCATAACTCCTATGGTCTCTGTTTTATTCCGATCTAATGACTTTCGTTTAAATCGATTGGTATTTATATCAAATTTCACGATCAAGCAACAGAATTTATCTGTTGAACCTATGAAAAATTAAAAAAAAAAAATATAAGAAAAAATAATCTGACAACGCAAGACAAATGTCTCAAAATCTTAAGGTCGGATTTTTTTTTCTATGAGAAAAATGCTCCAAAAACTGATGCCTTTTTCTATTGAAAATCAAATAAATTTTTCATAAAAGTTTGAAATTTTGAGACATTTTTCTTAACAAAAACTTTCAGATTCTCAGAGATCTTCTATAGAAAAAGATTCTGAGACATTTTTTCCCATGTAATAAATCTCAGAATCTGGGACCTTTTTTCTATGGAAAAGTCTCAGAATCTAAGACATTTATTATAGATTCTGAGATATATTTTTTCATAGAAAAACATTCAGACTCAGAATGTCTCAGAATCTGAGACTTTTGTTATAAGAAAAAACATCTCAGTCTCTGAAACTTTTTCTATATAAAAAATGTCTCAGAATCTGAGACTTTTTATACTTTTTCTCTGCGACTTTTGCCACAGAAAAAATGTCTCAAAATCTATGACTTTTTCTATAGAAATGTGTCTCAAAATCGCAGACTTTTTTATAAAAAAAAAATTCTTAGATTTTGAATTTTTTCTTTAAAAAATTGTTTAAAAATATAAGATATTTTATAGAAATAGTTTCAGATATTGAGATTTTTTTTTTCTTTTAAAAAAATTAAATTATATAAATATATAGATTACCGATATCAAAAAAGTATTATATATTTTACGTGTGTAGATTCAAAAAAATTTTAATTTTTTTTTTAAATTAATGAATTTTTGGCCGAAATTGGAAACGTTAAACGATTAATCAGGTTCTTATTTCGGGTCGTTTAACAAATGCAGGGTATAGGAGCAGTGAAAATCTAAAATTTTCAAAATCAGGGGTACCGTAGTGTACACGAACTGTAAAAAAAATCTAGCACCCGATTTTATAGCTGTAGTACAATCTAGCACCCATTTCTTTGAGATCTAGCACCCTCTCAGTTTCAACTTATGGCAACACTGCAGACAACGTTAGCTTAGTCATTCGGAGGAAAGCAAGTGGTACGGTCGACAGTAGGCAGTAAGGTTGCAATTCGTTGATTTCAACTTTACTGGTATACAACCAGTGTTGCCATATATCAAGATTTCCCTTTTTTGCAAGTTTTTTGAGGTGCTAAAAAGATTTCAAGATTTTTTCTAAGAAAATTAGTTTTTTGGAAAATAATAAAGTTTTTTCAAGTTTTTCTTAATTAGTTAAAAAATACAAAAAGCATAATTTTTTTTTTAAATACCCGAAATATTGGTCGTAGACCAAGCTTTGACTTAGCGTGTCCGTCCTTCAGTCTATGTAAACGGTTACAATTAAATACGTCTTTATTCTATGAAAATATGAGATATTCGATTACAATTTTGTTTTTAGCTTGGTAACCTTATTAAATCCATTTAAAATCAGACCATTCTTTGACTTGGTCGCCATATGAAAATTCCACACGATATTCACTTAAATCTATAAGTTGCCAACATAGAATAATTTTCTCTTAAATTGTTGCACTAATAAAAGACTTTACCACATATAGATCCAATCCGTCATATATTGTCGAGCATGCACCGGTGTTTGATATTTGCTTACTGTGTACAATTTTCTGAGCCTTCATAAGTTATAATTCTTTCAAGACTCCAAAAAATTAATAGAACGCTCGACATTTGGATTCCTGAAAGATTCATGTTTGACTCTTAATTCTGGATATGTAAAAAATTCAAAATATGTTTTTTGAACATTCATAAAAGAGTCAGGAAAGAATACGAACATATATTTTTCAGAATCTTTTATGAGTCATATAAGGCCCCTGTAGGTTAGTTGGTAGCATGCTAGCCTATAAAAAAGGGGGTCGTGGGTCCGATTCCCACTAAACCCTTGGTCGATTTCGATACAACGAGACGACGGTCATTGTAACCAGTTCTCGGTTATGTTTAATTAATTATTAAAAATGATTTGTAATTAAATTGCGAAAACTAAATAAAAACTGATCGTTGGATTAAAATTATTATTATAATATTATAAGAGCGCTAAGAAAAAGGGATTATGTTTTCTGAATGTCTAAGAACTCTTTTATGAGTCTTTTCGAGCTCCAAATGAACGCTTGGTTGTTTTTATTATTATTTTTTTTACACTTGATATAAAAAATGAATTGAAAATACATAATGAAAATACATAATATATTAATTTTTAATTTTTTCAATACTTTTGTAAAAAAAAAGATTTTTTCACAAAAAAAAAGATTTTTTTTTCAGAAATAAAAAGTTTTTTCAAAAAAATATATGGCAGCACTGTATACAACGGAGACAAGTAGGGTGGTTGCAATTTGTTGATTTCAACCAACGACGAAATTTACTCAGCTGGCTTCATGCAATGGCATAAGTATTCTACAATGTATATTGGATTTTCCCGCTGCAGACAACCAAATCTATTCGTATTGACAAGAAAGTTAAATGTAAAAGTTCGCGTCGTAATCAATGTTATTTGTGTGTTTTAAATAACGTCTTTAAATATTAATTTGCAAATAAAAACTTTTATACCGTTTTTCTGAAAAAAATTAAATTAAACTCTATTTTATTTCTCTGCAAAAATATAAATTTTTGTAACCCTGGACGTGACTGAGCCTATCCCAGCCTAGTGGTAAAAAACCTGTCATTACAATGGCGCCCGAGCAGGGACTTAAGTAAAGAGAAATAAATGAAAACAAAGTGCTGTGATAAAATAATAAAAATTTAAATAAATTATACAACAAATTGTTTTGAAAAACAAAAGCTAAAATAAAATTATTTAAGATCCGAAATGGACAGTTAAAACAAAGAACAATAAATGTGGAAAAAGGACATCTAGTGAAAAAAAAAACAATCGTCGTAAAACAAAAATGGTGAAAATCTGAAAAGATCCAAAACGGACAATTGTGAAAAAAATCAACAATTTTTAAAACTTGGAAAAGGACATTAAGTGAAAAAAAAAGTAAAATAATATTCGGAAATCGTAAAAGAACATTGAACATTAAAATCAAAAGGAACATTCAAAACTTTTGAAGGACAATAAACATCAACATCGTGAAAAGGAGATTACGGGAAAAAAATTGTTAAAGATCCGAAAAAGGACATTAAATTAAAGTCGGAAAAGAAAAGAGAAAAATTAAAAGCCGTAGAAATTATTTGAAAAGTGACTCTAAAGTGTGGAAATTCGGTGGAATAAAATAAACATTTAACATTTTTAACCTTTCTTATATCTCTGGAAACATTATCAACGCCAACATAAGGAAAATTACGTAAATCCGTGGTGAAAAAAAATCAACTTTAAACCTAATAAAACAAAATTTCGCTAAAATCAAAAAATTTATTGTTTAAAATCAATAAAATCAAATTTTTTAAATAAAATTAAAATTATTGAAAACAAACGCGAAAGCTTGATAAAATTGTAAAACCGCTGGATCGGAAATTAAACCTTGAAGTTTTTTCATAAGGAAAATTACGTAACTCCGTGGTGAAAAAAAAAATCAACTTTAAACCTAATAAAACAAAATTTCGCTAAAATCAAAAAATTAATTGTTTAAAATCAATAAAATCAAATTTTTTAAATAAAATTAAAATTATTGAAAACAAACGCGCAAGCTTGATAAAATTGTAAAACCGCTGGATCGGAATTAAACCTTGAAGTTTTTTCAAATAAATCTATAAAATTAGTTTTTTTACTGAAAATTAAATTATTATTGATGCGAAAAAATATTAAAAGCGCTTTAAACTAAAAATTTTGATTTAAAGTGAAAATAATAAATAAAATCGGTTAAAATTCCACGAAACAATCCTTTAAATTTTTGAGCGAAAAAAAACTAAATAGTTAACGCGTCGGGTTGAAACAATTTTGGCAAATAAAACTAAATACAAACTTTTCAAAAATAATAAAATCCAACATGCTGTCGAAAAGTTGGGTTTATACGCTTCGGAAGGACGAGCTCACAACATATTTTGGTGAATTCGAAATCACCCCATCCAGCACCGTGGAAGAAATGCGTAAGCAAATGGCACAACTCACTTCTCCTGACCGTCTGCACCGACTTCTCGAAATCCAGGCTAAACATGAACCCTCATTTTCCGGAAACACAGGTAACTCAAGTAATTCTTCTAATTCCCTTATATCCCCCGCAAGAGTACCAAAAATTTCTATAAACAGAGAAAAAAGTCCGGTTAAAATAGAAAATGTACCAACAAAACCAAAAACCACATCGAGACCAGAAGAAGCTAAACTAGATAATAGCCAGCGAGTACAGGTAGTCGAGGATGTCCGTAAATGGGGTATCCGATATGATGGAGGACGGGACCCATTATTATTTGTCGAAAGTATAGAAGAAATGATGCACATGTATAATCTCAACAAAGACTACCTACCATTCGCCATGCCGGAACTCCTGAAGCCCCGTGCATTAATATGGTTTCGAAATAATAATAAATCTTGGGATACTTGGGAGGCTTTTAAAACTGATTTTTTCAATTTCTTCCTCCCAGCCCGATATTTTGAGAAACTAGACGACGAAATAAGAGGAAGATACCAAAGACCCAGGGAATCTTTCAAAGATTATGTTTTATCGATTCAAAACATAATGAGGCATTCAAATCTTACAGAAGCTCAAAAGTTGGAAAGAATTTTTCGCAACGCTCAGCCGAATTACTTGTTGTACATTTGCCGTAAGGATTTTAATACTTTGTCTGAACTGATGGCATCAACACACGACCTGGAAGGTATACTAAATGTAAACCCTCAACCACATAATAGAAATAAACCCCATCGAATGATGTCCAGTAAAATTTATTACCATAGATGCGAAACGGATTGTCAATTTAAAAATTGTGAAAGCTATGGATACATTCCACACCATTGTAATAATATGACTAATCGCGAAAACACACTTCACCAACACCCTCCATTTGAAATAATCGACCTACAATGCGACGAAAACCGACTAAGCTCTGTCGTAAAAATTGGTACCGAGATAATAACCGCAACAATTGACTCGGGGACAACGAGTAACTTTATCAGCGAGGACTTGGCTGAAACTTTATTTAAAGTGTATCCACAAGAACTTCAGGTTACCTTAGCCGACGGATCAATTACCTATGTGCGAAGTGCTATTGAGTGCCAAGTGAAAATAGGTCATGAGAGCCGGAACGTAATATTTTTAATTATGCCAGCAGCTATCGAAGAAATGATCATCAGTTTAAATCTACTGAAATTGTTTAAAACTACTGTGTCGTTTGGAAATATGTCGCCGGGTCTACATGAATCGCCACCACCTTCAAATTCCAAATGCATGGTTATTCTCGAAGAAATATATCATACGTCATCATCACAGAATACTGAGGACTTTAAAATTCAAGAACAGATGTCATCACCAAAGAATATATTGGAACTGCAATGTCAAGATGTGTCAACCTTTTCTGAGGGTGCTGATGTTCGGATTTATTCTCAATAAACAATGGCAGATGAAAAATTTAAGAAGGCTTTGGAGCGTTTCCAAAAAAGACATAAAGAAGAGAAGAACAAGGGGCGCCGCACACTACTATTGGAGGGCGAACTACCCCGTATCCCGCGAATACCATCCATATCTACACAAATGCACAATCGATGTGTGGTTCGACCAATAATCTGCCCAGCGACTTCCATCCACCAAAACCTATCCAGAAGTACTATTCAAACAAATAGCAACGACCAATTACAACATGTCGTGAACCCACTACCTAGAAACACCAATCGAAATGATGTCTCTGCAAACATCACCGTTACGATGTCTGAAAGTGGACTACTTATATCCGAACCCACAATCTCCGATGTCAACTACAATCATCCACAAATCAACACCAATGAGGTACTAGAAGACGAGCCGTCTACATCTAGAGCAGCTCAACTCCGTCGCCAACCAGCAGTAGCAACAGTAAGACCCATTCTTGCACACCTATTAGCGTTCGAATGAAGACAAGAAACACGAAACTTATCATCGGCTGAGGTATCGCCCAATGTAAATTATCGCTCAACGATGCACCGACCTCCTACATACAATTCAGCATCATGTCCGGAATGAATCCAAATGATACCAGCCACGGATGAGTTCCGAACAACACCTCAAATCACACGGTCATTCCCACGACGTCATTTACAAACACCATTGGTAACTATTCCGGACGTACAACCTGAATTCATTCACACCATCTCATCGGACTTGGTCGCCTCAATAAGAACCTCACCTAAAACTCCTTCGTCTGGGCCAGTAAATTTACATGAAGACTTATACCTTTCATCGTCCAACAACTTTACCACCACAACCAGCATTCCACAACCCCGAAAATCGATTGTTTGTATCGATTGAATCAACGAAAGAGGGAAAACAGGTATATGGCAATTTTTTAATGGTTGAAGAAACCATCAGGTATCGCTACCTCGTAAATTAGGTAACGACCAACTTCCAAAAAGCCATAGAGGTTAGAGCCAACTCTTCACCAAATAATGAAATTTCGCCAAAACGAAAAACACCTCAACGTGGAAGCGTACCTTTAACTTCCAATCACGGCGAGTTCCATCCAAGAGATGCAACTTCAGCTTCAACATTATCTTCTAAGCAGGCCACTCCTAACCGGCTTATTGAAGAGGAACTCCAACATGTAAGTGGGGTTAATCTATTATCATCCCTACTTCATACACCAACAACTACCATCAATTCATTACTAATGACATCATCAATGATATCACCACTTAATTCCCCACCATCATTCATTAAAACATGCACTACATCAGCATTTTCTATTGCGCCATCAGCTAATCCGCTCTCAACAACTTCAGCCTCTTCGTCAACCTTCGGAAATTGTATACCATCATCATTGTCAGTACGTTATGGACCACACCAAAATGACAACTGGGCTGAACAACAACTTATGGAAATTGGAAAGCGCAGCCAGATCCAAAGATGGATTGAACAATCGCGAATCGTGGCCCCGGGAGTACCACAAGAGGTGGTGAACACACTTCCGCTAATGATATACGAAGGCATGGCCAAACATCACGGCAAAAACGTCTCAACGTCCTACTCAAAATTGAAGAAGGCCATTTGCGAGTGGTGCTGAAGCCGTGTGGCGAAATCATGATAAAGAAAATCAAATGAGGGAGGAGGGCAGTGTGAGGACTAAAGTCGGCAGGCTCGTTTTAGCCCCACCATTAAATACTCATTATATATATATTTTTTTATAAATCAAGAGAACTATTTTTTGAATCAATTCACATTAACTTTTATATTATTATTTAATTTTTTGTTTAATTAAAAATGTTAACTTAAACGTAGTACTATTTTTGTCCAGTGTATAAATTTTGTCCGTTAAATTCAAATTGTTAACAATAACGCCACCTGGATGTCAGTATTAGAAGTTCGAAATAACACTTGAGTAGTTTGCAACTCATGGTTGTTTATTAATTTTTATGTGTGTATGAGTTTGTGTGTGTCACTAAAAAATTGTATAAAAGCGCGATCAGCCAGACAACTAGGGTTGCCAGAATTGTTGGGTACAAATCCGTCAAAAACGTACGATTTTTATAAAAAAAAATCGTCAAAATCGGCATCCCATTTGCAGAAATCGTCAAAAAATCGTCAAAATAAAAAGGTATATTTATCATTGATTAAAGATTCATTCAAGCGATGTCCGCCCCTCTGTTGAAGACATGATGCAGTCCAAACCAAAAGAGCTAAATTCATGCAGTTTGGCTCAAATATATCTTATGGCCATTGGATGGTTTAGTTTAAAAATTGACAAAACCAGACCAGGGAGAACAACCCCGGAAAATTTTTTGGAACAAATTCCTGGTTGAATAGTTACTTGAATATATCTACGGTAATCACAACAACATTTTCTATGTAAAATTATTTTTCAAAAAAACTACTTGCTCTAAAAAACGATTGCTTTCAGGACAATTTCAAACAAAAATCATTGATTCTGGAGTGTTAAGTAGAACCGGTTGCAGGGTAATTTGATGCGTTCTGGAACCGATAATTAGGAACAGAAAATTTTGCTGGGAAAGTTCCCCCTTGGTAAAACTAAATTTACCTTCGAAATTTCCTGTTTATATTCTTTGTTCACCTTCTTAAACATATGAAATATTTTTTTGAAAGAAAAGGTCATGCAGTTGGGTCAAGTTAATTAGAAAATGTATTTTTTCCGTCCGCCCTTTTCTGTGGACACTTCCATAAAAAAATAATAATGATACAATTGCGTAAATATCATAACAAATCAATTTGTTAACATTTATCAGGAAAAGAAAGGTGTCCTCCGCCAAAAAAAGCCCCCTATAATTTGTTTACCTTTTGGAGGGACTCTCACTTGTTCCCTTTGTCCCTTTTTGTACAAAAATATTGGTGGATACTTTTTTTAACTAAAAATAAGCAAAAAATATTTATTGAATACTAAAGTTTCATTAAAAAAATTTTAAAAAGTAGACACAATTGACCGATTTTTTTTATTTTTAAAAATCGTAATTTTTTAAGCAAAAATCTTCAAATCGTCATTTTGCTATTTTGGGGAGTAAAAATCGTCAAAATGCAGAGAAATCGTCAAATCTGGCAACAGTGCAGACAACGTTAGCTTAGTCATTCGGAGGAAGGCAAGTGCTACGGTCGACAGTAGGCAGTAAGGTTGCAATTCGTTGATTTCAACTTTACTGGTATACAACGGAGACAAGTAGGGTGGTTGCAATTTGTTGATTTCAACTAGAGATGGGCGCGTGAGTGGATTATGACTCACACTCATTCACGCTCACGCAAAAAATAATCGAATCACTCACTAATCACTCACGCATTTTTTTTTTTACTCACGCTCACTCACATTCACGTAAGTAATAAAAAACTTACTCACGCTCACGCGTGACTCACGCCAGATTCAATTACGCTCACGCGTGAGTCACACAAAATCTACTCACGCAATAAAATTTTCTTACCAAGAGGAAAAAAAATTAAAAAAAAAAATTTTTACAAAAAATTAAAAAAAATTGGGCAAATCAAAAAATTTAATCACGCAAACTCACGCAAAAAATAAATGACTCACTCCCTAATCACCCACTCAAATTTTTTTTCAACTCACACTCACTCACAATCACGTGATTGAAATTAAAATCACTCACACTCACGCGTGATTCACGTGAATCACGTAAATCACGTGACCAGCGCCCATCTCTAATTTCAACCAACGACGAACTTTACTCAGAATCAAGTCTGCGATGGCATGCGTATTCTACGACGGTAACGGACTTAAACCAGAATCAAGTCTGCGGTGGCTGGCTTCATGCGATGGCATGCGTATTCTGATACTTTTCAACGGAATATTGATTTTACTACCACGGCGACGGATTTGCAACCAGAATCAAGTCTGTGGCGGCTGGCTTCATGCAATGGCATGAGTATTCTACAACGTATATTGGATTTTCCCACTGCAGACAACCAAATCTATTCGTATTGGCAAGAAAGTTATATGTAAAAGTGCGCGTCGTAAAAAATGTTATTGGACGTGACCTGGACGTGACTGAGCCTATCCCAGCCTAGTGGGAAAACCTGTCGTTACATGTGGAATATAGAGCGACATGTATACAAATGGATTCAAGTAAAACTGTTTGCATCTAGGCTATGTTTTCGCGGTTTTAAACTCCCCCCCTCCCCAAATTCGAAATAATAATATAAAAATTCCAATATTTTTATGTTTAAGTGTTTTATAAAATCATATTGAGAATCTTAAAAATGTCGGTATGTAAAAAAATAAACAGTACGGAGGATCTAGCGGTTTTATATGAGGGGTTCCACACCAAATTTCCAACTTATAAATTTTATTCGTATCAACTAGGGCTGTCAATCCCGAAATCCCGAATCCCGAAATCCCGGGATTTTTGTCATAAAATGAATCCCGAATCCCGGGATTTTTAAGCTCAAATCCCGGGATTTTTGAAACATTAAAAATGTATGAGAATTTATTTTTAAAAATACAACTTTGTTCAATTATTGTTACATTTACATCAACAAATTAAAACTAAAATTTTTTTGAATTTTCAACGTAGCTGGCCACGAATTTTGCTGAGCTGAGAACTCTATCCAGGCTTACTGAATAATAGTCCAACGCACTAACCATTAAGCCACAGTCACGGAGCCCTTTGACCAAAGTTGGCAGATTTTGGCGAAAATTTTCTAAAAAACCAAAACATTGATCAAAGAGCGCTACGGGTAAATTTAATCCGATTGGCCTCAAATTTTTAGGTTTAGGAGAAAAAAAAAATTTCCGGAACGTTCAAAATTGGAAGAAAAACTTTTTTTATACAAAAAAATGCAAGTCTAATGGATTATATTATTACATTTCCCCTTTAAATGTTTTTATTATTTTAAATTTTCTTTAAATTAGTTTTAAAATTATACAGTGCTACACCAAAATCGGAATGGGATGAAACCAAAAGCAAATAAAAGTTGTCATTTTCCATAACAAACCCCTTAAGGTTTTTTTAGTTCATTGCTAAATATTTAATATTAATAATTACTTGAAAACTGCATTAGTGGCGTATACTTAATATTTTAATTACCTTTAAATAACAATAAGAATAATTAGAAATCATTTTTTTTAGTAATTTCGTTGTAGCGAAATCGACCCAAAGGTTCTCGTTGGAACCAAACCCACAACTCCCTGCTTAATAGGCTAGCACGCTACCAACTAACACACAGTAGCCCCTTAATATGCACAATAAAATTGAAACATAAAGAGTCTACTATTTTTTTACTTTTATAATCAAAGAAATTTAATCCCAAAAAATCCCGGAATCCCGAAAAATTCCGGGGATCCCGAAAAATGCCGTGATCCCGAAAAATCCCGGGATCCCGGGATTTCGATTTTTAAATCCCGAATCCCGGGATTTTAAAAAACCGATCCCGTTTGATAGCCCTAGTATCAACTTCGAACTTACTTTTTCTATTATCTTAAAAAATAAAACTTAACGGGGAATTTGCAGTTTTGTATAAGCAGTTTCACATTTGATTTTCAACTAGCAAATTTTATTAGAATATATGAATGGTTCCACACTAAATTAACAACTTACAAATTTTGTTCGTATCAATTTCGAACTAACAAGGGAAGTCTCCCTAGTGTCACCCGCGGATCTTCATGGAATTGGTTTTATTTTGTAGAGCAGAAAGAATAATGGGACACGTATTTTTTTTAGCGGCCCATATTCATATTTAGGGGGTAAAAAGGAGGGGGAAGACAGCGCCATTTTTCAGTTTTTTCGTTTATCTCCTATATTATGCAAAGAAACCAAGTCATGTTACATACCAAATGAAAGGTCTTTGGAAAACCTATCTATGTGTGCTAAGAACGTGTCCAAACATGCACAGCTTTTCGTCATATTGAGTAAAATACCAAATTTTTAGGACATTTTTGTTAATAAGTCGAAAAACATTAACTTATTTGGCCCGTTGTTAGCACCTCGAGATAGGTATTTTTAATACCTTTAATCTGATACCACACATTCCTATATTAATTTTACACCATTTCCACTTTAGTTTCAGAAAATGCAAATTATATTTCAAAAAATGTCCAATCATATCAGGGAGTCAACTGATTTTCAGAATTAGTCAATTGTATTTAAGATTTTCCAATTGTATTCAGAAATAGTCAATTGTATTTCAGATTTTGTAGTTTGTATTTCAGAAATAGTCAAATGTGCTTCATCTTTTTTCTGCTTAAATCAGCTCTAAAAAGATACATGAATTCACTGCATCTTTATAGCTATTTTTTCAGCGCTCTAAAGATATGTGAATTCAGAGCATATTAAGAGCCCTTTTTCGGTGTATCCAACTAGCGCTCTAAAGTGTGAAATCGCCTTAGAGAATCATGCATGAATTCAGCAGGTTTGGATGCGCTACTTGACTCGAGTTTCCTTTTCAAAAGCTGCTGCCAGTTCAGCAAAATTTCTGCTGGGTACATTAAATGAACATAATATTGCAAAATTTTCAGAATTTTGCAAAGTAACCATGAAATTTTATAATGCAAATATGATCTACAGATTGTCCCCATTACAACGGTACCACACACTCTTATTAAAAATAAGCGGTTTATTTAATGCCAAGAATCGTATAGGTTTGCCCCAATGTGCAATGTTTGGTAGTGATTAAAATTTTATTCGAACACGAATCTAGATCCGTTTTTCGGATCCAAAAGTGAAAGTGTTCAGATCCCAGACGCATCCGAATTTTCACAAACAAAGCTCTTTAAAATGCACAAGAAAAAAAATTTGGAACTAAAATTTGGAATCAGCATCGAAAAGTTATTAGAAAACGAACTTTCAGATCCCAGACCCAGTCAAAACATTTCACAAATAAGTGTTGGGCATCCCGAGAAATTAACAACAGCACAGTGATTGCGGAGGGACCTCAAGTGATGGAAAATTATTTTTTCTTTATTAAAAGTATTTGTATTTTTTTTAAAAACAGCAATAAAAAGAATGTGTTTTAAATTTACCAAAATTTAAGTTTTTAACAAATTTGTTCGCGACCCCCCTAAAACTCTTCCGCGACCCCCAAGTGGTTCGCGACCCTCCGTTTGAGAACCATTGTGATGGAGGGTATTAAAGATTCGGCTGAGTCTCTTAAGTTTTCCTAACTTAAAATTTATACTTGGGTATTGTTACACTTGATAAGGGTGATAGTAATAATGATTTCGGTCCACAAATTTTTAAATACAACTATATTGTTATATTTACATTGTTAATTCTATGATGATGACATAAATTTATAGTTACTTTACTTAATTATATTTGTTGTGTTGCTGTTATTGTTGTTGTTATTTGTCGTTAGTTGAGTAAATTGAAACACTTACCCATCGTCATCATCATCGACATCGTCATCGTCATAATAAGAAGAAGTAAATCAATTTTGCAATGTACACAACTACTAAAATAAATAAAAAATAAATAAATTCCTTCAAGACAATAATTTTTCTTTTTAAAATATAACAATAACAAACGAGAAAAAGAATAAAAGTAGAACTGAAGGATGTAGTCGGAGAAGATGAATAACTAACAACAACTTTATGTCTTATGTACACACACAGAGACAATCAATTGCAGTCCATTAGACTATTACAATTGATTACGGACAAAGACAAACAGTCCTAAGCAAATAAACTCATCGAAATAGAAATTTTCGTGACAACTGAATGTTTTTCCTTAAGCTTGTTCAACAACAACTGACTGGTATGTATGTGTTTATGTACTATGTACTTGCGTATGGGGAATGAAATTGTCTCAAATTTTAAAATGTCATATTTTGCACACAAAAAAAAATCGTCATTAAGATTTGGTACACTCAGAAAAAATCTCTGCCAAAAAATGTGTAAAACAACTTTCAGTTTAAATTAACACACTTTCAGAAGATTTTTCTGCTGAAATGAATGTTTTAACTAAATTCTCTGTCATTCAGTTTTAAGAATTAAAAGAAAATTTTCTGTTTTTTATTGGTTCTGTTTGCTGAATTTAAAAATATTGTTGGAGCGTAATAGTGGAGTTTTTTGGCCAGATGGTTTTCTCCACGATTATGGGTTTTACACATTTATTTTATCCCTTTTTTTATACTTTTTTTATTACATACTTACGTTTGTTACTTTTACTTTTTTTTAATAATAATACATTTATTAATTGTTTTTTTTTATTAAAGTAGTTTTTTAATGAATTAATTACTTAAAACTACATGTCATAATTTGAATTTTAACATGATATATTGAAATATAAATTTGTACTTGGCAATCCTTTATAATGGAAAAAACTATGTTAAACATAACGGCTGTAGCTGAAAAGAAAGAAAAGAAGAATATGAAGATAATTAAATACACACTTGAACCAGCCAAACCAAGTCGTTTTATTTCCCGCTTCGTTTATAATTTTTTAAATCCAGTCAACTTTATTAATTTTGTTAAATAAAATTTATAATTTGTTTAAATTTTATCTTTTGACCTTAAAAACTATTAAGGTCCAACATTTTGGCGCCCGAGCAGGGACTTGATTTAAAAAATTAAACACTTTTTTGATAAGTTAATTCAAAATATTTTGTTAATTTAATACAAAATTTGATTTGTGCTAATTTTTTGCAACAAATTTTAATAAAACGACTTGTTGGTATAAGTATAATTGTTGTGCGTGATTAAATCGTTGGTGTTAGTGTTAACAAAATAAATCGCAAAGTTTCGGTGGTTGTTTATTTGCCTTTGGAAGACATCATTGCTGCATCCATGCCTAGCTGCCGTCATTGCCGTTGCCGAAATTGCCGTCCACGACATAACCAGGGGAGTACCAGAACCGAGGTAAAAGCGTAAAATTTTATTTGTGTAACTTAAACCTTAATCTGTAAATTATTCAGATTAAAGAATTCTGTAAATTATTCAGAATTTATTTACCGCCCAATTGCGTGCATTTACACAAATAAATTTACGCTTCATTTTGCATTTAAAATATATTTATATTATCAGTGAACTTAACGCCTTAGTGAAATAATTTCGCGAGTGTTTTTTATTTTATAAATTAATTGAAATAATTGTCTTTATTCCCAATAAATAAGGGTTGAAAAGACAAAAGCACACACACACACACGTCATATAATTTTGTGATCGCGTACCGAATAATAATTATCCGTTCGTATTGTATTTTTCCGCACCGTCGGTAACAATTAATTTAATTTAATTTTATTTATTTATACACTCGCGCTTTTTTCGGCTAATTTTGTTAATTTTTTTGTTAAAAAATTAATTTATAATTTTCTTTTAGTTTTCTTTTGTTATTATTCGTAAATTTCACATTTATTTTTGTTGTTGTCAATTATTGATCACATCTGTGTTTCATTCCGGTTTGTTCCTATTGTCAATTTATAGAGTTACCAGACATTTAGTGCTGCCAGATATATTGAGTAGCATTGCCAGCTCAAACCAACACTGGGATAGTTCACAGTTCATTGCAAATAGTTCATTGGAAATTTTGAAAATTATCCCTTTGTTGTGAAAGAAAATTATAAATATTAATAATATAGAGTGTTTTAAAGTAATTTTCTTTAATTATTTGATGAAAATATTATATTTTCAATGCCAAAGCTGGAAAAGGTTGACATTTTTATATATTAAAAGGAAGTTGGAAATTGAAACAAAAAGTGACAACTTTAAATAATAATTTAGTGAAGTTTTATAACAAACGTAAAAACTAATAAGAATTTAGTGCGAAATTATTGCCAATTTTGGAAATTAAATTCAAACTTTGTGCCGGCGAGATAATTTTTATAAATTATTTTGGAAAAACGAGCGCGGTGCTTTTTGTTTTTTATACATTAAAGCCTAAAATCAATTGGTATCGTGATATTTTAGAAACTTTTTGAAATTTTTCTAAAATTTAACTGTGTTTGTTTGATATTATTTGCCAAAAACTGTTTTTTCATTAATTTATTTATTTTTTATTAGCGTGTTGGTGATTTCTTTCTTTTTTAGAGTGGAAATCGTTTGTAATAAACCAATTCCAAAAACAATTTTTGTGAATATTGCAGATTTTTAAGTTTTATTGCTGAATTTCGGTCAGATTTCAAATTTTACTCATTTTTAGTGGCCACTTTACATTGTCACATTTTAAAATCTGCTAAAATAAATTATTGTTTTTGAGCGCAGTGTATTTTTTCGCAATTTATTGCAATTTATACACAACTTACTGAATTTTATTGATAAATTCATTAACAACATCGGAAAAAACTTTAGTTTTTGAGAAATTTGGAATATTTTTCCATTTTTTATTATAACTTTTTTGTGCTTAATATACACTCGTTATTTTTCGATATGGCTGGTGGTAAAAAACACCAAACTCCACCTGTATCAGATGCTTTGGAGAAATTGATACAGCGTAAAGCCAAAGTGGTTGAAAATATAGCTAGAATTAAAAAATCTATTATAGATAAAACAATTTCGTTCAACCCCTTTGAGATCGATTGTCGATTGGATATTTTAAAAGACCATATCACTCAAGCTATGGAATATCAGTCTGAGATTGATAATTTAGATCCTTCAAATGATGATAGATCCGAGCTTGAAGATTTATGTGTGACTACGAAGTCTCTTTTATTGAGTCTTCAGGCCAAGAATAGAAGAACCAGTTTACCTGAAACTTCTTTTATGATGCAATCACATCATTCTCGGCTACCACATATGCGGCTCCCTAAATTCAGCGGAAAATATTCCGAATATAAGAATTTTATGAGCCTGTTTGAAAATTTAATTCATAATGATCCGAATTTGGCAGATATTGAAAAATTCAATCATTTGATATCATGCTTGTCCGACGAAGCTTTAGGAACCGTAAAAGCTTTTCAGATTTCTGAGGAAAATTACCCCAAAGCCTTGGCCAGTTTAAAGAAGGTTTATGATAATGACTTTTTGATTTTTTCTAAGAATATTTCCAAACTTTTTGATCTCCCTGAGATCAGTAAACCTTCGGCGTCAGCTTTGCGAGGCATGATTGATACGGTTTCTGCCATTTATGATTCATTGCTTTCTATTGGCGATGATAAAAAGATTTGTAATGGCATGTTGATATATTTAGTGATGTCGAAAGTTGATCCGGTCACTAAATCCAAGTGGGATGAACAGCTTGATTACGACAAGCTCCCATTGTGGTCAGACTGTGAGGCGATGTTGAATAAACGTTTTCAGCATATTTCTGCTGACGAATCTACGGGTGCTAAACCCAAAATAGTAAAACAGAAACCTGTTTTTCCGCCTAAAAATAATTCCAAAACATCACTTTCAGTCACAAAAGTTAAACAATCTGCTGAAAAATGTCTTTTCTGTAAATCTACAGAACACAAGATTTTTAATTGCCCTTCTTTTGCCGCAGTGCCTGTTTCGCAACGTTTTGATTTTATTAAGGGCGTGCCTGCGTGTATAAACTGTCTTAAAAAAGGACATACCGTAGCAAGATGTAATGCTCATAAATGCAGAGTTTGCAATGGGGCACACAACCAGCTTTTACATCGCTACAGTTCTGGGGTTCAAAGTGCAGCTAGTGTTGAAAATGCCTCTGTGAATTTAAATACAGAGAGGCCCTCATGTTCTCAATCATCGGTGAATTGCTCATCGGCTGATGTGAATGTCATACTTGCCACAGCTGTGGTTAAAGTTAGAACTTCTTCTGGGCAATATGTTTATGCCAGGGCTTTGTTAGATTCGGGTTCTCAATCTAATTTGATTACCGAAGATCTTGCACAGAAACTCAGATTAAAACGAGAAGGAGGCAGATTAGATATGAATGCAGTTGGCGAACTGCCATATAGTTCTAAATCTCATGTCGAAGAATCTGTCATGTCGAGAATTAATTCTACTCAATTCTCAGCGGATTATTGGGTATTAAAATCAATAACAAAATGCCAACCCGATCGTAGAATTTCTATGAAAGATTGGGATGTTCCAAAAAATATTGAACTGGCTGATCCATCCTTTGATAAACCTCAAAGAGTTGATTTGTTAATCGGTGGTGAATTCTTTTTTGACCTTTTAAGTGTTGGACAAATTAAAACTGGTCCAACTACCCCGACACTCCATAAAACATCTCTTGGATGGATTGTGTGTGGAAAACATAATCGTTCTGTGGGTTCTAGGTCAACAATATGCCTTATTGGTAACGTTATTGAAAACGAGGAAACTGTAGATTCACTTGTCCGACAATTATGGAAATTGGAGGAAATTTCAAACGAATCTACAGTTATCTTTAGCGAGGAGCAACAAAAATGTGAGGATCATTTTAAAAATTCGGTACGACGATTATCGTCAGGACGTTTTGAGGTCTCGTTGCCTTTCAAATCGGATCCTAATCTTTTGGGATCATCATATGATACGGCCAAACGGCGTTTTCTTGCGCTTGAGCGTAAAATCTCCCACGACGGAAATTTTGGAGAAATGTATCACGATTTTATGAAAGAGTATGTTGACTTAGGTCACATGTCTATTATGGACAATAATATACCGGATTTTCCTCATTATTTTATTCCGCATCAGTGCGTTTTGCGTCCTCTGAGCACAACTACCAAACTTCGTGTGGTTTTTGATGCTTCGAGTCGAACTTCTTCACGAACATCTCTAAATGATTTGTTGATGGTTGGACCGACCGTACAAGAAGAATTATATTCGACCTTGATCCGTTTTCGATTTCACAAGTTTGTAATCACTGCGGATATTGAAAAAATGTATCGCCAAGTTTTGGTTAGTGAAAAAGATCGCAATTTTCAATTAGTACTTTGGAGACAAAATTCATCTGATCCGCTACAGATTTATAGATTAAACACCGTTACGTACGGTACATCATCAGCACCTTTTTTAGCGATCAGATGTCTAATTTATCTCAGCGATCTATTTAGAGATGTTTTGCCAATTGGGGCAAATATTATCCGCAGTGATTTCTACGTCGACGATTTGCTAACTGGCGCCGATAGTTACGAGGATCTAGTAACTATTCGAGACCAAGTAACTGAAATTTTGTGTTCAGCTGGTTTTAATTTAACCAAATGGTTTTCAAATCACCCCGATTTAAATTTTTCAAACAATGCGGAAAAATTGTTACAAAAAGATTCCGATTCAGCAAAAGCTTTGGGCATACATTGGATTCCGAAGAATGACTCATTTACGTTTCATTTGGAAGATAACTTTCATGATCTTAAAGCAACAAAACGAAACATTCTGTCTGTTTCATCTCGGTTGTTTGATCCTCTCGGACTTTTATGCCCAATTATAACTAAATCCAAAATGTTGTTACAAGAACTTTGGATTCAAAAACTCGACTGGGATGAATCAATACCCTTGCGACTAAATACTGCATGGGAGAATTTTAAGGAAAATTTATCGAAAATTGATTCTATACAAATCCCAAGATTCGTCCACACAACTTCGACAGCAAATATTCAGATTCATGGATTTGCTGATGCTTCAATTCGTGCATATGGTTGCTGCATATATATTAGGAGTAGAGACTCAAATGGAGTCTTTTGTCGGTTACTTACGGCCAAATCTAAAGTCGCTCCACTCAAGACTAAATCTCTTCCGAGACTTGAGTTATGTGCAGCACACCTTTTGACTAAATTGTGGAATCGAATTGAGAAAATGATAAGCTTTGAAATCGAGAGTGTAAATTTCTGGACTGATTCAGAAATCACTTTACATTGGATTAAAACCCATCCTTCTACACTCGCAACTTTTGTTTCTAACCGAGTTGCCGAAATACAGGAATGGTCAGACCGCGCTTTGTGGCGCCATGTGCCTACAAAACAAAATCCGGCTGACATTGTTTCGAGAGGATGCGATGTAGATGAGATAAAGGACTCAATCTGGTTTGAGGGTCCTTCTTTTCTACTCCAAGATGCTTCAAAATGGCCTGTTAATAAACATTTTGAATTAACAGAAAGCCAAAAGTCGTTGGAAATACGAAAATCCAATGTCCTCCTATCAGTAGAGAATTCTAAGGAATTTGATACATCTCCGGAATCTTCTGATAAGATTTCTCCGGAAGAAGCAATGGGAAATATATTTTTGAAGTTGATTGAAAATCATTCTTCATATGATAAAATTTTGAGAATCATGTGCTTTGTACTAAGATTCATTGACTGTGGTAGAAAATGTAAAATATCCAAGTCAAATCACCCTACTGCAAAGGAGATGAAATGGGCCTTTTATAGGCTTGTGGAAATAATCCAGAGAGAAAAATTCTCTGAGGAGATTAAAAAATTGCAAAAATCTCTTGTGTTGCCGTCAAACATTCAAAGGCTAACACCATTTATCCACAATTTTACAGAGGAAAATCGAAATTTTTCACTAATGAGGGTAGGTGGGAGGTTGCTTAATGCACCATTATCGTACGATACGAAATTCCCACTTTTATTGCCAAAGAAATCTCTCTTTGTGACCCGCTATTTACGTGACTTGCACTATAAAAATTGTCATGCTGGGACCAAAGCATTAATATCCCTTTCACGGGAAAATATTTGGATAATTAATGCCAGGGATGAGTGCAGTAAAATAGTGCGGAATTGTGTTCACTGTTTCCGCTATAAACCCAAATTAATGACTCAAATAATGGGTAATTTACCAACCGATCGGTTGAGAGCCTTACGTCCATTTTTAATAGTTGGCGTAGACTTTTGTGGTCCCGTGAATGTTTCTTTGCGAATTCGCGGCAGACCCCCAATTAAAATGTATATTGCGGTTTATGTGTGTTTCACGTCGAAGGCAGTTCACTTAGAACTAGTATCTGACTTATCCACTGACGCCTTTATTTTATCTTTTAAAAGGTTCGCGGCCAGGAGAGGACTCCCCAGCAAGGTGTACTGCGACAACGCCACCAACTTCGTCGGCGCAGACAGGGTGCTGAAAGCGCAATACGAGGCGTTCGTGAAGGACAGAGGAGAGGTGGAGTCGTACGGAGCATCGTCCAGGGTAGACTTCACCTTTATACCGCCCAGGGCTCCTCACTTCGGAGGTCTGTGGGAAGCCGCCGTGAAGCAAGCGAAGTTCCTGCTTCTGCGAACCGTGGGCAACGCGTCGCTGACACAAGAGGAGATGGGGACAATGCTCGCAGAAGTAGAGGCGGTGCTCAACAGTCGCCCAATCGCACCGCTGTCTCCAGACCCGAACGACGGGCAGGCGCTAACTCCAGCGCACCTGCTAATAGGAGAGGGTCTGCGTTCGCTGCCGCCAGAATCCGCAGAAGGAACCAACGGCAACAAGGGGACGTTCTTGAGGCGATGGCGGATGCTCTGCGAACTCAAGCAGAAGTTCTGGCGGGCCTGGTCCAAAGAGTACGTCCTGGGGCTGCAGGACAAGGGCAAGTGGCACAAGGAAGAGCCCAACATACGAATCGGCCAAGTAGTGGTGGTCCACGAGGACAATCTCCCGCCCCGAGAGTGGTTGACCGGGATAGTCGTCGCCGCAACCGCGGGTCCAGACGGCAAGGTCAGAGTAGCGGAGGTAAAGACCAAAAACGGAATCTTTAAACGGCCTATTGCAAAACTAGCCCCACTACCATTTGATTGAAGACCTGCGATCGTTCAATGGGGCCGGAATGTTGGAGCGTAATAGTGGAGTTTTTTGGCCAGATGGTTTTCTCCACGATTATGGGTTTTACACATTTATTTTATCCCTTTTTTTATACTTTTTTTATTACATACTTACGTTTGTTACTTTTACTTTTTTTTAATAATAATACATTTATTAATTGTTTTTTTTTATTAAAGTAGTTTTTTAATGAATTAATTACTTAAAACTACATGTCATAATTTGAATTTTAACATGATATATTGAAATATAAATTTGTACTTGGCAATCCTTTATAATGGAAAAAACTATGTTAAACATAACGGCTGTAGCTGAAAAGAAAGAAAAGAAGAATATGAAGATAATTAAATACACACTTGAATTTATATACCAGCCAAACCAAGTCGTTTTATTTCCCGTTTCGTTTATAATTTTTTAAATCCAGTCAACTTTATTAATTTTGTTAAATAAAATTTATAATTTGTTTAAATTTTATCTTTTGACCTTAAAAACTATTAAGGTCCAACAAATATGTTTGTGCAAATTCCAGCAGTTCATTTTGTAATTTAAAAAAAAAAAAATGTTTCAAGGTATTTTTAAAAGAAAGTTTTGCTAACCCGGCTAAAAATAAATGTGTATGTTAATATATGGCTATGTATTGATCTTTATATGATCATATATGATATATAAGGAAACATATATGTGACCATATATGCAAAAATCGATCCCATATATGAGGTCGTATGTAAAATATGTACCATAAATGATATCATATATGGAACCATACACTCAAAATAATCACTCTGTTAAATTACATAGATACTCTGCTGAGCCAGCAGAAAATACCATAGATTTCCAACCAGCAAGATTTTTTGTTATTTTACGAAGAAAACTCTGTAAAATGATTTCGATAAAAAAAAAAACTGTAAATTTATAGAATTATCTGTAAAATATTGATAAAACCGAAAAGAATTTTACCAAAAAAACTCTGTAAATATACAAGGTTTCAGTTAAATGCATTTTATGAGTTCAAAATTTTACAAAAAAAAACTCTGTAAATTTACAAAGTTTTAGTTAAATCCATTTTATGAGTAAAACTTTTCTGCATCAAAAACGTTAATTAAAATTAAATTAATTAAAATTAAAATTTTGTTAAATTTTCCCGCTTTAATGCTTCCAAATTGTAAATTTACTTTTTTATTTATGTGAATATTGCGAGTTTTTAACAAGTATCTCCAATTTTACACGTCATCTCGCAAAATTTACCAGTTTTTATTGTAATTTAAGACACTTTTTTAAATAGGGTCATATCGGTCATATTTAAAAGTTTTTTTAATGTGATTTTTATTTTTACAGAGCAATAAGTAAAATTACAAATGAAATTTAGTATTTTGGTTACGAGAAAAAAACAAAGTATTTTTCTAAAATCCGTATTTTAACAAAAAAACTGTTTATTATCGGCAAAATAGAGATTACAAAGTAAAAAGTAAAATTACAGATAAAATTTTGTTTTTCGGTACCAAGAAAATACAAAGTATTTTCTTAAAATCTGTATTTCGACAGATAACTTTGTCAAATATCTGTCGAATTGAGATTACAGTCATTTTACAGAGTATTTAACAGAGTAATTATTTTGAGTGTATATGTTATCATAAAATGTTAAATCTTAGTTAATGTGTATGCAAATTTGAACCAGAATTACAAAAAAAAAGTTTTTTACGAATAAAATTATATTTTATTACCATCGATTAACTTATATATACATAAACATAACTGCAATACCGGTGCATATAAATAATTTAACAAATATTGTCCTACTTGCAAAATACTCGGTTTAAAAAAATTACTTTTACATAGAAAAATGTTGGAAAAGGTAAGTTTTCATAAATATATATAAAGAATTTTAAAATCATGTTTTCATTTTTTTCCAGTTCATCGTCATAACAAGTATAAGCGTGGACATTTTATTCCAAAACAAGATGAACTGGATATTTTCGTATTCAAAATGTCGAAAAAACAATACTATTGAGTACTTTGATGTTGAAGAAAATTAAACTACGCAGCTACGTTAAGCTTTCGCAATTAGGAGGAGAGGGCATATGCACCACCATAATGTTATCACTACGATTCCAATATTACAAACTTTTTACAAATCCCTTAATGTCGCCATACCAAATTGCAAATAAAAAGATCGTATAAGCAGTTTTGATACCGAGTTACGAGTTGAAGAAATTCAACTATACGCACCTACGTTAAGCTCTTCTACTTGGAGGAGAGAACATATGCGCCACCATAACATTATTACTACGATTTCAACACTACAAACTATTTTGAAATCCCTTACTGTCGCAATAGCAAATTGGAAATGAAAGAACATATATGCAGTTTGAAGGACGAGTTACGAGTTACAGAAAATTCAACCATGCGCAGCAACGTTCAGCTCACTCAACTTGGCGGAAAAAGCATATGCATCACCATAACGTTATCACTATTTCAACACTACAAACTTTTGACATCTCTTGCTGTCGAAAATGAAAAGAACGTATAATAAGTTTTCATATGTTGAGTTACGATTTGGGAAGGACAACGTTTTTACTAACAATCACAAGAAGACTGTCACCTTACCTACATGGAAAATATTGTCGGCATGATGTAAGTATTAATAGTTTATTTATCCCTCTCCTTCAAATATCCTAACAAACATAACCCAGTAAGATAATATACATACCACTAAATATATTGCTTCTAATAAAAGTTTTAAGTGCTCATTTGCTTATTATGAGTAAAAAATGCTTTTAGTAAGTAGTAGCAATTTATTTTTTGCTGGAATAAAAAAGGAATGTGGAATTATTTTTAATATTTTTTCAGTTGGAATTCCGTAAAAAGTATTCGATGGTCTTAAGCATCCCATGGTCTTAACAAAATACACTCCATTAACATGTATCTAAGAAGACAATATTTAAAGGCACATGGTTGTTTCTTTAAATGATATCAGTGTTATCATTAAAACCCATCAGCACCAAATGCTATTGTTGGTAATACTTAAGGGCCTGTCACAGAGTCAATTCCGTTCCGAAGTGGTTTGAAATTTTCCCTCTAAAAACGTAAAACAAAATATTTTTTCGGAATAAATCCACTCCTATGCAATTCAATCCCACTTTGATTTTTGAAAGTGATTTCATTCCGAAAAAAATATTCGTTTTGCGTTTTACGAGTAAACCACTTATTACAATTCCGAACGGAATTAAGCCTGTGACATGCCCTTTAATACAATTAAATGTCTACCCGGCTAAAAATAAATGTGTTTGTTCATATATGGCTATGTATTGATCTTTATATGATCGTATATGACATATAAGGAAACATATATGTGACCATATATGCAAAAATCGATCCCATATATGAGGTCGTATGTAAACTATGTACCATATATGATATCATATATGGAACCATATATGTATGCAAATTTGAATCAGAATTACAAAAAAAAAAGTTTTTTACGAATTAAATTATATTTTATTACCATCGATTAACTTATATATACATAAACATAATTGCAATACCGCGGCATATAAATAATTTAACAACTATTGTCCTACTTGCAAAATATTCTGCTTAAAAAATTACTTTTACATAGAAAAATGTTGGAAAAGGTAAGTTTTCATTAATATACATAAAGAATTCTAAAATCATGTTTTTATTTTTTTCCAGTTCATCGTTATAACAAGTATAAGCGTGGACATTTTATTCCAAAACAAGATGAACTGAAAATTTTCGTATTCAAAATGTCGAAAAAACAATATTATTGAGTTCTTTGATGTTGAAGAAAATTAAACTACGCAGCTACGTTAAGCTTTTGCAACTTGGAGGAGAGGGCATATGCACCACCATAATGTTATCACTACGATTTCAATATTACAAACTTTTTACAAATCCGTTAATGTGGCCATATCGAATTGGAAATAGAAAGATCGTATAAGCAGTTTTGATACCGAGTTACGAGTTGAAGAAAGCTCTTCTACTTGGAAGAGAGAACATATGCGCCACCAAAACGTTATCACTACGATAACTATTTTGAAATCCCTTACTGTCGCAATAGCAAATTGGAAATGGAAAGAACATATATGCAGTTTGAAGGTCGAGTTACGAGTTACAGCAACGTTCAGCTCACTCAACTTGGGGGAAAAATCATATGCACAACCATAACGTTATCACTAAGATTTCAACACTACAAACTTTTGACATCCCTTACTGTCGGAAATGAAAAGAACGTATGATCAGTTTTGATGTTGAGTTACGATTTGGGAAGGACAACGTTTTTATTAACAATCAGAAGAAGACTGTCACCTTACCTACATGGAAAATATTGTCGGCATGGTGTAAGTATTAATAGTTTATTTATCCCTCTCCTTCAAATATCCTAACAAACATAACCCAGTAAGATAATATACATACTACTAAATACATTGTTTTTAATAAAAGTTTTAAGTACTCATTTGCTTATGAGTAAAAAATTATGTTAGTAGTAGCAAGTTATTTTTTGCTGAAATAAAAAAGGAATGTGGAATTATTTTTAATATTTTTTCAGTTGGAATTCCGTAAAAAGTATTTGATGGTCTTAAGCATCCCATGGTCTTAACAAAATACACTCTATTAACATGTATGTATCTAAGAAATCAATATTTAAAGCCACATGGTTGTTTCTTTAAATAATATCAGTGTTATCATTAAAACCCATCAGCACCAAATGCTATTTTTGGTAATACTTAAGGGCTTGTCACAGAGTCAATTCCGTTCCGAAGTGGTTTGAAAATTTATCTCTAAAAACGTAAAACAAAATATTTTTCGGAATAAATCCACTCCTATGCAATTGAATCCCACTTTGATTTTTGAAAGTGATTTCATTCCGAAAAAATATTCGTTTTGCGTTTTACGAGTAAACCACTTAATACAATTCCGAACGGATTTTAAATCCTTCATGTTAATTTTTTTTACTATCAAAATATCTATAAGTTAAATTATATATTTTTATATGGTCACCAAAAGTACAAACGGAGTAAGTAAAAAATCAGAATCATCAAACTAAAGGTTTTCATTGAAATATACGAAAAACACCATAATAAATAAAAAAAATATTTTTTATTTTTGATTATACTTATGTACACCGTTTGCAATTCTGGTGAATATATACATAATAATCTAATACATATAGTTTAAGATGAAAAAATAATTAAAAAATAAGAAAAATAATGTAAAACAAATTGAAAACAAGATCATATATGATCCAATATATGACCCAATATATGACCCAATATATGATACAATATATGATCACATATATTGGGTCATATATGATCGTGTCTTTTATAAGCGCCAATTTTGGAATATGGTCATATATGAGACCATATTTGATACTATATATGATACTGTATATGGTCTCATATATGATATCATATATGATAATATACAACATTTTTAGCCGGGTAGAAATACCTTATATATTAATATTTTAAATCTTTTTTTTTATAGATTTTGACTTTAAATATGCTAAATGAGGTTTATAGCATAACAAAAACGCTAAGTCTGAAGAAAATCTTAATTAACAATAAGACAAGAAAACAACAAGGAAATCATCCTTCCTTTAATAAGCCCTTTGCTCGCTTCTTGATGTTTTAAATCCTTTATGTTAAATTTTTTTACTATCAAAATGTGTTCTAATATCTAGAAGTCAAATTATATATTTTTATATGGTCACCAAAAATTCAAACGGAGTAAGAAAAAAATCAAAATCATCAAACTAAAGGCTTTCATTGAAATATATGAAAAACACCATAATGAATAAAAAAAATATTTTTTATTTTTAATTATACTTATGTACACCGTTTGCAATTCTGGTGAATATATACATAATAATCTATTACATATAGTTTAAGATGAAAAAATAATTAAAAAATAAAAAAAAGAATGTAAAACAAATTGAAAACAAGATCATATATGATGCAATATATGATCCAATATATGATACAATATATAGTACAATATATGATACAATATATGATCCCATATATTGGATCATATATGATCGTGTCTTATATAAGCGCCAATTTTGGAATATGTTCATATATGAGACCATATTTGATACTATATATGATACTGTATATGGTCTCATATATGAACTCATATATGATGATATACAACATTTTTAGCCGGGAAATGATAATTTTTTTTGGTCGAATTTTGTGAATTTAAATTATTAAAAATATTTTTTTTTTTTTAAATGAAAATAATATTTTGAATAGGTTATTCTAGGTCGTAATATCTATTTCCTTTGCTACCCGGGTAAAAATGAAATATATATGATCATATATGAATATATATGGATCATATATGGACTTATATAACAATATATTATCATATATGACTCCATATATGTTCATATATGATCTGATCCGAAAATTGGCCCGATATGAGGTCATATCGGGCCAATTTTCGGATCAGATCATATATGAACATATATGGAGCCATATTTGATAATATATGGTTATATAAATCCATATATCTTCATATATGATCATATATATTTCATTTTTACCCGGGTAATTAAAATAATGATATTCTCATATAGAATAGTTTTTAAGAAAATTAGTTTTCTGTTTTTCAAAATTTGTCAGATTCCATTGTTAGGACCAATTTGCAAATATAAAACCCTATACTACAAGTAGCAAAGGGAATTTAAATAACAAACCGCTAATGTTCAAACCAAAATATTTATACATATTAAATCCATATTTCATGATAATTAGAAGTAGAAAACTATACAATATCTTATTGTTAGTTAGTGCAGTCAAGACAGATTCCGATAGAAATTGAAATACGGAAGCGCAAGTGGCAATGGATTGGCCATACACTACGACGAAACGACCACAACGTGGCCAAACAGGCACTTCGATGGAACCCATTTCAACAATCTACCCGGCAACCTGCCAGACCACGTATAACGTGGCGACGTTTCACCGAAACTGAGATGAACAGCCTTGGCCTATCTTGGAACGAGTTAAGATCAACGGCACAAAATCGGGTCCGCTGGCGATCAGCTGTTATTGGCGCCCTATACTCCAATGGGAGTTAGAGGAACATATATATCGTCACCTAAAATGCAAAACGCCCTAACTAACAAAAAATTCAAAATCGCGTTTTTAATTGATTCTTATCAAAGACTATCAATACTTAAAGATATGTGAAGTCTCCCTTCTTCTGTTAAACCCTCTCTTAAATTCCCTTTGCTAAGTCCGCCATCGAACTGGTCGTTTGACCAAACCAAAAAAAATCCCTTAAGTTCGATATAAACAAAAAAAAAAGTGTTACAATTTTGCGATTTTCAGACTAAAGCTAGCGTTTTTTTTTCATCTAGCTGTAAAAAAAGTTTTTTTTGTGGATTATCGGGAAATCCAATGACTTTTTATTTGCTGAGAATTTGTTTTAAACACTTTTAAAGGTATTTCTTAAATAATATTACCATAATAATTATAAATTGATACATTTTTTCAAAATTTATTAAGCGCTTTTTCGATATAAAAAGTTAGCATTATTTGTCAAACCAACAATGTTAATTTAACATTATCGTATTTTCCTCGTCTAACAGTTTTCGTACCTTCTGTTAAGAAGTTCCAAAATATTAAGAGCGGGAGACAAAGAGCTTGTTCTTATGTATAGGATCAAAATACATGTCCACAAAAAAATTTAGGCTCCTTCGATCAAAAATGGAGATTTTATTAACAAAATTCAAGAAGCCCTAGAGTTAAAACACGTCAATTCAACCGAAAAAAGCAGCATTTTTGACCTTACCCATTTCGAATTTGATGAAACTTGGAATATTGTTGGGCCCTTACAATAAAATCATAGCGCCAAAATTTTGGACTTCCAGTACTTTTTCTTCCCGAGATATGGGGTCTTGAAAATTGGCAAAATCGTATATATTTGACAAAAGTGTTCTGAGATTAATAAAGATAACTCAAAAAGTAATTACAATACACGTCTCAATCAGGTCGAAAATAATAGGTAATTAGACAGCCTTTAAAATGGCATTCCCAAGATTTTTTTTGGAAAAGGTCAAAGGTCATTGGTTTTAGCCTTAATTTTTGGAGAGCTATATCTCAAAAAACGATATTTTTAAGATTTTGGAAAAAATATATGTGATTAAGAATCATCCATACTACTTAAGTTTAAATTTTCAGGATGGAGACTTCATTGGAACATTTTATATTAATAGAAACGTTGTGACAGGAAAGAAAAAGCGGTGTAATTTCCCTTAGAAAAAAAATATTTTTTTGTCTTTGAAATTCTGGTACCAAAATTAATTTTTCTGAATGTTTTTGACGTGCTGAGTCCAAATATGTCCTTTGAACTGACCTATCGCTATTAGTTTTCGAGATATCTGCACATAAATATGTGAAAATTGCTAAAATGCTATTGCTGTGTTTTTTTGAAAATTTAGGTGCATATATCTTGAAAAGTAATAGCGATAGGCCAGTTCAAAGGTCATATTTGGACTCAGCACGTCAAAAACATTCAGAAAAATGGATTTTGGTACCAGAATTTCAAAGACAAAAAAAATTATTTTTTTTCTAAGGGAAATTACACCGCTTTTTCTTTCCTGTCACAACGTTTCTATTAATATAAAATGTTCCAATGAAGTCTCCATCCTGAAAATTTAAACTTAAGTAGTATATGTAATTCTTAACCAGATATTTTTTTTCCAAAATTTTAAAAATATAGTTTTTTGAGATATAGCTCTCCAAAAATTAAGGTTAAAACCAATGACCTTTGACCTTTTTCAAAAAAAATCTTGGGGAATGCTATTTTAAAGGCTGTTTTATTACCAATTATTAGCAACCCGACTGAGACCTGTATTATTATTACTTTTCGAGTTATCTTTATTTATCTCAGACACACTGAAAAATTGGCAAAATCTCTTTTTTGTTAAAGTAAACATCAGTACTTAATGTCTTTAAATTTGGAGGGGGTGCGGTCAACTCCTCGGTTGAATTGAGGTGTTTTAGCTCCCTAACTACATTCTTTGATATTTGTTAAATCAAAAAGCCCCAACTACACATTTGTCCACATATTATTGCCGACGCAACTGTTATTTTTTAAGATTAAACATTTTTTTGATGATTCTTCTTCCAGAATGTCCACCAATAGGAAAAATATCTGTATATGTACACAAAAAATAAAGTTTAGAAATTTACCAATTAACCCCTTCAGGCCCGTACTCTCACGAGAATTGTTCCTTTTTCAGCTATAGAAATCGCAATTTATGCAGTATAATTAGTCTTAAGTAAGATATAAATTCTACATAAAATTTAATAACAATATAATTAATGACGATAAAAAACATGATTATAAGTTCTTCATTCCGATTGAAAAAAATGCAAAGTAAATTTTTCGTTAAATAAATACAAAAAAATTGTTTTTAATTATAAATTTTTGCTATTATTACAAAAAATGCAGGGGGCTAATTATGTAACTTGACAATCGTCAATTGTCGTCGTTAGGTCATTATTCTATTACCATAAAACGACACTATATGGTAATGGAATAACGATGGAAACGATACGATTGACGACTATCAAGTTACATAATTACCCCCCAGTATATAACAAAAAACGTTAGCTTCATTGGAAAGCTTATAATTTCTTCATAAAAAGGGACAGAAATAAAAACAAATTGATTTCTAATACCGCTAACATTAAATACAGGGCTTAGGAAAGATAAAATAACAACCTGTGTCAAATTTCATCATTTACATATGGGGGTTTTCAACTCAAGTGACACAACTTTTAAAACCGATAGTAGTTTAGTCACAATTTTTCAACGAGATCGGTCAATAACTTTCTGAGTTAGAGGGGGCCGTAATTTTACATTTTGGTCAAACAGTTGTTTTTTGTAACCAAAAAATGTAACTGATTACCTAATGTTCCTAGCAAAATGTGTCCCGAGAGTTTAAGACAGCTATTTCTTTAATCTTTCAAAAAAAATTAAAAATATTTTTTTTTCTTTTTATTTTGCAAAATCAAAAACTTGGTTGGCATTTTTTTAAAACCGGCCCTTTTTTAACTCAAAATAAAGCTAAGGTATTTTCCTTTAAGAGCTTTGCTTTTTGCTCAATATTTACTGTACTTTCCAGAAGCCGAGTAAACGCTTTACCGACCATACATTTTTGGCCGAAGTGTTTTTGATTTTCTTTCCATTTTTGTAATTTCTAACCTAATAATAGTTGCGCATAAAAAAATTGGGCCCCTCCTTCCCCCTTATTACGCTGTTCTGGCCAAGGCTATTTTGGTACTCACCGTGATCTTTAAGAAATGCAACTTAATAATAATTATTCTACAAGAATTTGGATTTCTGAACCCCGTTCTTGACCATTATTTCGGCTGTCAAGTAAATATAATTTTGTCCTTATATATTTATTACTTCGCAAACTTTAAGAACTTATAGTAAGTGGACCCAGTTAGAGACTTAATGAAAATAAAACTTTTGTTTCTCTAAAACTCTTCTATAATTCATCTTTTAGCACATTTATCCTATCTTTTACTTAAACAAAAAAATAGCAAAAAATCATTTGGAAAGTATAGTTGCCTGTGGTCGTTAAAGAGTTAAACATTTTAATGCATTACCCCTTGTCCTGTTCCACCCTCATTTGACATGGAGTTTTAAATTAAAATTATTGTTTTTTTTTTTTTTGGTAAAATTCTGTATCGAATTAAGTGTATTTAACAGAATCCGAAATCAGACATTTTGCAGTGTTAGGTTATATAGCAGGTGCCAAGCCCCTTTTTCCAATGCCGCCCACATTTTGTTAGAGTTCTGTATGATAAAACAATATTCAGTTTTGTTAGCATATTGTTACAATTTATAACACATCTGCTCGGTGTTTTTAAACATCTTCAGTGCAGTTAGGGCTTTTTGTATATCTGAAAATTACAAGACAAAAGGGCGTTACTAACATAACTTTTCAAATATTAAAAATTTATATTTTTTTTTAACAGAAATGAATTTGTTGCGTGTTTTTACTAATAGTTAAGAAATTTGTAATGAAAACTTTTATAGTTTTTATATAAACACGTTTTTTGCTTCTCCTGTAAAAAAATATAAATAAAATGTTAGATAGGGCGTTTTGCATTTTAGGTGTATATTAGTTCCTGTGGTTCCTATAAGGAGCATAGGGCCATAGAGGAACATATATATATTAGGGTGGATCGAATTTGGCTTTTGGGCGAATTTCGTTCCTGCTCACCGACAGATGTGTTGAAATAGACCTAAAAACAATGTGGTTAAATTTTCATGCAGATCGGTGGTCATCTTCCGCTGCCGAAATGACGTTGAAAATCCGCGATTTCTTAAAAAATAGTATTTATTTTAAAAAATTGCCAAAATTACAAAAATCACTTAATCTTCTTTTTTATTTCAGTCAGTCCTTTCAATTCGATCATATTTTCTTAGAAAAAAATTTCAGCTTAATAGGACATTGTTAACCCCTCTAAAACGGTTGCCAAAAATGACCCATACATTTTGCCCTAAACTCAAAACCACCAAATTTAAAAAAATTTTTTTTTTGATTTTAAGTTGTATATATAAGTTCGTTTGACAAAAACTTTTTTTGAAAAAATACGAGATTCTTAAACAGCGCGTGTAACGGTCTGTTTCCAGGACATTTTGGGAAAATGGCATTTTTTTTTTATAAAACTCAACATTTTTAGTTAAAAACTTTTCATTTTACACTAGATTTATTATAAATTATAAAACTTAATATAGAAATGTTGGATTTTAAGAAATTCTTTAACCCGAAACAGCTTTGGGCCCTAAATGACCCATGATGAACAAATGCATCTAGAAATAAACCGCTTTTGGCGGGCGACTAACCATTGGGAACATATTTTTTTAGTTAAAAATGGGAGCGTGAGTAAAGATGGGAGCGTGAGTAGAGATAGGAGCGTGTGTGAATTCGACCAACTCACGCTCACGAAGAAAAAAAAAATCTCTCGCGCAAGAAATTTTTGAATTTTGCATACATTTTACGCAGGGTTACATGAGTGTCACATTTTAATCTCACTCAAGCTGAATTTTGATGTGTTTCATTTTTCTGTCACCATAAAAAATCATGCAAACTCACGAAGTTTTACTCACGTTTAACAGTGCAATTTTGAAAATTATGTTTTTAATGCAAATGAAACAAAAAAAGTTCAAATAGCATTCAAATAGTATTCCCGCTTAAATGCACCCATCCTTAAAGCTTTTTCCGTACCCACCATTAAACATTTATTAATATTTGACACAAAAAGTAATTCACATTTAAACAAGAATATTGCTGAATAAATTCAATAGAATATTAATTACTGCATTCTGGCATTTGAGGGGATAATGCTTTCGGGGTAGGTGCATTTAAACGGAAAATAGTATATAAACTTGTTTACATAAAATATATGGATCACTTTTTTATTTTGCATTAAAAATATAATTTGTACAAATGCACACGTGGCACAAATTTCACGAATCACTCGTAAACGTGAGTGAAATTTCGTGAGTTTGCATGATTTTTTAATGGTGACAGAAAAATAAAACACGTCAAAATATAGTTATGTTGAGTTATCTTGAGCGTGATTACAGCGTGAACGAGTTTAATTTGTTTCATTTGCGTGATCCTGCGTAAAATGTATGCAAACTTAAAAAATTTCCTGCTTGTTTTTTTTTTTTCTTACGTGAGCGTGAGTTGGTCAAATTCACTCACGCTCTCATCTCTACTCACGCTCCCATCTTTACTCACGCTCCCATTTTTAACTAAACAAATATGTTCCCAATGGTTAGTCGCCCGCCAAAAGCGGTTTATTTCTAGATGCATTTGTTCATCATGGGTCAGTTAGGGCCCAAAGCTGTTTAGGGTTAAAGAATTTCTTAAAATCCAACATTTCTATATTAAGTTTTATAATTTATAATAAATCTAGTGTAAAATGAAAAGTTTTTAACTAAAAATGTTGAGTTTAAAAAAAAAGTGAAATTTTCCCAAAATGTCCTGGAAACAGACCGTTACACGCACTGTTTAAAAATCTCGTATTTTTTCAAAAAAATTTTTTGTTAAACGAACTTATATATACTTGAAATAAATGCAATAAAAACTTTAGATTGTGCAACTTAAAATCAAAAAAAAAATTATTTTTTAAATTTGGTGGTTTTGAGTTTAGGGCAAAATGTATGAGTCATTTTTGGCAACCGTTTTAGAGGGGTTAACAATGTCCTATTAAACTGAAATTTTTTTCTACGAAAATATGATCGAATTGAAAGGACTGACTGAAATAAAAAAGAAGATTAAGTGATTTTTGTAATTTTGGCAATTTTTTAAAATAAATACTATTTTTTAAGAAATCGCGGATTTTCAACGTCATTTCGGCAGCGGAAAATGACCACCGATCTTCATGAAAATTTAACCACATTGTTTTTAGGTCTATTCCAACACATCTGTCGGTGAGCCGGAACGAAATTCGCCCAAAAGCCAAATTCGATCCACCCTAATATATATATTAAACTCCCGGGTATCGAGTTAAACTTAAATGCGACAACTTAAAAAAAAATCAACTGCCATATTGGATCCGCCATTTTGAAATTCGAAATCAGCGTCCCAAATAACCCCCGAATAACAAGTTTCAAAGAAATCGAAATAAAAAAAAAATAAACGCCATATTGGATCCGCCATTTTGAATTTTGTAAATCTAAATTCAGAATCGTGTTTAGTGACGATAAAACACCGGGGAACCGAGTTTTATTTGAATGCGAAAACCTCGAAAAAATCATCCGCCATATTGGATCCGCCATTTTAAATTTTTGAAATCTGAATGAAAATTCAAAATTAGCGTCCAAATAAATCCCCTGATAACAAATTTCAGAAAAATCCGATAACTCCTTCATTAGTTTCCAGCATATCCCGATCGGGGTATCCCGATTCGCGCCGTCATATTGGCTGACTTACCATTGGGTTCAACTTCCGCCACTCAGCTTTCAAAAGTAGAGATCATTGATCTCTACAACCAATAGAATTTTGGGGGCGGGGGGTCTCCCGTTGACGTGAAACAGCCCGTATATATATAGTTAGATGATGACAAATCGCGAATACTCAAACAAAAATATTAACACATATTCAACTTAACAGTCATTGAGGGGATTTGAAGAAGAAAATTTTCTTACAATCTGTTAGTAAGATTTTTGTTTGAGCATAAACAATTTGTCATTTAAATTCCCATTGCTACTTGTAGTATATGGTGTTTAATAATTTGTATGTATTTGTTCATAAATAATATGAATTTCGTTTATTAGCATATATTTTATTTCTGTGTAGCTTCACTGGATGAGTCGAATAATCTATAAATTTTAACTTTCATTCATAGTTTATATTTTTGAATATATTTCTACAACTTTGTATTCTGCTTAAATAAAAATATTCAAAAACCTGTTCTGCCATTAAACAAAATATTTAAAAATTTATTTAATATCAGGCTTTCCAGATAAGGGACTTTGACCCCAAAATAAGGATTTCAACTTCGAATTGGGGACAGATTTTAGTGTGGTGGTATTTGGGAAGTTTACACTCATTTTAGAATATTTTTTGGGATTTGAAAGTCTTTTTTTAGAAAATTGACTTAAAAATAAATTTTTTAGAACTATTTTGAGTAAAATTATTCTAACTTAAGGTCGTATTTCTTTTACTAATCATTAGGGCAAGTACTTTCATGAAAATGCATATTTTTACCCCGCACTCTAAACATAACATAAATTAAATATCTATCCGAATCAATAAATTTGCAATAAAATGTCATCGATTTGTAGTTGCATATTTTGGTATAAATGCATATTTTCATATAAATTGCAATTTTTTTAATTTTCATCAACATTTTTTCAAAAAATCATTTCAAAAACCATTTCAAAAAAATATTTTCTTATAGAAATGATATTCTGAGACAGTTTTTTAGAAATTTGTTTCTGAAAATAAAATTTTTAGATTCTTAAAAGCTTCAAATTTAAAAATTTCTTACAGGAAAATGGAAAGAAAAGCCTATGCAAAAACTTTTATTATTCTCCAGATCAGATTGGTATTGAATTTTAGCGAAATTAGCACAGAAGTTAAGAAGTTATGAACAAATCCGTGAAATTAAGATTGGTTTTATCCCGATTTCACGTGTTTAATAGAGATTGGTAGCCACAAAAATATTTTAGAAAGTATTTTTTTTAAAAATTACTAAAGAAGTATTTCACTTCAAATTAAATATTTTTAGTAAACATTTGTAAACACTTTTTTACGTCCAAGTCGATTTTTAACTATCTACTTGTTTATTTATAAAATTTGTATCAGAAATATTTTTCGACTTCTAAAGAAAATTTGTACATTTAAAATTCTTTATCACAAAATGTGTCAATAAAAAAATATTTTCTAATTAAAAGCTGAGTCCACCCAAAAAACATTTGTTTAATATTGTAAAGGGCATTAAAGTATTTAAAAAAAATCTAATTTATGTTAATAAAGCTCTTTTTTAGTAAAAGCAGTTCACTTTTAATACATTATTTTAAATTTTAAGTGCATATTTTTTGAATTTTAAGTGCATTTTTTTGATTTTTAGGGGCATATTATAGGCACATATTTTCGATTTTTAGATGCATGAAAGTACTTGCCCTACTAATCATTATGAAGATTTTGTCAAAGTAACAAAAAAGTAAAATTGTCAAGTAAGATTATTCTAGCTCCAGGTCAAGAGCTAAAGTAATCTTACTCAAAATAGAATAATTTTTATTAATTTAAAAATTAAAACAGAATTTAAAAATTAAAACAGAATTTAAACAAAAGGATAGCACGCCTCATCTTCTATTCATATTATGAATAAGCGGGAATACAACAAAAGCAGTGAACATCGTACTCGCGTAAGTTATCTACCGTTAGTATGTATAGAATTTTAAAGGTCGAATAAAAAATAATTTTTATTAATTTAAAAATTAAAATTCTACGTTTAGATTGGCCTCGAAACCTCGTTTAAAGCTCGTATTTTCAAATTAAAAACTCAACTGTTCACACACAACAATTTTGACACTTTTTAGGTTTCGGAAACTATCACACAAAAAATATTTTTTTTAACTAGTTTAATTACGCGGAAATTATTTTTTTGCACGTTTTAATTTTATTTTTATTTCAAGTAAATAAATATTTTGAAGAAATTTTATAAATAAAGGTGTGTTTTTTTTCGAATTTGTTATAAAATTCCCATACAAATTTAAGTAGATATACACTTCACAAGTAGGGATATTTTTCTATTCTTAAAAGTTAAGTATTTATAAAAGTGGTGCCAAATCTTGAAATTTTCGTTTATATCACTTACCAACACTGTTTTTTTTATTTTGAAAAGTCAAATAAAAAATAAAAACAAATCCAAAAATTAGTTTGATTAATTTAAATTCTGAACAAAAAAATAAGTGTTTCAATTATGTTATCAATTTTATAAATTAAATAAAAATAAGTTTAATAAAAAATAATAAACATAAAGTGATACCAAGTACATTTCAAAGAAAAAAGTGTTGCCAAAATACTGAAGTTAAGTAATGATACTGTTTTTTTACAAGTAGTTATAGGTATATATAAAAAACTCGAAAAAAAAACGCCTTAAATTGATTTATTTTTATTTTTGTCATTTTCCCATTTTCTCTATTTCTCATTGTCGCACAGTGGTACACTCAAAATAATTACTCTGTAAAATACTCTGTAAAATGACTGTAATCTCAATTTGACAGATATTTGCCAAAGTTATCTGCCGAAATACAGATTTTGAGAAAATACTTTGTATTTTCTTGTGACCGAAAAACTAAGTATTATCTGTAATTTTAATTTTTTCTTTGTAATCTTTATTTTACAGATAATAAACATAGTTTTTTTGTTAAAATACAGATTTTTGAAAAATACTCTCATAACCAAAATATTTATTGCTCTGTAATACAGTTTCCAAATAAAAATCTCTTCAAAAAAACTTCCAAATATTTCAACCCCTTTTTAAAAAGCTTCTTAAATTACAATTAAAGCTGGTAAATTTTCCGAAGATGTGTTGTAAATTGAAAGGTTTTTTGAATTTTCACAAAAATAAAAGTAAATTTAAAATTTGGAAGCATTAAAGCGGGCAAATTTATACGATGGCATTTCCCAATTGTCAACACTACTTGCACATTAAGGAAGGATAAATTAATCGGGAATCAAATAGTGGCCGTTGTGTAAAAGCCATATCAAGCACATTAAAAAACATATGCAAGAAAGTCAAGGCTTAAACGATTTATCTTAAATTTTAAAAAATTGTTTATTAGAATGAATCCGCTCCGCTCAAAGGTGGCAATGAAAATGAGAAATTTATGAAAAAACAAAAAACCTGAGAACATCTAGCGAGTTTATAAATAATTTCTACAAAGTTCAACATTCGCGTGCTAAACATTTAAGCGGGCGCATTTAAATGATGGCAGTTGCCTTTATTTTGTGTCAAGTTATTACTTAGCCATGCTTCTTGCACATTACAATCGAAGAAAATGAATAAGAATTCTTATAATTGCCACTTAAAAAGTGAATTTAAACACAAGAAATTAAAAAATAACGTTTCGCGTGTGCACCATTAAAGTATGAAATTCATTTAATCAGGCTCATTTAATTTTTAGGTTTTTATCGAAGTTTATAAAATACTACAATTTTCACATTTAAATAGCCCCTGCTCAAATCGTCATTTATTAGTTTATAAAAACCTCGGTGAATATCTACGCTTAAATGCGTCACTAAATATGTGAGCTTTAATACGCAAAGAATAATTTTGATGCCTTGTCAGACTGTTAATGTTTTTGATGCAGAGAAGTTCTGGAGTTCATGCACGCAGGTAAAACAAAATTAAAAACGCCGTTGGAATGACAACTTTAAGAAATATTTTTTTTATAAGTAAGTATGTTATTTTTGTTCTCAATTATTTCATGTATTTAAGTTTGAAATCAAATAAATTTAACAAAAACTTTGTAAATTTTCAGAAGTTTTTTTCGAAAAACTTCTAGTCACATACCAACATTTTATAGATAATTCTGTAAATTTTCAGTTTTTTATCGAAATAATTTTACAGAGTTTTTACAAATATATGTAAAGTACTTCTTTGTAAAAATGTGAATCCATTTAACTAATATTTTACTAAAAACTATGTAATATTACAGTTTTTTTTGTCCAAGCCATTTTACAGAGTTTTCTTCGTAAAACAACAAAATATCTTGCTGGTTGGAAATCTATGGTATTTTCTGCTGGCTTAGCAGAGTATCTCTGTAATTTAACAGAGTGATTATTTTGAGTGTAAAAATATTAAAGTTATTAGGTTTCGATCGTACTTTCGTTGAAACCTCACTGCAAAAAGGTTTAAATTTGTGAGGTAAAATACGTATTTTCAAATGAGGTTAGGCTCTAAACCTCGTTAAACGGGATTTCGATGCAAATCTGAACGTACTATAAGGACGTTTTTCATTACGTTTGCATGAAAATTATTTATTAATTTTTTCACAAGGTTTTGTAATTTTTGCAATTTTAGGGTCAGATTGTGCAATCCTACTAAGTAAAAATTTTTTTATATGGACTGGATATCGTTTTACCAAATTTTACTACTGTCAAAATTAAAAAAACTAAAATTTTGTACTAAAATTCATATCCGAATTTTTTTACAAATCTGGTTCAGATATTAAGAAACTTTGCGTACTTTATGGAAACATAGTCAAAAAATTCCAAAACCACGAATTTTGGTCCAGATTTCGTTTTTAAATTTTTTTAATATTTTTTAAAAAAACAGAAAAAAGTCTCAGATTTAGAAATATTCCTTCTGTTGGAAATGTCTTAGATTCTGGACATATTTTGCTATGAATGCTTTTTCAGATTCTAAGTATTTTTTTCTATAGAAAAAGTTGTAGACTTTGAGACATTTTTTAATAGAAAATTATTCAGACTATGAGCCATATATTCGAAAGAAAAAGTATCAGACTATGAAACATATTGTCATTAGAAACTGTCTCAGAATTTAGGACTTTAATTCGACAGAAAAATTTTCAGATACTGAAATATATTACCAATAGAAAAAGTTTCATATTATAAAGCATTTTTTGTATTTATAATTTTTTTTTATTCGATGTTCCTTTTTCATTGTTTTTTCCAAAAAAAAGCTGTTTTGCCCTACAAATCGTATGTAAATTAAATTAACCGTAACCGCAGGATTTTTTATGCGGTTACGGTTACGGTTAACTAGTGCGGTTAACCGCGGTTACGGTTACAATTAAAACCGCATTGCAAACCCTAGTATGTACACAAAATATTGTCATTTTTGTAAAAAAAAAACTAATTTTTTTTGAGTGTAAAATTTTTTTTGGGTGTAAAACTTTTATGATGAAACCAAACTGAAATTCAGGGTTTTGCTTATAACTTTTTAACCACTGGACCGATTGAACTGAAATTCAATACCAAACAGACCTGGGGAACGGAAAAGATACATGCCAAGCCTAAACAGTCTCATCATTGTATTTCAACCTGACCAGGTAATACCAACCTGACCAGGTAAATGACCAACATATATGCCAAACTTTAGTAGCCTCTGTAAAGTATTTCAAAAGTTAGCGTGTTTTCTGCGGACAGACAGACGGACAGACGGACGGACGGACATCGCTAGATCGACTTAAAATCGATCGAGGATCATGAATATATATACTTAATGGGGTCCTAGACCAATATTTCGATGTGTTACAAACGAAAAGACAAACTTATATATACCCTTTATCACTAGAGTGGAGGGTATACAAATCAGTATTTTTAAAATACAATAGCGATTTAAGAATTTTTAAAATATAATATTAAAATGTGCGCAAAATTTTCTAATTTTTGAGATACATTTTCTTAATAAATAAATAATGCATGAATTTTGACCAAAAGTCGTAATATTTCCAACTTTGACCGCTGGTTGCCAACAGAAGGTGCCTTTGCAAAATTTTTTTATAAATTTTCCTACAAATTTTCTACCGACCGCGGTAATGTTGTGCTCTAATGTGATTAACATGCCATAAATATAAGCCCTGTTTTTTGCATTGGATTAAGATTGGGATTAACTTTATTTTATTTAAAAATGGGTCTAAACTAGCTAAACAATTTTTTTTTAATCTACATATTATTAACAACAATAAAATAAATACATTAGTAAACTGTGGTGAAAATATAAAGAATTAAAAATAAATTTAGTTAAATCCTAGGATTAAATCGGATTTATTTATACCATTTTACATTTTCGACAATGCTTAATTTTTTTTCCTGTTTATATTTACCAATTGTATATATTTTCAGAACAAAAATTATAAAAAAAATTCTGGACTTGATTTGACTAATTTTTTAACAAAATAAAGTTAATCTAAATCTTAATCCAGTCTGAAATAAACAAGCCAATACAAAAAAAGCTAGTGTCATATATAGGCTGACCATACCTACTGATTTGATCAGTACATGTACTGATTTTTGACCACGTGTACTGATCAAAAGACGTTGTACTGATTTGTACTGATTTTTTGAAATATGTACTGATTGTACTGATTTTTAAACATTTCAACATAAAAAATAATTTTGATCGAAAATTTTATACAAAAACTTGAATTTCCATAAAATAAGTCACCGGAGTAGTTTTTTTAACTTAAGTATGACAAAGAGATAATTTGAGTTAAATCAGTTCTAAAAAGTTTAGAGTTCGTGAATCAAGAGGTTTATTAACGCAAAAATATATCTGAGCATGAGGTTATTTTGATCCTATTAATATGAAAAGGTTTATATGAAAAGGCGCCCATTATCTTTGAGGTTTTCTAAACGAAAAGTTCACGGGATGATAGATTTTTATATTTTTATAAAGATAATGTAATTGCATCAATTCAAATAATACTGAGATTTTCGATGAGGTAATGTCTTCAGAATTTATTGGACAAATCACTTAGAACATCAGCCGCTATTTAAAAAACATGTGCTTTTTATCTGGGAAGTTTTTTATAAAAGTCAGAGTTATCAAAACTTATGGAAAAAAGTCCTCAGAATTTGTAGGGATTTTTTAAATTCAAAACCTGTGGGTTTTTGTTGGTTATAATTTCTGGACTGAAACGATCAAATTTTTTGCAAGATAACGACAACAATTTTAGGCAGTTGTTTTTAAACCTTTGTTTTTAAACAGCTCTTTTCAAACAGTTGTTTTTAACAGTTGTTTTTACCGAAATACTAATTGCCCCAAGTTTGTTAGTTTAACCCAATTTTTTTTTAATGCTGAAATAATTATTAGTGTTTTGCCATAGAAAAGAGAGGTATTTCACGAAAATATTAACGTAAAGCTTGGGCGTACTGATTTGAGTTCAGAAAAAAATGGTCACCCTAGTCATATACCTTTTAATGATTTTTTTTCATCTTTACAAAATTTGTGACAATTTCATTTCGCATACGTTAACATACATACTTCATACAATTATACAAAAACATTTTTAAAAATAAAGTCGCCGTGGTTGAATAAATGAACACCCTCCATAATGCCCAAAAATTTTAAATAGAAATTAATTTAAGCGCAAATAATTTTTTTAGTGGTGGCAATTTTTTACGGTTAAAAGAAATTGATTTTTTTTAATGCATGCAAATATGTATGTTTAAGAGTTCCATCCTTACTTTATTGAGTTCTCTCATTTAAATGTATTACATATAGTACGACAAAATGATTATACATCTTTTGGGATGGAGCGTATAGAAACAAATTACATACAAACATTTGTCCGATAGCAAAGTTGATTTACTGAAAATGTTTCCCACTTATCGAACCCCACAAATACACCAATACTATTTAAAATTTCGTACCAATTGTTTAAATGTCCTTGATATCACATGACTATACCGTTTTCAAATTGTTGTACATTTTCAATGTTTTGTTATAATTACACAAAATATAACACAACTGTAACCAGTTAAAACCAGATTGTAAAAAAATCATTGTCATCAAAACCATTTGATGATAACCTACACATTGTGTAGTACACAATGCGCCTCGTTCCAATTACCCCATAATATACATTATACGCCGTTCACACTTGCTGTTTTGAAGTGTTTTAAAGTGAGATGTTTAAAAAAGTCTTTGTTCCCTATCCATTACGTTTTTATTCTGTTACTGGTGTTTTGTTAAACAACTTGTTTAAAGTCGCTAGTGTGAACTCCATATTAGACCGTAATTTTTTTGGATGACAAAAAAATATCTTTTTCGATTTTGAGCGTCGGGAAAAATTTTTATTTCGTTATGCGTAAAACTTCTGTGGTACAAATTTAAGGACCCGGTTTGTGCGGCGATCAACGTTTTTGCATTTCTTAAAATCTGAAAGTTTTGAAAATCTTTCGAATGGTTTTTGAGATATCGCTATTTAAAATTGACAAAAAATTGCGGTTTTTCTATGTTAAAAAAATTATTTGAGATTTATTAAAAAAATCTCAAAAAGAAGGCGAACGACACACGCGAACGAAAATTTTGCATATATTTTGTTGCTGTTACACACTCAGAAAAAAACCTAACTAAAAAATGGGAAAATTATCCATATTTTTCCTAAAAATAAGGACCAATGTGAACTAGAAAGTGGGAAAAAATTTCTCATTTTTCAGTTAAAAAAACATTTCTGATGCGGATATTTTTCCTAAAAATTAGTTAATTTCATATTTTTTATTGGTTTATTTATAGAACCTGTCCCTGCCAGGCGGAACACCAAATCACTTTTCTCAATAGGTGTAATATTTTACCAAACTTTATAAAAAATTATGTTTGTGCTTCAAAAATGTAATGCTGCTAGATTGAGTTACATCAATATATTTTCCAAACTGGAAAAAAATTTAATGAGTATAAAAGTTTATATTGATAAAATTTTAGAAGTAAATTTAGCACGCCCATTTCGTCTCTCCGTTCATAAACCGGATATCAAAAATCCATAGTGTGGATCTGTCCCATGGTCACTCCTATATACATGGCAATTTTTATCTTTCTTTTTATCATGAAGGGTTTTAAAATTAGCTAAAATGTTAACAAACATAATTTTTCCACTTAAATTTTTCCTTATAATCCCCGTACACAGTTTAAATATTAAATCTGACTTCATAAGGATATGATCCATTGTCAATACTTTATGCTTTACAATTTTCAGCTTCCTTACACTCAGAAAATTACGTAAGTTACTACATGTTAGTTATTTGTATATTGTACAGTAATTAGTTGTTTGCAACTACAAAGTCAGTTGTTTTTGTATGAAAAATATCAAACAACTATTTCTGTTAGTTATTTTAAGTCGTTTTTTTTTTGAATAACTAACAAAAAAGTACTGTAACAGTTATTTAAAGTAGTTAATTTTATTGTTTTCATCTCTGAAAAATTTTCAAAGTTTTTTTTTTCCAAAAATAAAAATAATTTTTTTTTTTTTTACAACTTTTTTTTTTTAAAAAAAACTTGAATAAAATTTGGTCTTTAATTTTTTTTTCAGAAAAATTTTTTGGAAAAAAATTTATATATTATTTTATTTTTACTACATGTAAGTTGTTTTGACTACAAATGTAAGTAGTTTTTACTACATAAGTCATTTGTTTTTTGTCAATTAAAATAACTCACATTGTTAGTTGATTTAACTGAAAAAGTAGTTGACCCCAAAATAAGTTACAAAGTAGTTATTTTATCTGGCATTTTCAGTTGATTTTACTAACATAATTTTTTAAGTGTAGTCATTAGGGGTTTCAGAAATAGTTTAAATGTTTAAAAACTAAATTTCGCCGTCTTCCGCCACTCCCCCTGACTTAAAAGCCGAAAATCCGGCTACGTTACAGATTACACAGCTCAACAAGAAAATGCGTATTGGATTCTGGTAAGTGATTTGGATAGTGTCTGTTGCGCTGATTCCAAATATGGAGCCCAAATATGTCTATCACGTCAGGATTTTGAGTAATTCGCGGTTAAAGTGCCGAAAAAGGGAATTTTTGACCCTTTTTAAAAGCTTATAAAATAATATCCTGAAATGCAAATGACTTGGCATCAGGCTTGTTCGAAAGCTTGTAATTTTCTCTTAAAGATAAGATAAAATGTTCTAAAAATTTAATTTTCTAAAATGGTAAAAAAATCATTAGCAAAAAACCTTCCATTTTTTCAATATTTAGTTTATTTACACAGTGTTTTTTTAACAAATTTCCATACAAATTCATACGTAAATTTTGGATTTAAAGCACTTGTGGCTAATGATTTTTTTACCATTTAAGAAAATTATATTTCAAGAGGATTGATCTTGTCTGAAAGAGAAAATTACACACTTTCGAATGAGATTGATACCAAGTCATTTGCATGTCAGGATCTTATTTTATAGGCGTTTAAAAATGGCCAAAATCGGCCTTTTTTGACACTTTAACCGCGATTTTCTCAAAATTGTGACGTGATAGAAAAATTTGAGAGACCGTTTTGGAATCGGGGCACCAAACCCTATCAACTTTTTTTGGTTTCATCCAAAACGCAGCGACAAACCTCAGATTTGTAGAGCGGTGTTATATATACAAACTGAACAAAATTCACAACGGATTTTTTTTTTTGTATTTCCGCCCTTTCACTGGATATCCAGGTCAGAGTTGATCTCTGCAATAGTCCGTACCATATGCACCCCAATTTTCATCTTTCAAGGTCATAAGGTGTCTTCAAAATTAGATAAGATGTAAAAACATAATTTTTCCACGCCCATTTCTTCTCTTAATTCTCCGTCCCTACACAGAGAGAACAGTTTAGTTGTGCCAGCCGAATTTAGAGCCAACTGCATAGTTTAATAACAACAACCGAAATTTTCGGTTGCGATAACCAAAATTTGTTTTGAAAATTTAGCTTCTGTTGGTCCAAATAAATTTCGGTAATCGCAACAAAAAATTTCAGTTATTGTATTTAAACCATGTAGTTGGCTCTTAATTCGGCTGGCACAATTAAACTGTTTTTTCTGTGATTCCAAAATTTTTAAATCTGACTACTTTAGGATAAGCTCCATCGTTAGTACTATACTCGTATCCACGCCCCTTTTCCCTCTTAATTCTCCGTTAACAGTCCAAAAATTTTAAGTCTGACTAATTAAGGATATGCTCCAGTGTCATGGCAATATGCTTGCCAATTTTCTGCTGCGTAGGTCATTAGGGCTTTAAAGTTAGTCAAATAAAAAAAAAAAGACACAATATTGCCTTGCCCCTTTTTTCTCTCAACTCTCCGTCTACATTTCAAAAATGTTAAAGCGGACTACTTTAGAATATGCTTCATAGTTAGGACTACATGTTAAGGTTCCTACAGACGACGCAATATTATGTACAATATTCAATTATATTGATCGTGTGTGGGTAAGATTGACCATTGTACAATCGTCAATATTACCCACACACCATCAATATAATTGAATATTGTACATAATATTGCGTCGTCTGTAGGTACCTTTAGGGATTTTCAGCTTCCGTATTCATTGGGGCGGAGCTTAAAAATACTCTAAAATGTAAAAAAAAAAATAATTTTGCCAAGTCACCTTTTTCTCGTAATTCGCCGCCCACAGGCAAAAAATCCGGCTTCGTAAGAATCTGCCCCTGGTGTTTTACTATATACATGCCAATTTTAAGCTTTTAAGTCCATCAATGAAATTCAAAAGGCGCTGGATTCACAAAAAATAAGAGAAACACAAAAAAAAATAAAATACATATTCAAAAAATAGATGAAAATAAATTTACCACGCCCTTTGCCTTACTTATTCTCCACCCATACACTGGATATCAAAAATCCAGGCTCGTCTTGATCTTCCACATGAAACCTTCTATATACATGCCAATTCTGTGCATTTTCCGCTTCCTTTGGGGGCTTTAAACGAAGTTAAAATGTTAAAAATCCCAATTTTGTCACTCCCCATTTTCCTTTCAATTCTTCGCCCGCAGTCCAAAAATTAAAAATTCGAAATTTTCAGCTTCCTAAGTCATTAGAGGACTTTAAAATAAGCAAAAATGCCAATTTTCATTTTCATAGGTCATTGGGGGTCTTCAAATTAAATATTAAAAAACACAATTTTGCCACGCCCCATTTTTCTCTAAATTCTCCTTCCACAGCCTAAAAAATTTAAATCAGATTACTTCAGGATATGCTTGATTGTAAGAACTAAATGCTATGCAATTTTCCGCTTCCTAAGTCATTTGGGGGCTTCAGAAGAAGTAAAAATTTTAAAAAATAACAATTTTGCCACGCCACTTTTCCCTCAATTCTCCGCCCACATTGCGAAAATTTTAAATCCGACTATATGATATGTGCCATCGTTAGGACTATATTTAAGGAAATTTTCAGCTTCCTAAGTCATTTGGGGGCTTCAAAAGAAGTAAAAATGTTAAAAAAATCTAAATTTCGCCACTCCACTTTTCCCCTCAATTCTCCGCCCACATTGCGAAAATATGCGGCATCGTTAGGACTATATTCTAGGAAATTTTCAGCTTCCTAAGTCATTTGGGGACTTTAAATTAAGCAAAAATGTAAAAAAATTGAGTTTTGCCACGCCCACTTTTCCGCTTATTTCTCCGCCCACAGGCCAAAAATCGAAAATCCGGCTACGTTAGGATCTGCCCCAGGTGTTTTACTATATGCATGCCAATTTTCAGTTTTGTAGCTCATCAGTTGGCTTCACAAAGCTCTGGATAGACAAAAAAAGAGGAACACACAAATAGGGAAATTATATATATAGATAGAAGATAGCATGTGAATACACACAGAATTCTCATTATGTACATTTTTTATTTTAAATATAAAAAAAACGTTTGTTTCTTATGGTCAAGTAATAAATTTCATTAGTTTTTAAAGTTAAATGACTTTGTCTTTAACGTTTGTTCCCAGACTATGGGAAAACACGCCAAAGCCAAGGCCTTTGTTGTGATTAAAATATTATTTTTTTCCTAACACATACATATGTAGAAAAAAATATAAACATTAAATTTATTACTTGTTATACAGGACCAAACTCTCTTTTTTCATATAATACAAATAATAAACAAAATGTGAACTACAAGCAAGCATGAAAAAAAAAAAAATAAATCAACAAAACAATTTCAAGTTATGAAAAATTTACTAAACTTGTGGAAAAAACTTCCTCAAATTAAAGAAGAAAAATATGATGAACTAATTGGTAGGAAATTACGTCCTAAAACTGAATTTTTGGAACTTAATTTTGCTTTTAGAAATATGTCTTAAAAATCAAGATTATTTTTCAATTATTTAGGGAAAATTAATTTGACGGTAAGAATTTCTAAAATTTCCCAAATTTTAGTTAAATTTAACTAAATTGTAGGAAAATTTATAAACTATTTTGAAGAAAAATTTTTTCAAAGTTTAAGTTAATGGATTTTTTTGAGTGCAATAACAAAACATCGTTCGCCTTCTGTAAACTGGCACTTAGGTTCCCAGTCGGCAAAAAAAATCACACCTGACATACTGCTGACACTCCCTTTATGAAATCGCTGACATCTTCATACAATTTTTCAAAATGTCATCAATGACACGTCAGCAGTTGGTCAGCGGTTATTTAAACGAATTGTTAGTGGCCACTGATACTGGTGGACACTGCTGACCAACTGCTGACATGTCATTAATGACATTTTGAAAAATTGTATGAAGATGTCAGCGATTTCATAATGGGAGTGTCAGCAGTATGTCAGGTGTGACTTTATTTTGCCAACTGGGTTGAGCTAAATCCCGTCACTTTAACCAGTGGCGCCCTTTGACCAAAGTTCTACTAAAAATTTGAATCTTTGAAATATTAAAAAATTAAATATATATCTGGCGATACATTAATATACCCTCCACTCTGCTCGTTGTAATAAAAGTCAAAAAAAAATTTTGCCTTTCGTTTGTAACATATAGAAATATTTGTCTAGAAGCTAGGAGAGTATATGGGGTATTCCATGTCAAATCGGACATTTAAAAAAATTTTATTTTTAGATTTTCCCAATTTGTCTACAGTTTTTAGTACCCTTCAAAAACTTCTTCGTGGTAACTTTTCAGATTTTTTTGATTACCCGTTCAAAAGGTATCGAGTTTTTAAAAATTGGTAGTTTGTTCCTTAACTCAAACTTCTTTTACTCATAACTTCTTCAATATTGGTCCAAATTACAATTTTTTTTTTCCAAAAATTTTTTACAAAAAATCCAAAAAATATTTAAAAGTGCCCTGGTATGCGATTTTTAAGTTTTACAATTTAAATCTCATTTTTGAAAATGTATGTACTCTTTGATTTTTTTTATGTAAAACTTCTATCGATTCTACAAATTTTTTGCCCAGTAGGATAGTAGGATAACGATTATTATTATTTTTTTAAATTTTTTGAAAAAATTTTATTGTAATTTTCCAATCTTAAAGTCATTTCTACTGCTCTAATGGTGCGTCATAGAATGGTAATTTTTAAGACCGACCCCCATTAATTTTTAAGTATAAACATTTCTTCGTAACAAACTAATACCCTATCTCCAATTTCAAAGGGGGCTCCAACACAAAATGACATTTTTTTAAATTTGCTCTAACCGCTCTAACTGGCCGAAGATTGCCCATAGAGCAATCAAATGTATGACCGACCCACAATATTTTTTAGTCCAAATATTTTCTTTGAACACACCTACCCTCTATCTTTACCTATTAAGGCGGTCCCCATATATTTATTTTTATTTTTTGTAAATTTGTTTTATTTAATGTTTTATTTCATTAGTGAGACCGACCCCCACACAGAAAAAAATGAAAAAAAAATATTTAATTAAAAAATTCGTAGATTTAATTAAAAAATTAATTAAATCCGGACCAATCACTAAAATGCGCAAATAAATTAAAAATATTTGTATGTCGTTAATTAAAAATAAATGGATATTTATTTAATTAAAAACTTAATACTATAAATTAAAAAATTTAATTAAAATTTAAAAAAAAAAATAATTAAAATTTTAATTGTATAAATTAAAAAAAATAATTAAAAATATTATATTAAAAAAAAAATAATTTGTAAAAACATTCTTTTTGAATAAAATAGTTTAGAAAAAAATATTTCTTCAAACTTTACCAAATTTATTTATGCCGTGAAGACATAGTCAGTGAGATGATTTTATAAAGTTGATTATAAACCTTTCATATACATACACATAAAACTATAAACAAAATGAGAATTCAAAAACCTATGTGAAAAATAAAAAAAAACTTTCAACAAACTTTTTATACTTATGTATTTTTTTGTATGTAATACAATGCAAGAGAAAAACACACACTCGCACACACACGGAAAACAAAACAAAAAAATAAGTAAATCTAGAAATTTAATTAAACATTTAATTATATAAATTAAATACTTAATTAATATTAGATTTGAAAACAATTAAAATATTAATTAAAATAAAGTTAAAAATTTAATTAAACAATCAATTATATTAATTAAAAGTTTAATTAATATTAAATTAAAAAACAATTAAAATTTTAATTAAAATAAAATATACGATATTATTTTCTGTGCATTTATTTTTACCCTACAACATTTTTGTAAAACATACCTACGGCGTAGTTCCTACGCCCTATCTCCACTCCCTAAGTAGGCGTCCATTCATACCTACGGCGTAGGTCCTACGCCCAAAATTATAGGGTAATCGGATGGGTAAGGCGTGCCGCATCGGCCCTGAAGTTTGAAAAACGAATTACATGGGGATATATGACTTTTTTGTCATTTTCTAAATTTGTTTGGTATTTTGAGTAAAGTTTGAATTCAAACGATTACTGAATTGTGATTAAGAGCTAATTGCCTATCAAATATGGTATTAAAAATTCAAATCGGTTGAAAATCAGCCAAGATATTACAACTTCCTCAGGCTACCACTTAATCAAGGAATTCGAGCCCAATTTTTGAAATTAATTGAAATTATCTACTGTAAAATCATTTTTGAAGTCCCAATGTACTGAGAAGATAAATATTTTTCAGATTGCGTTTTGCTAACTTGTTTTAAATAAATGCTAAATTGGTCTGAATTTTTAAACACTATTTTCAAATCTCCAATTTTAAATTTTTATTTTTTTTGTTAAAGAAATTATAAAAAATCGACTATTGGAGTTTATGGATTTGTTAAGCACATATAAAGGAATAAAAACTCCAAAAATTGTAGGCCTTTATGTTTTCATTTGGCTATTACAGGTATATAATTTCGGCGGATTTTGGGAAAGTAGTGATTTTTGGCCCTTTTTTAGCTTTTTTCTTTTTTTGTTTTTTTTTTAAAACTTCATATCGCTCATTTACTTGTATAGTGTTTGGTTAAACCATATATAATTATTTGGTATATCCTGCTTTATATTGTGTCAAAAATTCGTATTAATATCTTCTAAACTCACCGTTTGAGAAGAGAACACGCCAATATAACAATTTCCATATACGGGCCTTTTGCAATATAAAACAAGTTTCAATTGTAAACTTTAAACAGGTTTTCTGTAAAATCAAACATTTTGCGTTATGACACTATACAAGTAAATGAGCGATATGTTTTGGACCGAATTATATCAACACGAGATAGAATACCTCAATTCGCAAAATTAGGGCGAAATTGAGATATAAAAAATTGTCCCTGTTAAGGTAAAATTTTAGAAAATTTCGAATTTTTTAACAGATTTGCTTTGCGAATTTTGCTAAATCTACTTGATGTTATTTTAATTGGTCTAATATAAATGGCAAATAATTAAAATTTAGAAATTTAACCCTTAAGTGCTGTTTTGGCCTATATTTTTTTTCATTTAATGGAGATTATGTAATTTTTTTTTGTTCAAAGGGGTCGAATAGGCCCCACCAGCACTAAAGGGTTAAATAAAAAGACGTATGTTAAGATCTTTTAAAATGACATCAAGTAGTTTCACATATTTCCACTCAGAAAATCTGTTTATGTTTAAAAATTCAAAATCTTCTAAAATTTGACCTTTGACCTTTAGTTGGGGCAATTTTTAATTTCTCAATTTTGCCTAAATTTGCGAATTGAAGTATTCTATCTCGTGTTGATATAATTCGGTCCAAAATATATGAAAAAAAAAACAAAAAAAAATAAATAATTGCTAAAAAAGTACCAAAAATCACTACTTTCCAGAAATCCGCCGAAATTACATCACTATAATAGCCAAATAAAAACAGCAAAGCCTACAAGTTTTGGGATTTTTATTCCTTTATATGTGCTTAACAAATCCTTTAGTTCCAATAGTCGAGTTTTTAAAATTACTTTAACGAAAAAAATAAAAATTTTAAATTGGAGATTTGAAAACCGTGATTAAAAATTCAGACCTCTTTAGCATAAAATTAAAACAAGTTAGCAAAACACAATATTATAAATACTCATCATCTTAGTACGTTGAAGCGGTACTGCGCAATAACTCCCAAATGAAATAACTCCCAAAAAAAAAAAAAATGAAACAACTCCCAAAAATTTTACATACGATTTGGGACTTATATCATTATGAAATTAGTCCCAGTGTAGTGGGACTTATTGCACAAATTTTGTTGGGATTTATTTCATTATGAAATAACTTCCAAATGAAAAAAACCCCAACAAAAAATAGATTGGGAGTTATTTCATTTCTTGTTAAGCATTGGGAGTTATTTCATCAATGGTGGGACTTATTTCATTTTAATTGAAAACAATATACACCTCTACGAAAACGTTTTTTTTTTTTGCTTAAAATTTTTTCTGCGTAGCCGGCCTTCGGCCGGGCATAGGGATTACAAAATCCATGCATTAAACCCACCCTTTCCGCAAAGTAAAGTTTTCTAGGGTAGCAGGCTTTTACGCTATAAAATTTGTTATGCCTCAAAAAGGCCTGAAAAACAAAATAGCTTTGGTTTGCAGAGAGGGTGGGTTTAATGCATGGAGTATGTAATCCCAAAGCCCGGCCGAAGGCCGGCTACGCAGAAATTAATAAGGTATTAATTTTTAATACCTTATTTGATAGACAATTAATAAGGTATTAATTTTTAATACCTTATTTGATAGACAATTAACTCTTAATCAAAATTAAGTGACAATTTGAATTCAAACTTTACTCAAAATATTTAAAAAATGGAGAAAATGAAAAAAATCATATTTTCCCCTTGTAATCCGTTTTTCAAACTTAAGGGCCAATGCGGCACGCCTTACCCATATCCAGTTACCCTATAATTTTGCAAAACCAAATGCATATTTCTAGGGGGAGTTACGGCCAATATTTAACAACTTCTTTTTTTGGAGCACCCTAGGGAGCCTACTTTGGGAGTGTGTATTAGGGTGGTGCGTATTCCAATGAAGTGCTCATATCAACTATTAATAGTGCGGAAAAGTTAGTTTAAGTAAATTTAAGCATTTTAAAACCAAAATTATCAAAATCGGTCCATGTCTTCTGTTCGCGCATAGCGGGTCAAAATTGGGGTTTTTGAAAAAATGGACATAATTAAAAAAATATATAAAAAAATTTAAAAAAAATTTTGTGTAGCAATAATTCGTAATTATTCAGATAATTTATTTTTTTCGGATATCGATAACCAACCCAAACGTGAGTCCAAAAAAAACGCACATTTTTAGCATGGAGCTCAAAACTACTTTTTCACAATTTTAAAAATTTAATGAAACAAAATATCAAAATATTTTAGTTTATCCATTTTATTTCATTGAATACATCCCAGGGATTGTACAAAAAAATTCTTGGTTAAATTCCTTCATCCAGTTAGTCTGTGGAGCAATTTGAATTAACCGGATTTCAATAAAATGTGTTTTTTTCAAAACTTTTGTCTAATTTTGAGCTGTAGGCAACATTTTACTCAAAATTAACCAACAGTCATTTTGAAATGGTTGTTTTGGACGATAATTACTCTGATATAAAATAATAGGCTTTTTGGACAACGTTAACCCTTGCCGGCACGCGGTTAAATGTACTCCCCAATGAAATTTCCGAGAAAAGTTCTTAAATTTTTTAAAATTCCTCAGTCTAAAATTGTTTATGTGTACAAATAATGAACAATTATACATTTATGCAAAGTTTTCTTGAAGACATCTTTAACCCTTGTTGAACCAGGTTCCAAAAAATTTCAAACAGCTGTTTTTTTGCTCATAGTCAAATTGAACTTTTTATTTGACTTATGAAATTATATTTTTTTCACTTTCAGCTTAACCCAGGAACAACGACGAGAACGTGGTGAAATGTCTGATCCCATTTTTGTAATTTTTTTTTAACCCATTTCGATCCTCTGTTGGAAGGTGCAATTTCGGGTAAATATGGTTACGAATGTTAAGTCTCATCTTTCTGCAATTGAAAAAATAGCCCCATTTTACCACCGCAATTTACGCAAATCAGCCCATGATATACAAATCAGCACAGAAATTGTTTCAATCAGAATCGAAAATTTAGCATTGTTTAATTTTCGGCTTTTATTTTTTTTTTATTAATTTAAAATTTTTTTAGATTTAACTTATTATCAAATTCCACTAATTTGAATCATTTTGAAACTATTTATTTTAAAAATAATGATATAAATTTATAAAATAGCAAATAAATCCAAATAGTTAAATTGCATAAAAAGTTGAAATGCAGGTATTTCTGGGATAACGGCACATAGAAAATTTTTTTGACACGATTTTTGAGATCTGCGGATGCAAATTACCCTAAAAAAGGACCTTCTTTCAAAAAAGAAAAGTAAAATTGGGTCTTGGTCCAAAATGGGTTAATTTTTTTTTTATTTTTATTTTTTTATTTATAAAAAATAAAAAAAAAATGGTATCAGACATTTCACCAAGTCCTCGTCGTTGTTTCTGAGAGTTAAAAACTATTATTTCATTATTAAAAAAAAAAGTCCAATTTGACTATGAGCAAAAAAAAGCAGCTCTTTGGGCCCTGCTTCAACAAGGGTTAAAGATGTTTTTCAAGAAAACTAATGTATAATTGTGCATTATTTGAAGACATACACAATTTTAGAGTGAGGAATTTAAAAAAACTTAAGAATTTTCTCTGAAATTTCATTGGAGAATACTTTTAACCGCGTGCCGGCAAGGGTTAACGTTGTCCAAAAAACCTATTATTTTATATCAGAGTAATTATGGTCCAAGACAACCATTTCAAAATGACTGTTGGTTAATTTTGAGTAAAATGTTGCCTACAGCTCTAAATTAGACAAAAATTTTGAATAAACACATTTTCTTGAAATCAGGTAAATTCAAATTGTTACACAGACTAACTGGATGAAAGAATTTAACCAAGAATTTTTTTGTACAATCCATGGGATGTATTCAATGAAATCAAATGGATAAACTAAAATATTTTAAAATTTTGTTTCATTAAATTTTTAAAATTGTGAAAAAGTAGTTTTGAGCTCCATGCTAAAAATGTGCGTTTTTTTGGACTCACGTTTGGGTTGGTTATCGATATTCGAAAAAAATAAAAAAAAATTATCTGAATACTTACGAATTATTGCTACACAAAATATTTTTTTTTTTAATTATTTTTTTTAATTTTTTTATTTATTTTTTTTTAAATTATGTGCAATTTTTCCAAAAACCCCAATTTTGACCCGCGGTGGACCGATTTTGATAATTTTGGTTTTAAAATGCTTGTATTTACTTAAACCAACTTTTCCGCACTATTAGTAGTTGATCTGAGCACTTCATTGGAATACGCACCACCCAAGTGTGTATGTTTTTAAAAAAATGTGATTGTCTTAAAATCGATCACTGATCAATTATATATACTTTATGGGGTCCTAGACCGATATTTCGATGAGTTACAAACGGAATGACAAACTTATATATGAGGAGTTCCGGCTAAGACTTTAATTTTTAGGTAAAAAAGATGTGATTTTTGTTTTGATGGCACATCGATGAAAGTTGGCATAAAAATTAGAAGCTATTTAAGAATAAGAAATTCGTTCGCGTCAATTAAATCGCGCAAGGGGGTCAAAAGTTATGGCGGTTTTAAGATTTAGCGGTTTTAAAAAATTTTAAAAATATTTTAAATATTTTTTTTCTACACATTTGTTGCATGCGTTATTAAAACATGCCAGGATATATCATTTCTTCTAAAATATATGATATAAATTTAACCCTTTAATGACCAAACGATTTAAAAAAAAATATCTAAGTACCTAAAATCGCGATTAATTCGCGGTAAAAGAAAAGTTTCACAATTTTTTATAACATATTTAGGCAATGCGCGTTGGTATTATTGAAAAAAAATCACGGAAAATCGTATCATTGTACCAGTGTTTAAAAAAATCGGTGATTCTTTTTTATAACAAGAAAATTTAATATGGTCCAAAAAATCTATAATCATCAAAATGTTTTAACCCGCCTCTGATTTTATGATGACACATCAAGTGGTCTTTCATTTAAAAAAAATTTCATCCGATTTCGTGTAAAGCCTTGGATGTGCCAGATCAAAACAGGTTTAGATAAAATCATGGCGCTTTCCGCTCAGAATGGCTTAAAGTAAAAAGTCAAAAAGCAAATCAGTTCTACTCGTTAAGGCACGTCTTTTGGTGTATTAAAATGAACATGATGCATTAATTGCTACTAAAAAAAATAGGAAACAGATTTGCAAATTTCGCACAATTTTCAAAAATGCCATAAAATTTTTGCAAATTATATTTTATAAACCCGCCAGTGATTTTTTTATGTAAACTCCTAAAAAACTCGGTTTACGCAAGAGTCCACCAAATTTCGAATGAAACCGCGAATGTGCCTCGCGAAAAACTGGTATTTTAAAAAAATTACGTTTTTTCTTTCGAACTTTGATCTGCTGAAACTACTTAACTATTCGTGGCACATTAACGGGATTAATTCCAAAATGTTAAGAATTACAACAGCTACCAACCCTAGTTCAATTTTTTTCATTTTATAGAGGGGGCCGAAATCCCTGATCAAAAAACCTCGACAATATAAAAACTCTTAATTTTTGGTTTCAAAACTTAACCGTCTTATAACTTCTTACCTAGCGATGAAGCATCTATCAAGCCAACATTAAAATAATCTCTTGTATGTACTGACTTTGTGTTATGCCGGAAAAGATTGAAATATAAGGAGAACTAAAAAAAAAAAGCGAAAGAAGGTAAAAACTATGGATTATTTCAAGCCATTTTTATCGATTTTTCAACTTTAACCCTCTGTAACTTTTACGGATAAATTGGGGTAATTCTTAAACATTGCTCAGTGATGGTTCAAGGTCTTGTTTACACAACTGCATTTACAGTTTTTCTAAATTCCAAAAACTGTCGGTTTTTTTAAACATTTATTTCAGTTTCACTGAGTTGAAATTTAAAAAAGATTTCATGATATACCCTCTATCACTAATTGTAAGTGGAGGGTATAAAAAGTGAAAATGGATAACCAGTTTCTGTAACATGAACGCCATTCGTCTGCGGCGAATTTGCATGTATTTTGTTTTTGTTACAATAACAAAATACATGCAAATTGCACGTTCGTGTTACAGAAACTGCACCTTAATGTTTCTTGTTAAAAACGTTGATAAATTTGTTTGACTTGCTTGAAATAAAGCCACTTTTTTAACATAACCTGAAAAGTGATGCGATCGTTTTCAAAATGTAACTTCGTGGAAGCTTTTAAAATTTCGGCGAAGATCGGCGGATGAATGCAACCATAAATGAATATATTAAAATGTTATTTAAGCAATTTACGTATACATTTAATAACCAATTTTATCCATTTTCGAATAATACCATATTTTTTAGGTTATTGCGTTTTAAAAAAAGCGGAGTTGTGTGAAATTCGGCTTAACGAAAATTCAAGGTAAGAAAAGCAGAATAAACTTGTGGATTTTAAAGTCGATAATAATGGTAAAGATTAAATTTCCGACTGCTTTAAACCTATTACGGAAAAAGTGCGCCTTTTCTGCAAACACAAAAGAAAAGAAGTGTGTACATTAGGGTGGCAGCTATTTTGCAAAACTTCGAATTTGAAGGAGTGCACCCCTAATTTTTATTACATTTGGTCTAAAAATGCTATGCTAAAAATTTCAGCCAAATCGGACAACGTTAACACGAGGCGCATCGAGGTCAAAGGTCAAAAAATAGCCATATTTTGATGAAAAACATTAAATAAATGGTGTTGTTTTTTGAATATCGTCGAACTATCTATATATATAATTTCCCTATTTGTGTGTTCCTCTTTTTTTGTCTATCCAGAGCTTTTTGAAGCCCACTGATGAGCTACAAAGCTGAAAATTGGCATGCATATAGTAAAACACCTGGGACAGATCCTAACGTAGCCGGATTTTCGATTTTTTGCCTGTGGGCGGAGAAATAAGCGGGAAAGTGGCCGTGGCAAAATTCAATTTTTTTACGTTTTTGCTTAATTTAAAGCCCCCAAATGACTTAGGAAGCTGAAAATTTCCTAGAATATAGTCCTAACGCTGCCGCATATCCCCAAGTAGTCGGATTTAAAATTTTCGCAATGTGGGCGGAGAATTGAGGGGAAAAGTGGAGTGGCAAAATTTTGATTTTTTTAACATTTTTACTTCTTTTGAAGCCCCCAAATGACTTAGGAAGCTGAAAATTTCCTAGAATATAGTCCTAACGATGGCGCATATCCCGAAGTAGTCGGATTTAAAATTTTCGCAATGTAGGCGGAGAATTGAGGAAAAGTGGCGTGGCAAAATTGTTATTTTTTTAAATTTTTACTTCTTTTGAAGCCCCCAAATGACTTTGGAAGTGGAAAATTGCATAGCATTTAGTTCTAACAATGAATCATATCCTGAAGTAATCGGATTTAAATTTTTTAGACTGTGGAAGGAGAATTAAGAGAAAAATGGGGCGTGGCAAAATTGTGTTTTTTAATATTTAATTTGAAGACCCCCAAAGACCTATGAAGATGAAAATTGGCATTTTTGCTTATTTTAAAGTCCTCTAATGACTTAGGAAGCTGAAAATTTCCTATCATATAGTCCTATCGATGAAGCATATCTTGAAGTAGTCGAATTTAAAATTTTTGGACTGTGGGCGGATATTTGAAAGGAAAATGGGGAGTGACAAAATTGGGATTTTTAACATTTTAACTTCTTTTGAAGCCCCAAAAGGAAGCGGAAAATGCACAGAATTGGCATGTATATAGAAGGTTTCATGTGGAAGATCAACACGAGCCTGGATTTTTGATATCCAGTATATGGGTGGAGAATAAGAAAGGCAAAGGGCGTGGTAAATTTATGACATCTATTTTCTGAATATATATTTTATTTTTTTGTGTTTCTCTTATTTTTTGTGTATCCAGCGCTTTTTGAATCTCATTGATGGACTTAAAAGCTTAAAATTGGCATGTATATAGTAAAACACCAGGGACAGATTCCTACGAAGCCGGATTTTTTGCCTGTGGGCGGCGAATTACGAGAAAAAGGGGACTTGGCAAAATTATTTTTTTTAACATTTTAGAGTATTATAAAAATTAAATATTTGAGCTCGATCCCTGGATTGTTCTTTAATTAGAATTCTTCTTTATTAATTTCCAATATTTCGCTACTCTTCGAGTAGCATCCTCAGTATCTTTAATTTAGTATCTTTAACTTAAATATAAAAACTGAGGATCCCTGAGGATGCTACTCGAAGAGTAGCGAAATATTGGAAATTAATAAAGAAGAATTCTAATTAAAGAACAATCCAGGCCTCGAGCTCAAATATTTTATTTTTATAATTTATTGGAAAGGTCGAATAAAAAACAACTTTAACAAAACAACGGAAGCTGAAAATCCTTAACATGTAGTCCTAACTATGAAGTATATTCTAAAGTAGTCCGATTTAACATTTTTGGAATGTAGACGGAGAGTTGAGAGGAAAAAGGGGCAAGGCAATATTGTGTTTTATTTTTTTTTTTATTTGACTAACTTTAAAGCCCTAATGACCTACGCAGCCGAAAATTGGCAAGCATATTGTCCTGACACTGAAGCATAGTCAGACTTAAAATTTTTGGACTGTGGACGGAGAATTGAGAGGGAAAAGGGGCGTGGATAAAAATAAAAAAAAAAAAACAGTTTAATTGTGCTAGCCGAATTAAGAGCCAACTGCTTTAATTACAACAACTGAAATTTTCAAAACAAATTTTGGTTATCGCAACCGAAAATTTCGTTTGTTGTTATTAAACTATGCAGTTGGCTCTAAATTCGGCTGGCACAACTAAACTGTTCTCTCTGTGTAGAGACGGAGAATTAAGAGAAGAAATGGGCGTGGAAAAATTATGTTTTTACATCTTACCTAATTTTGAAGACACCTTATGACCTTGAAAGATGAAAATTGGGATGCAATACGGACTATGGCAAAGATCAACTCTGACCTGGATATCCAGTGAAAGGGCGGAAATACAAAAAAAATCTGTAACGTAGCCGGATTTTCGGCCTTTAAGTCAGGGAGAGTGGCGGAAGACGGCGAAATTTAGTTTTTAAACATTTAAACTATTTCTGAAACCGTTAATGACTAAGGAAGCTGAAAATTGTAAAGCATAAAGTATTGACAATGGATCATATCCTTATGAAGTCAGATTTAATATTTAAACTGTGTACGGAGAATTATAAGGAAAAATTTAAGTGGAAAAATTGTGTTTTTAACATTTTAGCTAATTTTAAAACCCTTCATGATAAAAAGAAAGATAAAAATTGCCATGTATATAGGAGTGACCATGGGACAGATCCACACGATGGATTTTTGATATCCGGTTTATGGACGAAGAGACAAAATGGGCGTGCTAAATTTAGTTCTAAAATTTTATCAATAAAACCTTTTGTACTCATTAAATTTTTTTCCAGTTTGGGAAATATATTGATGTAACTCAATCTAGCAATATTTAATTTTTGAAGCACAAACATAATTTTTTATAAAGTTTGATTTGGTGTTCCGCCTGGCAGGGACAGGCTATTCGACTAGTATTCAATAAATGCCAACTCGAAAAAGCTTACTTTTCAGGAGAGCTAAAAAACTAGTTATTTTGCATATTATTGTAAAAAGAAACAATGTACCTTCCATAAGATGGTTTAAATATTCTAAATAATTTTTACCTATGCCAAAAATTTCATATTTTGCACTGGTTTGCGTATTTTTTTGAGATGGCATTTATTACTATATCAAAAAACAAATATTTTTTTAGAGTTGGCATATTTTGTCGGAAACTAAAAATAATTTTTTTTTTGAAAAATTTTTATAATTTTTTTTTTTTGGGATTTTGTTTTCCTTAGTGCGGTAATTACAAAAACTAAAAAAAATTAAAAATCTTTGCATTTTTTTAAAAGTTACTAGCTCCGAAAGCCTTTTAATCTCAGGGTGGTCAACTTTGGCACTCTGTAACTCACGCTTTATTGTAGAAGGCTCACTCCAAACTAGCTATTTTGAAAGCTTATATCATTGGCTTTATTTGCCCCACTCATAATGTTTCAATCTGATAAATAGTTTAAAAGTTACATATATATAAGCAATTTTTTTTTTTGCAAACACTATTTGCCGATATTTTCAAAATGGCAATATCTCGAAAACTTGGCATTAGATATCAAAATCTTTACCAGATTCGTGTTCAGAAAGGCAAATGCAATAAGATATGTGGTCTAATTTTTTTTAAAAAAAATTTTGAAAAATTTTTGGAAATTTACAATGGGAGTTGGCATTTATTTTCACCAAAAAAATATGTACTTTGAGTTAGCAGAATAACAAAAATGGATGTAAAACGACAAAAAATTATTTTTTTGCTCTGAAATTTTTACCACAGATGGGTATTGCATAGGGGAGCTATTTTCCATCGGAAACTCATTTCGGTCAAATTTGAGTTGGCATATTTTGAATATAGGTTCACGATATATTGTTAAAAAGTGGTACACGAGTTGTTTTTAGTATAAGAAGATAAATTAAAAATGTTTGGGTTTTCAAAAATTAACCCTTGTAAGTCTTTCGGGGTCAAAATGACCCAATTTTCACAAAATGACCCCTAAAACACGAAAATCAGCCCCAATTTTCTAAATTTATTGAAATAAACCAATGTAAACCCATATTTATATTCTATTCTATCATAAATACTCAGATATGAAATACTGTCTTCTTGGATGTCATTCACCCGTTTCACGGTAAGGTCAAAAATATGCATTTTATTTGGCGTGGTTCTCAAAACTGATATTTTGGTTTTTTCAAAATTTTCTTAAACAAAATTAGGAAAAAATGCTGAAAAAACCACAGAATCTTATAAAATATATTTTTTTTGCGGGATAAAGTTCGGATAGTTTGGCGGGGGCATCGATTTAAACTCAGCGGATTTCGAGGAAAATGCCTTTTTTGCCCACAATTTATTGAATATTGAAAAAATTTGGTAAATATTTTAAAATTTGACAAAGTCAGGGTCATAAATTATTAAAAACTATGTTAGACATTAACCCTAAAAGTTTTAGGAAAATAGAATAATTTTAACCCGGTTTTTATTCGGATCAAAGGTCAAATTTAGGGATATTTGGATTTTTTTTGGAAAAAGGCATCTAAATATGAAATGTTTATTGCGATTTTTTATAAAACTTAGTATAATTAATGTACGAGCTCAGAAAAATAATTATTTAATTTTTTTAAAATTAACCCATAAATGAACATGGGGTCAAAATGGCCCGGCACATTTAAATTTCTTTATATAGATTTTTATATCTTCTTTTGATTTTTATTAAACTTGTTATGATTATGTGCGAGGTCAGAAAACTTATTATTTGATTTTTTTTAATTAACCCATAAATGAACATGGGGTCAAAATGGCCCAGCACGTTAAAAATTTTTAATATAGTTTTTTTTATTTTTTTTTTCTATTTCTATTAACCTTGTTATTATTTTTATGCGACGTCTGAAAAAATAATTATTTTTTCATTGTTCATTTATGAGTTAATTAAAAAAAATATCTGACCTCGAACAACGGTTATACCAAGTTTTATCGAAATCGAAAAAAAAGTCATTAAGAATTTTTAACGTGCCCCCATGTTCATTTATGGGTTATTTAAAAAAATCAAATAATTAGTTTTCTGACCTTGCACAATGTTTATACCAAGTTTTATAGAAATAAAAAAAAATATATATTAAGAACTTTAACGTGCTGGGTCATTTTGACCCCTTGTTCGTTAATGGGTTAATTTAAGAAAATCAAATAATTATTTTTTCAGACGTCGCATAAAAATAATAACAAGTTTAATAGAAAAAAAGAAAACTAAGAATTTTTAACGTGCTGGGCCATTTTGACCCCATGTTCATTTATGGGTTAATTAAAAAAAATCAAATAATAAGTTTTCTGACCTCGCACAAAATCATAACAAGTTTTATAAAAATCGAAAGAAAATATAAAAATCTATATAAAGAAATTTAAATGTGCTGGGCCATTTTGACCCATGTTAATTTATGGGTTAATTTTAAAAAAATTAAATAATTATTTTTCTGAACTCGTACAATAATTATACTAAGTTTTATAAAAAAATCGCAATAAACATTTCATATTTAGATGCCTTTTTCCAAAAAAAATCCAAATATCCCTAAATTTGACCTTTGACCCGAATAAAAACCGGGTTAAAATTATGCTATTTTCCTAAAACGTTTAGGGTTAATGTCTAACATAGTTTTAAATAATTTATGACCCTGATTTTGTCAAATTTTAAAATATTTACCAAATTTTTTCCATATTCAATAAATTGTGGGCAAAAAAGGCATTTTCCTCGAAATCCGCTGAGTTTAAATCGATGCCCCCGCCAAACTATCCGAGGGATATCCCGCAAAAAATTTTTTTTTATATGTTAATATATATTTTATAAGATTCTGTGGTTTTTTCAACATTTTTCCTAATTTTGTTTAAGAAAATTTTGAAAAAACCAAAATATCAGTTTTGAGAACCACGCCAAATAAAATGCATATTTTTGGCCTTACCGTGAAACTGGTGAATGGCATCCTAGAAAGACAGTATTTCATATTTGAGTATTTATGATAGAATAGAATATAAATATGGGTTTACATTGGTTTATTTCCGTAAATTTAGAAAATTGGGGCTGATTTTCGTGTTTTAGGGGTCATTTTGTGAAAATTGGGTCATTTTGACCCCGAAAGACTTACAAGGGTTAATTTTTGAAAACCCAAAAATTTTTAATTTATCTTCTTATACTAAAAACAACTCGTGTACCACTTTTTAACAATATATTAAAAAAACAACACCATTAATTTAATGTTTTTCATCAAAATATGGCCATTTTTTGACCTTTGACCTTTGACCTCGATGCGCCTCGTGTTAACGTTGTCCGATTTGGCTGAAATTTTTAGCATAGCATTTTTAGACCAAATGTAATAAAAATTAGGGGTGCACTCCTTCAAATTCGAAGTTTTGCAAAATAGCTGCCACCCTAGTGTACATTAGGGTGGTATTTTATTTTATTTTTTTTGGAATTTCGAGGAGCGCGCAGCGGATTTTTGTGCCATTTGATGTTAAAATAATTGTGTAAAAATTTGAGCTAAATCGGATAAAATTAACCCGAGGCGCAAGGAGGTCAAAGTTTCGAGAAAAAGCCAAAATGGCAAAATTTTGAAAAAACTTAAAAAAATGTAAATTTTGTAGAAATAAAAAAAATAAAATATTTTTTATTTAACTTTCTTGCAATAATACTCAAAAAAAATTATCTTTACTTTTTATGACGGCAGTAACGCTTAATTAATAATCGGGTTAATTTTATCCGATTTAGCTCAAATTTTTACACAATTATTTTAACATCAAATGGCACAAAAATCCGCTGCGCGCTCCTCGAAATTCCAAAAAAATAAAATAAAAAACCACCCTAGTGTACATATATCACTTGGCCCAACGCTGAAATAAATCTTCGAAAATAAAAATAAATCTGGCAATGTGACTTTTTCTGCTCTTGGACGTCCTCAATTTGCATTTTGCGAAAAGACTGAGTACGGAAAGAGGAAAGCAGAAGCAGACCCCAACATCTGTGGATGTAATAAATAATTTATGTTTGCTGAATGAAGTTGAGATTAAAATTACAATTAAAATCCCAGCAAAAAATACACAAAGTGGTTCAAAACGAATTAATGGTTTAACTACATACAAAGTAGCGATAGGTGCCGAACTTCATGTTCCTTAGGAAGTGCTTTTAAAATCACTTCCAAAAATGCTACAAAATAACAATAAAACATCTTTCACCAGATCTTTACTTAATGATTTTGAAGTACCTCTTTTATATGTTCTTAGGAATTAAATCAAATCACCACAACATATCAACTTCTTTTTCAACTGAAACACTTAGAATGGGGGTGATACACGAAGTATGCAATTTTTTTACGTCCAGCTTCGAATAGATTAAGGTTTTGCAATAATGGTGACAAAATTTGGTAATGGCATTTCATTTATCTTTATTTAGAGCTTAAAAATCGAAAAGACGAAAATCGATTATTGATAAATTTTTCAAATTTCCTACAAGCAATTTGACGTTTAACTACCATTCTAGATCTTATATCGAAAAAAGTTGGTCCTAAATAAAACAAATACATTTACGAACTAAAGCAGATGTTGGTGCATCACATTATTAAAGATTGTTTAAGCTTTTTAGAAAATTGAGGTTTAGGCTTGTGGTCAGAACAAACTGGTGAATCGATTCGCCGTGAATTTTTATAGTTTTGTGATCTTTATAATTACTCCTTTTTTAATTTTCTATCACGTAAGGTTTTTAAGATATTCGCGTTTGAATATTGAAATATTTAGGTCTCCTCTGTAACGTATTCTTAAGTTGCTCAAACACAATAGTACTCGATTTAGTTAAAATAAGATATCTTTATTCCAAATCTGATATCCAAATTTTTCTATCGCGTACTGTTTTTGAAATATTGGCGTTTAAAAAACTCAAACTCCACTGTTGCGCACTTATATTCTTTATATATCACACTAAAATTTTCAAACGCGAATATCTCAAAAACAGAACATGCTTGAAAAATTTGGATTGCAGTTTTGGAATCAGGAGGTCCATTTTATACGAAATCAAGTCCTATTTGGTACGTAACAGTTTTTTTTTTTACTTTTTAACAGCGAATATCTCAAAAACGGTACGTGCTAGAAAAATTTGGACGGTAGATTTGGAAGCAGAAGACCAAAATCTATAAGGACCAGTTACAAATTTCACTGGGAGGTTTTCGCTGTCGAACAGTGTTTTTAGTGTAAATATACAAAAATACTCTTTCAATCAATCTTACAAAAAAAAGTGAAAAAAGAACTTCTTATTTAGAAGTTCTAAATAAGAAATGTTAATATATATGTACATTAGGGATATAACCATTTGCGTTTTTTTGCAAATATCAAAAAGGACCTATCATATTTAGAAAGTACATGAAAAATCAAGAAGAAATGTGTGTTATTTTTTTCGCGAATATTAAAAAAGGTTCGGCAACGACCGCAATGAAGTTTTCGCTAATATTTTTTTTTTTATTATTCGGAAAACCCGTATTTCTAGTGTCGAAAACTATTTTACAAATGTGTTATTGTTTTATTTTTGTTGTAAAACGGCAAAAAGCCAAGAAACGGTGGATGGGAAGGAATCCCACCATAAAACATAAAAAAATGTAAATTTATGGTGTTTTAGAAATTGCAATCGGTGCCGAAGGTTTTTGGACCAAAATGTCCCCGGATAACGTTTTTTCTTATCAGCATAAAATTGCCCATACGATTATGATAGGTTCCTATTTTGGTTATATCCCTAATGTACATAATAAACATTAGTGATGTATGTTATACTTAAGTGTCAATCTTTCGCCACTGAAAAGTCGCGAAAAAAAGAACATACTTTGTGTGTCACGCCCATATTAAATTCATCAATGTTTCAGTAGAAGAAGAAGTACATCTGGTTCATAAGTTGTGGTGAATTTTGTAGTGAATGGTAAGCTCTTTTTTTGCTGGGATACTAAAGCTTTTTTGTAGAGTGTTTTTTATTCACACAGGGAAGAGATATGATTCTGGCAACCACAATTTAAGAGCATCATATTATTGTGAAGAACAATATATAGAAGAGGATATTCAAAGTCCAAATGCAAAAAACGTTTTTGCATTTTTGCATTTCTTGAATAGTCGGGAAAAACGGGAGTTGGGTGCGTCCAACAGTTGCGCATCTCATTAAATTGAGATTTTACAGCGAAAAATTTAGAATAAAACTTAAAAAAATTAAAAAAAAAATATGAAAAAATTAAGAAAAAATTTTACCAATAAAAAAAATTAAGAAAAAAAAATTCCCAAAATATTTTATTTTTAATTTTTTTATGGATAAGTTATTTGTTAATATGTTGTTATTTTTTTTTTTAATTATTTAAAATTTTGTTATAATTTTTTCGCTGCAAAATCTGAATTAAGAATATGAGCTGCGCAACTGTTGAATACACCCAACTCCCGTTTTTTCCCGCCTATTCAAGAGATGCAAAAATGCAAAAACGTTTTTTGCATTTGGACTTTGAATATCCTCTTCTATATATTGTTCTTGATTATTGTTGCAAATTTGATCATAACTTGTTTGTAGTAGAGCCCCCCATTACCCGGGTTTCGGTTAGCCCGGGTAGACCGGGTTTAAGACCGGGTACCCGGTCTGACCGGGTACCCGGTCTATCCGGTCTACAAGGATACTCTAGACATAATTTTCGATCTATTCACAGCTTTTTGTGCCGGTCGTAGAACAAAAATTTTGAGAAATTGGCTGTTAAATTCGTAAAGTCTTGTGTTTTCCATGTTTTTACATGAAATTGGGACGGTCTTTGGGACGGCACTTTTTTTTGGTTGCTTCAAATGACTCCATATGGAATAGGGATACTCTAGACATAATTTTTGATCTATTCACAGCTTTCTTTGCCGGTCGTAGAACAAAAATTTTGAGAAATCGGCATTTAAAATCATAAAAAAATGAGTTTAAAAAAATTAAAAAAATTAAAAATCAAATAGCTCAAAAACTTTTGATCTCAGGGCTTTCGGATATTCTGTGGTCAAGTTCTTCAAATAAAGAAAAACGCTGGTAAACGTTTTATCGTGTTTCCGAGATATTGGCTTTTTAAAATTTTCCGGACCCGAGTAAAAAGGAATTTATATAAATGTATATTATTTTATATGTTTTCATAAAACCATATACAACTATATGAGTCAAAGTATAAAATTATATCTCACTTTGAAATTTTCCAATTTTTTTAAATGATGTCATATAAAATCATATCTAATTATATTGTTCATAATATATTAATATAAATGGTAGATGTAATCATACGTTGCACATAAAACTTAATCCGATTTCATACATTATTATACGTGACTTTATATCTAATTATGTATAGGACTTTACTAAACAAAAAATCCAGTATCAATTTATGTATAATTTTATATGACTAATATAATACCATTTAAAACTATATATGGTTCCATACTAAAAAAATTTTCAACAAAAATAATAGATATAATTATATGTGTCTTAAACGATAACATATATGTGTTTGTATGGTACTATATATACGCAAATTTCGTCTAAACTCAATATATATTTATAAATGGTCGCATATGTAATGAAATATATATTTTGATATAATCATGTATATAAAAAATATTTTTTTGACCAAACAACTAGCCATATAATTATATATGCCAGTATTTCAAAATTTATTTTTGTGTGTCAACATATATGGTTATACAAAACTTTTTATTGGATCATATAAGATTACATATGATTTTTGGGAACCCGAGTTCGATTCCCGGCCCAGTAGAGAAAAAAAAGTTTTTTTTTATTTTTTTTTTTAATAGAAAACACTTTTTTATTGCATTTAGTTTTTTTAGAACTAAAAAATTTTCATTTTTGGAATTTTTGCAATCATTTTTAAAAAATTATTTTTCTTTTATATAGTTATATATAACTATATTTGATTTATTATAAAATTATCTATAATTTTTGGGAACCCGAGTTCGATTCCAGAAAAAAAATATATTTTTTTTTTATTTTTTATAAATAGAAAATACTTTCTTATTGCATTAATTTTTTTTAGAACTAAAAATTTGTCTTTTTTTGAATTTTTGCAATCATTTTTAAAAAATTATATTGCTTTTATATAGTTATATATAACTATATTTAATTTATTATAAAATTATCTATCATTTTTGGGAACCCGAGTTCGATTCCAGAAAAAAATATATTTTTTTATTTTTTAAATAGAAAACACTTTTTTTATTGCATTTGTTTTTTTTAGAACTTAAAAAATTTTACTTTTTGAATTTTGCAATCATTTTTAAACATTTATATTGCATTTATATAGTTAATAATAGCTATATTTGGTTTAAATTATCAAATTATCAATGATTTTTGAAACCCGATCTCAAATCTAATTCTGATTTCCTGATTCCATGAAAAATTTCAAAGTTATAAGCCAAAGTCTTATTTCACTGGAAGCCTATGACTTGAAAATAAGGCATATCGTTACACTAAAATTATTGTTTAAGCTTACCATGGAAGCCCCTAATAGCGCTGTACGTCAATCCAATTTTTTTTTTTTTGCAAATTTTATCAAAAATTTTCTAAGTCTTTTTGAAAATTGTGTACAAGTGAATAACATATTTAATTGGATGTAATCATATATTACTATATGTTAGATCAATTTGATATAATTAGATACGATCAATTTATTTAAAACTAAGTCTTTTAAAGTTGTTATTTGCTAACAACGTCCGCTGGTCTAGAGGGTAGAGATTGCGATTACAAAACGGAAGACTTGTGGTTCTAATCCCCGTCCGTTCGAAGTTTTTTTTTTTTTTTTTATTTATTTTCAGTTTGACATTATTATATCTAAAAATAAATCTAAAAACAGAAACATTTTTTGGATAAAAATGTATCCAATAATTTTTTTATAAAATCAAGATATCAGATATTAAAAGATAACTTTGGCGCGGCCAAATTTCGGATGAAATTATATTATATACTATCCAATTTAATATAAAATCATGATATTGGATATTTTAAGATAACTTTGGCGCGGCCAATTTCCGGATGAAATTACATCTTATCATAACATATTTAATACAAAATCATGATAATAGATAATTTGGGATAACTTTGGCGCGGCCAATTTCCGGATGAAATCACATACAATCAAATATTAAACTGTAACTTCATATATTATAAGATGTTATGAGATAACTTTGGCGCGGCCAATTTTCGGATGAAATTTAGCAAAATCAGATCCAATAAATTATATATAATTTTATAAGATAACATGTTTTACCATACAATTTTTTTTTACTCGGGGAATGCGAATTTTTAATTCCAAATTTCGGAAAATTTGAAAATTTCTCCATTTTTTTTTTCACTAAAAATGAAAAATGCTGATGTCTCAAAAACTAAGCAAGAAAGAGCAAAACGGAGAAAATTTTCAAAAGAATGACAAGAAAGAAAAATATGGAACAGCCTTCCTCTATCCATGTGTGGACTCAATAGGACCGAAATTTTGAATTAAAAATTCGCATACCGGAAAATTTTAAAAATCCAATATCTCGGTAAGTATTGTTAACACGATAAAAGGGCAACGGAGTTTTTGTTGCTCTTCACTTGAACAACTTGACCACAGAATATCCGAAAGCCCTGAGATCAAAAGTTTTTGAGCTATTTGATTTTAAATTTTTTAGGACCCCAAAAACTAATTTTTTTATAATTTTAAGTGCCAATTTATCAAAATTTTTGTTCTACGACCGCACACTGGGCCGAGATGGTAGTTTTTTTGGCCAAAACTAAAATAAACAAAATTATTAAATTAAAAAAAGCGAATGCACTATTGTATTAAGTATGACTTGCTGCACCTTGTCTGTAATTTTTGTAAAAATCGGTACACCCATTCTCTTGGAATGATCCATCAAAGATAAAATATGTATGCTTAAATCTCCATATACCGTAATCAAAAAAGCTAGCAAATTTATACATTATTAAGATGGGACCTTGTTTTTTATTTGGGGATTAATTTATTTGACAAAGGGAAGTACAACATGTAAATGGGTATGAACAGCTCTTTTTCCCTATTTTTTTTTTTGATGATTTTTGATATTTTTATATAAATTTTGAAAAATTGTTCCATTTGATATAGTTGTTCCAAAATGTTCCGCGACATAATCCAAAAGTTAGGATGCCAAAATGTTCGTCGGTTTACTAGCTTTCAGACTGACCTGCCCGCTTTTGCCCGTTTTTTCATCTGCGTATATAATATCAATAGAAAGAGAGATGAACAAGTCTAAAGTTGTTAAAATGAGCCTTTTTTATTGAATTAAATTAATTTTATGAATTAACAATTTTCAAGTTTTTCGTAAAGTGTATACATAGTGTTTTTCTATATTAATACGGGATAAAATGAAACCCGGTTACCCAAAAACCAGAATACAAAAAAAAAACCGGTTACGAGAAAAACCCGGTTACACGAAAAATATTTTTTTTATCGTATTAAAATTTGTTTTTAATACATTGAAAAAAAAAAATAATTACCCGGTTAGGCGGTCCTGACAGCTTTTTGAAAGAGTGTGGAACTTTTGATAACGATGAGTTAAAAAAGTGTTTTTTTTAAACGGGTTTTCAAAAAAAAAAATATTTTTTCTAATTTTTTTCTAAATTTTATTTCCATTACATTTTTTAAAACGGGCTGGCAACTATTATGGAAAGTGTGGATAGGAAGAATAATTCTGGACCAGACAGTTTTTTGAAAGGGCGTGGAACTTTTGATAACGATGAGTTTAAAAAAGGGGTTTAAATAAAAAAATATTTTATTTTTTCAAATTTTTAATATTTCAATAACATTTGCCTAAACGGGCACAAGCGGGCAACATTTTTAGATAGAAGGGATAAAAAGGAAAATTTTTGCCCAGACAGTTTTTTGAAAGGGAGTGGAACTTTTGATAACGATGGGCTTAAAAACGGGGTTTAAAAAAAAAAAAATCAGATTTTTATAAACTCTTATTTCAATTAAATTTTTGAAATCGGGCACAAGCGGGAAATTTTTTTGGAAAGTGCAAATAAAAAGGATAATTCTGGCCCAAACAGTTTTTTGAAAGGGCGTGGAACTTTTGTTCACAATGAGTTTTAAAAAAGGGGGTTTTCACAAACATGTTTTTATTTTTTTTTTAATTTTTGGTATTTTAATCCCATTTGTGTAAACGGGCACAAGCGGGTAAGTTTTTTGTAAGGTGGGGTTAAAAAGGCTAATTCTGGCCCAGACAGTTTTTTGAAAGAGCGTGGAACTTTTGATGAGTTTAAAAAGGGGGGTTTCAGAAAAAAAAACTAATTTTTTCAATTTTTTATTAGCCCTTATTAGAAGTATTTTTTTTTTTTTTTAAAACGGGCACAGACGAGTAACTTTTTTGGAAAGTGCTGATAAAAAGGGTAATTCTGGCCTAGACATTTTTTTGAATGGGCATGGAACTTTTGATGACGATAACTTTAAAAAGGGGGTTTTTAAAAAAAGACAAATTTTTCAATTTGTCTTGTTTCAATTTAATTTTTGAAAACGGGCACAAGCGGAAAAGTTTTTTGGAAAGTGGGGATAAAAAGGATAATTCTGGCCCAGACAGTTTTTTGAAAGAGCGTGGAACTTTTGATGAGTTTAAAAAGGGAGTTTTCAGAAAAAAAATAATTTTTTCCAATTTTTTATTAGCCCTTATTAGAAGTAAATTTTTGAAAACGGGCAAAGGCGGGCAACTTTTTTGGAAAGTGCTGATAAAAAGGGTAATTCTGGCCCAGACAGTTTTCTGAAAGAGCGTGGAACTTTTTATGACGATGAGTTTATAAAGAGGGTTTTCAAAAAAAAATGTTTTTTAAATTTTTTATAAGCTCATTTTTCAATTCAATTTTTGAAAACGGGCACAAGCGGGTAACTTTTTTGGAAAGTGCTAATACAAAGGATAATTCTGGTCCAGACAGTTTTTTGAAAGGCCGTGGAACTTTCCATAACGATGAGTTCTTAAAAGGGGGTTTTCAAAAATGAAATAATTTTTTTCATTTTTTTATAAATTTTATTTAAATTCCATTTTTGAAAACGGGCACAAGCGGGCAACTTTTTTGGAAAGTGTGGATAGAAAGGATAATTCTGGCCCAGACAGTTTTTTAAAAGGGCGTGGAACTTTTGATAACGATGAGTATAAAAAGGGGTTTTCAAAACAAAAGCTATTTTTTTTTTCAATTTTTTATAAACTTTTTTTCAATTATATTTCGGAAAAAGGTATATTCACGTGATTTAAATGAAAATCATTCACGCTCACGCGTGAACCACGTTATTTTTAAACTTTTTTTCAATTCAATTTTTAAAAACTTTTATTTCACGTGATTTAAGTGAAAATCACTCACTCTCACGCGTGAATCACGTTGTTTTTTGAGTCACGCAAATCACGGGACCAGAGACCATCTCCAATTCAAAAACATAAACAAAAGACAAGTGTCTCTTCATTTGTTTCATCTATAACATCTGTAAATTTTATTAAAAATTAAGTGTCCACCCTGAAACAGTTTCCTTGTACGTCCGATTTAAAAAAGTTTAAAGTCACTTATTTATTACCCTAATATAGGCTTATATTCTGAATTTAAACAAAATCGATTAACATTTACGACCTGTAGAGACTTTTGGCCAAAAAACCTACCATCTCGGCCCAGTGTGGACCGGCACAAACAGCTGCGAATAGATCGAAAATTATGTCAAGAGTATCCTTGTTTCATATGGAGCCATTTGAAGCAACCGCAAAAAAGTGCCGTCATTAAGATCGAAAAGACCAGTACATATATCGTCGGTGCGCCGACCAGAACACCTATGTGTAATTTTTTGATTTTTTTTTATTGCCCATTAGGAAGCCTATCAGGTAATGAATTTATCCCCCAAAGCGTTTCCCGTTATCTCAAATGGTTTCAAAGTTAGCTTAAACTCCTATGTGTTACCTATAATAGAAATTCTCCGGCAAAAAACACTAATGTGTTATTAGAACACATAACTGTTTCGATTTAAACATTGCGTCTGCCTTTGGTTTTTTATAAATATTTTAGATATTTTAAAAGTTTTCTGAACATTTTTTTTTGTAATATTCCGAAACTTTATTGCGTAACACTGTGCAACACGATTTAAAAAAAAAATAATTTTCAAATTTGTTAAATGCGTTTTGAATATAAAAAATATAAAGTATAATTCTGAGGTAAATAATGTCAAAAGACGTCTTTAGTGAAATTTTAAGGCGGTTCTTTTCTAAGAACATACATATACATTAGTGACCCTTATTTTGAAAATGTTGGAAATTTTGAGACGGTACCCGCTATTTTTTTTCATTTGACTTAAAATAACTCAGGAAAAATTTTACGCCCCTAGGACCACGCCTTCCCTACGTGACGGTGCCTTAAACAGCGGGGCCTTAAAATAATTTTTCAATACAAACCAAAAAAAAAATTTGTTATTAATTATTATATAACTTGGTTTGCTTATTCACGACAAAAAATTTGATTTTGTTGGGATAAGGCGTTCAGCTCTAAAAAATATTTCGCAAAAAAAATTTAGAGCCGTTGGGGTCCTACGGTAAAAATTTTTTAAAAAAATATTTTTTTTTAGGTTAGACAAAATGACCCCTAAAAATGGGAGATAGAGGGTTAATATGTTCTACAAAAAGATTCGCCATTACATTTCACTGAAGATACATTTTGCCGTTTTTTGCAACAGAATTATATTTAATACTTTTTTTGACTTATTACTTATTATTATTTTGGTTTACCTGATAGTCATTTCTGCATTGGTAAAGTTTTTCCGTCTCTTTGTGATAATAAAATTCACGTCAGAAGTTTTCAGCCTTGCAAAGTACGAAATGAAAAACTTTTTACAACAAACACTTGGGATGAAAAAAAAATACTAAAATAATTTTACGTGTGTTTGTTGTAGTAAATGTTGCATTTCGCAAATTGCAAGGAAAAAAATTCTGACGTGAATACCATCAATATTTCGCTACATGTCCTTGCGGATATATAACTTGCAAAATTTTTACTTTTGAACAACAAATACAAATTTATTTAAAATAAATTTAAGAACAAAAACACCTATGTGTATTATATTTTTTTATAAACATGTAAAAAGTCCGAAACAAAATCACCTATGTGTAGTTTTTTTGTTAAAATATTGTACCACTTCAGAATAAAAAATGATTTTGTATATTTTTCAACGCGTAATATTTTTAAATGGGTTTAGGAAAAATAAAAAAAATTTTGCTATAAAAAAATTTTGCGAATTGGCAAAATAAAACGGTTTTTTTTTCTCTCCTGAACAATTCATAAAAAACACGTAGGTGTTCTGGTCGGCGCACCGACGATATGTGACTTTGAGGTGATATTGCTCCGATATTATTTTGTTTATTGGGAGTAACAACTAAATTTGAATTCTTTGCCATTAAGATAATAAATTCAGACATCTGTCCTAACATATTTCATTGGGCTGATTTAGTCTATTTTGATATTAACAATTTCAAAAAAATGATTTGCGATAGAAGTCCAAGGTACCAAATTTAAAAATACGCATTGATTTCAAAAATAAATTAAATGACGGACATCCAGAACTCGTTGATATATTTATATTTACATAGCACCATATTTTATAAAAACCGGTTAACCGACACATAAAAACCGGTTTTTCGAATACATATAAAAGATTTTTTAAAAAATTATTTCTAAAAAAAACATAACAAGTAAGAGAGTTAAATTCAGCTGTGCCGAATCTTTTATACCCTCCAACACGCAAAAAAAAAATTGCAAAAAATCATGTAAAAAGTGGTATTTTTCAGAGGTTGGTTTAGTTCTTTAAGGGGGAACTTTTTTTCCCCTGGTCCGATTTTTCTCATTTACAAACTTAACCTGCCTATTAACATAAGACATATTTGTGCCAAATGTCGGGAGTCTAGCTCTTTTATTTTGGACTGCATCGTGTTAACTACAGACGGACAGACGGACGGACATCGTCTTAAATCGATCACTGATCATAAATATATATATTTTATGGTGTCCTAGACCGATATTTTGATGCGTTACACACGGAATGACAAAGTGAGTATACCCCCATACTGTAGTTGGAGGGTATGAAAACTTGGGCGTACTGATTTGAGTTCGGAAAAAAATGGTCACCCTACATATTAGGGTGTTCAATTAATCGGGTTTTTTTATTGTTCGATTAAATGATTAATCGAAATTTGGCATTTTTGACTTGTTCGATTAATCGAAAAGAATTTTAAAATTGATCGATTAATTGAATAATTCCAAATTCAGAAATTTTCTAATTTACAAGATTTTTTTTCGACAATTTTAGAAAAAATTGGTAATTAAGTAAATTAACAATATTTATTGCAAGTATTTTAACATTTTATTAACATAAAAAACAAAACAAACGTGATAGTATTACAAAATGTATCAAAATGTAAGTTTTCTGCAATTTTGTTTGAGAAAATTAAAAAAAAAAAATTTAGAGATTTGGAAAAATTTTTAGAATAACAAAATTATTTATGTTGCCAAATTTATATGAAATACCAATATCACAAAAATTTTATATTTATTATCTTAATTACGGTCTTCAATTAATCGGGTTTTTTTATTGTTCGATTAAACGATTAATCGAAATTTGGCATTTTTGACTTGTTCGATTAATCGAAAAGAATTTTAAAATTGATCGATTAATCGAATAATTCCAAATTCAGAAATTTTCTAATTTACAAGATTTTTTTTCGACAATTTTAGAAAAAATTGGTAATTAAGTAAATTAACAATATTTATTACAAGTATTTTAACATTTTATTAACATAAAAAACAAAACAAACGTAATAGTATTACAAAATGTATCAAAATGTAAGTTTTCTGCAATTTTGTTTGAGAAAATTAAAAAAAAAATTTTAGAGATTTGGAAAAATTTTTAGAATAACAAAATTATTTTTGTTGCCAAATTTATATGAAATACCAATATCACAAAGATTTTATATTTATTATCTTAATACATTTTAGATAATTTTATATTTATTATCTAAATACACACAGGGAAAAAATTATTTGGAACTCAGTCGGAACTCCTGAAATTTGGTTTCAAAATATAAGTTTAAGTTACAACGACTTAAATTCAAATTTCATGATTCAAAAAATTAATTTCTATCCAAATATCTAAACAAATTACCAAAAAATAATCACATTTTAAAAATATATTGGTTGCATTTATCAATTCAAAAAAAATATTATTTCAAAAACGTTCATAATAGTCCGAACCTTTCACTTATATTTTTCTTTGTAATGCAATACATTTTTAATAACAAGCACAGAATATTAGTTCAGTTGTATAAAAAAATCAGTTACAGCAACTGATACTTGATATAAATTGTTTAAAATTTGTAGAAATTCAAAATACATTTGATATTAAAAATTTAAACATTTTAATGAAATACTATCTAAGAATTATTAAGTTTTGGTACATACAACCATTTTTTAATTTTGTATAAAAGTAACTGCAACTAATTGTATGTTGCTTTTAAATAAATTTATTCAAATTATTAAAAGTCATAAAAAAACAAAATAATTTTCCAGAAAAAAATATTTTTTAAGAAATAATTGGCATATGATAATTTAGAACATCAATTAAAAATGTAGTTTACAAACAGAACCATAAACCACAAAACGTAAGTAAGTCTAATTAACGCAAAATATGTTTGTACTATTTTTAATAAAGACTGGATTTATTTTCAGCAAAATACATTAAAAGTTGAGAAAGGAAATTTGGCGAAATAATCTTGCGGATTTACCTACCAGGATTGATCTACAATAAATACCAACATTCAACATTAGATATCAACATATCAATATTCAACATTATAAATATCAACAATCAACAAAAATACTTTCAACAAAAGACAAATCTTTATTAAAAAGCTGTATTGTGACGAAATTTGAGAGGTTAGATATTTGCATATGAAATTGTATAGACTTATTCGAATTTTTTTTAGAAAAAGTATCACTGACTATCAGATTTTCCTATTGCAAAATCTCTGAGAATTTGTGGCTTTTTCTAAGAGAAAAATTTCAGATTCTGAAACATTTTTTTGATAGAAAATTTCTTAAATTTTTAAATTTCTTCTATAGATTTATTGTCTCAGAATTTTTGTATCGAAAAAACATCTCAGAATTTGATACTTTTTCTATAGAAAACATGTCTCAGAATCTGAGCCATTTTCTGTAAAAAAATGTTTCAGAATCTGAGACTTTTCCGATATCTCACTTTTTCTACGCAAAAAAATGTCTGAGAATCTGAGACTTTTCCTGGAAAAAAAGTCTCAGAATCTGAGACTATTTCCATAAAAAAACTTTTCGAGTCTAAGACTTTTTCTATAGAAAAAATGTCTCAGAATCATAGACTTTTTCAATAAAAAAAATTCTCAGAATCTGAGACTTTTTCTATAGAAAAAATGTCTCAGAATCTGAAACTTTTTCTATAAAAAAAAGTCTCAGAATCTGAGACTTTTTCTACAGAAAAAATGCTTCAGAATCTCAGTCGTTTTTTTATAAAAAAAATGTCTCAGAATCGGAGACTGCAGACTGTCTCAGATTCTGAGACATTTTTTCTATAGAAAAAATGTCTCAGAATCTGAGTCTCTTTCTATAGAAAAAATGTCTTAGAATCTGAGACTTTTTCTATAGAAAAAATGTCTCAGAATCTGAGACTTTTTCTATAGAAAATATGTCTTAGAATCTGAGACTTTTTCTATAGAAAAAATGTTTCAGAATCTAAGACTTTTCTATAGAAAGAATGTCTCAGAATCTGAGACTTTTTCTATAGAAAAAATGTCTCAGAATCTGAGACTTTTCTATAGAAAAAATGTCTCAGAATCTGAGACTTTTTCTATAGAAAAAATGTCTCAGAATCTGAGACTTTTTCTATAGAAAAAAATGTCTCAGAATCTGAGACTATTTCAATAGAAAAAATGACTCATAATCTGAGACTTTTTCTATAGAAAAAATGTCTCAGAATCTAAGACTTTTTCTAGAAAAAAAAATGTATCAGAATCTGAGACTTTTTCTACAGAAAAAGAATCTCAGAATCTGAGTACTTTTTTATAGAAAACATGTCTCAGAATCTGAGACTTTTGCGTAGAAAAAGTGTCTCAGAATCTAAGACTTTTTTTTTCTAAGAAAAAGTGTCTCAGAATCTGAGACTTTTTCTATAGAAAACATGTCTCAAAATCTTAAACTTTTTCTATAAAAAAGTCTTAGAATCTAAGACTTTTTCTATAGAAAAAATGTCTCAGAATCTGAGACTTTTTCTATAGAAAAAATGTCTCAGAATCTGAGACTTTTTCTATAGAAAAAATGTCTCAGAATCTGAGACTTTTTCTATAGAAAAAATGTCTCAGAATCTGAGACTTTTTCTATAGAAAAAATGTCTCAGAATCTGAGACTTTTTCTATAGAAAAAATGTCTCAGAATCTGAGACTTTTTCTATAGAAAAAATGTCTCAGAATCTGAGACTTTTTCTATAGAAAAAATGTATCAGAATCTGAGACTTTTTCTATCGAAAAAATGTCTCAGGATTTGAGACTTTTTCTATAGAAAAAATGTATTAGAATTTAAGACTTTTTCTAGAAAAAAAATGTATCAGAATCTGAGACTTTTTCTATAGAAAAAATATCCCAGAATCTGAGTCTTTTTTTTATAGAAAACATGTCTCAGAATCTGAGACTTTTTCTATTGAAAACATATCTCAGAATCTGAGACTTTTTCTATAGAAAAAATGTTTCAAATTCTGAGACATTTTTTCTATAGAAAAGTCGCAGATTCTGAGACATTTTTTCTTTAGAAAAAGTCTCAGATTTTGAGATATTTTTTCTATAGCAAATGTCTCAGATTCTGAGACATTTTTCTATAGAAAAAGTCTCAGATTCTAAGACATTTTTTTTATAGAAAAAGTTTTAGATTCTGAGACATTTTTTCTACAGAAAAAGTCTCAGATTATGAGACACTTTTTCTTAGAAAACGTCTCAGATTCTGAGACATTTTTTCTATAGAAAAAGTCTCAGATTTTGAGATATTTTTTCTATAGAAAAGGTATCAGATTCTGAGACATTTTTCAATTAAAAAATTCTTAGATTCTGAGACATTTTTTCTATAGAAAAAGTCTTAGATTCTGAGACATTTTTTTTATCGAAAAAGTCTCAGATTCTGAGACATTTTTCTATAGAAAGTCTCAGATTTTGAGACATTTTTTTTTTACAGAAAAATTCTTAGGTTCTATAGAAAAAGTCTCAGATTCTGAAGCATTTATTCTATAGAAAAGGTCTCAGATTCTGATACATTTCGTCTATAGAAATAGTCTCAGATTCTGATACATTTTTTCTATAGAAAAAGTCTCAAATTCTGATACATTTTTTCTATAGAAAAAGTCTCAGATTCTGAGACATTTTTCTATAGGAAAAGTCTCAGATTCTGAGACATTTTTCTATAAAAAAAATGTATCAGAATCTGAGACTTTTTCTATAGAAAAAATGTCTCAAAATCTGATACTTTTTCTATAGAATAAATGCTTCAGAATATGAGACTTTTTCTATAGAAAAAATGTCTCAGAATCTGAGACTTTTTCTATAGAAAAAATGTCTCAGAACCTAAGAATTTTTCTGTAAAAAAAAATGTCTCAAAATCTGAGACTTTCTATAGAAAAGATAGAAAAAATGTCTCAGAATCTGAGACTTTTTCTATAGAAAAAATGTATCAGAATCTGAGACTATTTCTATAGACGAAATGTATCAGAATCTGAGACCTTTTCTATAAAAAAAATGTATCAGAATCTGTCTCAAAATCTGATACTTTTTCTATAGAATAAATGCTTCAGAATATGAGACTTTTTCTATAGAAAAATGTCTCAGAATCTGAGACTTTTTCTATAGAAAAAATGTCTCAGAACCTAAGAATTTTTCTGTAAAAAAAAATGTCTCAAAATCTGAGACTTTCTATAGAAAAATGTCTCAGAATCTGAGACTTTTTCTATAAAAAAAAGTCTCAGAATATAAGACTTTTTCTATAGAAAAAATGTCTCAGAATCTAAGACTTTTTTAATTGAAAAATGTCTCAGAATCTGATACCTTTTCTATAGAAAAAAATATCTCAAAATCTGAGACTTTTTCTATAGAAAAAATGTCTCAGAATCTGAGATTTTTTCTAAGAAAAAGTGTCTCATAATCTGAGACTTTTTCTGTAGAAAAAATGTCTCAGAATCTAAAACTTTTTCTATAAAAAAAATGTCTTAGAATCTGAGACTTTTTCTATAGAAAAATGTCTCAGAATCTGAGACATTTGCTATAGAAAAAATATCTCAAAATCTGAGACTTTTTCTAAAGAAAAAATGTCTCAGAATCTGCGACTTTTCTATAGAAAATATGTCTCAGAATTTGAAACATTTTTTCTATAGAAAAGTCTCAGATTCTGAGATATGTTTTCAATAGAAAAAGTCTCAGATTCTGAGACATGTTTTCTATAAAAAAAAGACTCAGATTCATCATATTCTGAAGCATTTATTCTATAAAAAAATTATCAGATTTTGAGACATTTTTTCTATAGAAAAAGTCTCAGATTCTGATACATTTTTTTTTATAGAAAAGGTCTCAGATTCTAATACATTTCGTCTATAGAAATAGTCTCAGATTCTGATACATTTTTTTCTATAGAAAAAGTCTCAAATTCTGATACATTTTTTCTATAGAAAAAGTCTCAGATTCTGAGACATTTTTCTATAGGAAAAGTCTCAGATTCTGAGACATTTTTTCTATAGAAAAAGTCTCAGATTCTGAGACATTTTTTTTATAGAAAAAGTCTCAGATTCTGAGACATTTTTTCTATAGAAAAAGTCTCAGATTCTGAGACATTTTTTCTATAGAAAAAGTCTCAGATTCCGAGACATTTTTTCTATAGAAAAAGTCTCAGATTCTGAGACATTTTTTCTATAGAAAAAGTCTCAGATTCTGAGACATTTTTTCTATAGAAAAAGTCTCAGATTCTGAGACATTTTTTCTATAGAAAAAGTCTCAGATTCTGAGACATTTTTTCTATAGAAAAAGTCTCAGATTCTGAGACATTTTTTCTATAGAAAAAGTCTCAGATTCTGAGACATTTTTTCTATAGAAAAAGTTTCAGATTCTGAGACATTTTTTCTATAGAAAAAGTCTCAGATTCTGAGACATTTTTTCTATAGAAAAAGTCTCAGATTCTGAGACATTTTTTCTATAGAAAAAGTCTCAGATTCTGAGACATTTTTTCTATAGAAAAAGTCTCAGATTCTGAGACATTTTTTCTATAGAAAAAGTCTCAGATTCTGAGACATTTTTTCTATAGAAAAAGTCTCAGATTCTGAGACATTTTTTCTATAGAAAAAGTCTCAGATTCTGAGACATTTTTTCTATAGAAAAAGTCTCAGATTCTGAGACATTTTTTCTATAGAAAAAGTCTCAGATTCTGAGACATTTTTTCCATAGAAAAGTCTCAGATTCTGAGACATTTTTTCTATAGAAAAAGTCTCAGATTCTGAGACATTTTTTCTATAGAAAAAGTCTCAGATTCTGAGACATTTTTTCTATAGAAAAAGTCTGAGATTCTGAGACATTTTTTCTATAGAAAAAGTCTGAGATTCTGAGACATTTTTTCTATAGAAAAAGTCTCAGATTCTGAGACATTTTTTCTATAGAAAAGTCCCAGCTTTTCTATAAAAAAATCTTACCTTCTGAGACTTTTTTTCAATATAGAAAAGTCTCAGATTCTGAGCCATTTTTTCTATAGAAAAACTATTCTTAAAAATTGTAATAAATATCAACTTATGTATATATTCGTGAAAAATTAAGTAATTTAATAAATAGTAGTATATTAAAAAAAAAATATTATTTTTGCCTTTTTATTTTACGGTTAAAGGAGCCCATTAATAAAATATTTCAGTTGTGGTGCTATAATATCAGTCATAACAACCATTTTTATACTATTACTTTTGGTTGCTTTAACAGATAAATTCAGTTGCTCTATATGAAATTCGTGTATATACCATTTGATTGAAACTAAATTCGGTAAATTGTAAAAAAATTATTAGTAATCATAACTGATAAAAGTGATAGTTGGTTGGACTACGAAAATTTGGTTGGTTCTAAATTTGGTTGGCACAACGAATCCGTTTTCTGTGTGTACATTTAGATAAAATGTTAGTACAGATCGAGCACGGGCTCTAATTCTATTTGTTATAAGGGTTTGAGTTGAAAAATGTAGAAGAAAAATTTGTAATTTCTAAAAGCTATAGACATTTCTGGTATTCCTATACCGGTTTCGGACAGTTCCAGTTAACTGTCGTCATCAGTTGGATTTAAATGCCAGTTTGTTTTTGTTAATGGTAATTGTTTTTCTAATATGTGAATTTTATTAATATCAATGCCCAGTCCAGAATTGAACCACGAATATTTTCTTACCTTTAACAATACTGGTGGGATGGCACTCTAGACATCACCGCCAAAGCATTGATTAGATATGTGTTGGATAAATAAAAATATTTAGTTTTGAGCATATTCATAAAATTTGTATTTTTTTTTATAATTTAGTGAGTTTTTGCTCAAAACTCGAAACTTTGACAGATCTTAGCGCGGTCACATAGTTAACCGATTTGGTCCAAAATTTTATCAGGTACTAACTTTATGTCGTTTAACAAATTCAATACTTCAGGAGCAGCAAAAATCCGAAAAAAATAAAATAAGAACCACTCTAGTAACATGACTGGCATGAATTATACAAATTTACAGAAAAACCTTATGTTATTATTAATCGATTATCGATTAGCCCTTTAATCGAAAATAGCAATTTTAAATTAATCGAACAATTATTCGTCTAAATTTGTTCGATTAATCGAACAAAAATTAATCGGCTGAACACCCTACTACATATACAGCTACCCACCCAACAAACTTCGGAGCACTCATAATTTAGGACTCTTAAATTAATCTAAAAAAATATTGTTTTTGGAGCCCTCATTTTTTGGAATCAAAAAAGATTTAAAAATAACACTTTTTATTTGATTTTTCAAATATTTTTTCCAAAAACACTAAACTTTTGGATTCAATATTGAACCTTGCGATTTGAGTCTAAAAGAACCCCTAAATATTTTGGAAATTGTTTCGTCAAAAAAATCAGTCCAAACTGACTCATAAAAGTAAAAAAATTATAATATTTTTTGAGCCATCCAAAAAAAGCTCCAAAAAACTGTTTCTTTTGGAGCCTAAAAATATTTTTTTCTTTCAAAATAAATTATAAGTCAGAAAATAAATTTCTTCAAAACGTTTGTTGTATTCAAATACCATCCCAGCAAAAAAAGAGCTTACCATTCACTACAAAATTCACCACAACTTATGAACCAGATGTACTTCTTCTTCAACTGAAACATTGATGAATTTAATATGGGCGTGACACACAAAGTATGTTCTTTTTATCGCCACTTTTCAGTGGCGAAAGATTGACACTTAAGTAAATCATATATCACTAGTGTTTTTATCACAACTTCTGAAGTAGTGATGCGGATGTTAATATAACTTTACCTTTTGGAAGCACTTTTTTCATCACTTCTTTAGAAGTACATATTTCGTGGCATTTTGGGTGTGATTATGTCATTTTTATTTGGTGATTTAGAACTTCTAAATTAGAAGTTCTTTTTTCACTTATTTTTGTAAGATTGATTGAAAGAGTATTTTTTTGTAATATTTACACTAAAAACACTGTTCGACAGCAAAAACCTCCCAGTGAAATTTCTAACTGGTCCTTATAGATTTTGGTCTCCTGCTTCCAAATCTACCGTCCAAATTTTTCTAGCACGTACCGTTTTTGAGATATTCGCTGTTAAAAAGTAAAAAAACAATTTTAGGGGTCCCCTGTCACGTATTCTTACGTTGCTTCCACGAAATAGGACTTGATTTCATATAAAATGGACCTCCTGATTCCAAAACTGCAATCCGCAATTTTCAAGCATTTTCTGTTTTTGAGATAAGTATTCGCGTTTGAAAATTTTAGTGTGATTTATAAAGAATATAAGTGCGTAACAGTAGAATTTGAGTTTTTCAAACGCCAATATTTCAAAAACAGTACGCCATAGAAAAATTTGGATGCGAGATTTGGAATAAAGATGCCTTATTTTTACTAAATCGAGTTCTATTGTGTTTGAGCAACTTAAGAATACGTTACAGAGGAGACCGAAATATTTCAATATTAAACCGCGAATATCTTAAAAACCTTACGTAATAGAAAAATTAATTTCATTGATAATCTAACATATATACTTCTAATTAAAAAAAGGAGTAATTATAGAGATCACAAAACTATAAAAATTCACGGGGAATTGATCACAAGTTTGTTTTGACCACAAGCCTATACCTCAATTTCCTAAAAAGCTTAAACAATCTTTAATAATGTGATGCAGCAACATCCGCTTTAGTTCGTAAATGTATTTATTTAATTTAGGACCAACTTTTTTTGATACATATAAGATATGAAATTTGAAAAATTTATCAATAATCGATTTTCGTCTTTGCGATTTTTTAAGCTCTAAATAAAGATAAATGATGTGCCATTATCAAATTTTGTCACCATTTTTGCAAAACCTAAATCTATTTGAAGCTGGACGTAGAAAAAATTGCATACTTCGTGTATCACCCTCATTCTAATTGTTTCAGTTGAAAAAGAAGTTCATATGTTGTTCTGATTTGATTCCTAAGAACATACCAAACAGATACTTCAAAATCATTAAGCAAAGAACTGGTTAAAGATGTTTTTATTGTTATTTTGTAGCATTTTTGGAAGTAATTTTAAAAGTACTTCCTACGGAAAATGAAGTTCGGCACCTATCGCTACTTTGTATGTAGTGAAACTACTAATTCTTTTTGAACCACTTCGTTTATTTTTTGCTGGGATTATAAACGGGAATAAAAGGAAGTTTGTAAAAAATGATGAATGCAAGAATGAAGAATGAGGGAACGCCAAATTGCTGTTTGAGAAGATCCGAGGAAAAATCACATTGCTATTGGAAGTGGTTGTGTTTTTTAATTATTATGTGTATGTACAACTAAAAATGTTTTTTTAATTTCTAATTTTTCTAAGATGAATAAAGATTTTCAAAATATACAAAAATTTTCGCATTTTTTTATTTTTAAATCAAAACAGCAAAAAAAATCCAAAAAACTACACTTTTTTAATAGACTCCAAATTGATTCCGAATAGGCTCCAAAGTATGAAAAAATTTCCCCTTCTTGATTCTTTTTTTTGGAGTCATTTTGGAGTCTAAAAAGAGGGCTCTTTTGGATGAACCACTTTCATACAATAATTTGAAATTCTTGTTACATTTTGGGAGCCCATTTTGGATTCTAAAATGAGTCTGCTTGCTAGCTGGGTACAATTATTATAAATTGTGTCGATTTATTCGAAAACCGATTTAAAAAAAATATATTAACGAAATTCCAATTTATTTGAAATTCAAACTGCTCCAAAAAAATTTAATTGATGAATATCCGAAAAATTTTCAAAAAATCGAAAAAGTTCATTTGAATTTAACCCCAAATTCATGTTAATTATTTACTTAAAATTTTAGATGGGATAATGATGTCATAGAAAGCCAATATATTTTTTCGAAGTAGATTGGAGTATATCGTGAACCTATATACAAAATATGCCAACTCAAATTTGACCGAAATAAGTTTGCGATGGCAAAAAGCTCCTCTATGCAATACCCATCTGTGAAAAAAAATTCAGAGCAAAAAAAATAATTTGTTGTCGTTTTACATTCATTTTTGTTATTCTGCTACCCAAAGTACATATTTTTTTGGTGAAAATAAATGCCAACTCCCATTGTAAATTTCCAAAAATTTTTCAAAATTAGACCACATATCTTATTGCAATTGCCATGCTGAACACGAATCTGGTAAAGATTTTGATATCTAATGGCTAGTTTTCGAGATATTGCCATTTTGAAAATATCGGTAAATAGTATTTGCAAAAAAAAAAAATGCTTATATGTATATATCGTCGCTGCGCCTAAAAATGGAGTCATGTGTTTTTGGGCAAGTGTTCAGGAGAGCAAAAAAAACAGTTTATTTTCGTCCCTTTGCGATATTTTTAAAAGTTTGTTTTATAAAAAAATCTTGTACCGATATGCTATCCACATGCTAAAAAAAAAGTATGAAACATTTAACGGTTTTCTAGTGGCGCACATTGGGTTGAAATGGATCAAAAGTGGCGCTTTATTCAAAACTGAAAATTTTTTTTTTACAAAAATTATTAATTTAGGTTTAAAGTATATAAAATTACACTAAAAAATCTGTCACAGCTATTATTCTGAGTTGTTTACTTTTCTTGCAATCCGCCGTCAAAATCAAATAAATTTTTGTGTTTTGGAATATGGTGCTAAAAATTGAAAATAACTTATTTCTAGAATTTTTTTTTGGTATTTATTCATTCAAAGGTAATTTTTTTATTATGGAACCATCAACTTCAGGCATTTTCAAAAACATTTCTGTTTTTTGAAAATTGTTGTAAAAATATTTTTGAAATTTTTTTGTAAAATGTTCCAAAATTGGAGTATTTTTAAAACTTGATGGAATATAAAAAAAAATGTAAGAGGTTGTTAGTGCTTATACATTGTGATACTTAATAAAGCATATAGTATAAGCTTTAATTTAAAAGAAAAAAAACGTCCTTTTTTATTGAAAATTTAAAAAAATTTAAAATTTGGCGAAACACAAAAATCCGACTTTAAACAAATTTTATGCAAGTATTAACACATATTTATTTTTTATTGTTTTAAATTTTTATTATCACATTAAAAATACTTTAATTTGCAACTGTAATCATTAAATTATCGCTTTTTGTTTAAAAGTTACAGCTTAAATTGTAAATCAAGTTCAATTTTCAAGAAACACTAAGAAAATTCTGACAGGTTTAAAAAAAATAAAAAACACATGTTTTCTCTTTAAAAGAGTGCTTTCTAATGTATTATTCATCATTCATCAATCAAAAAATATTATATGTTAAAATTACTGCTTCCCTGAATAAAGCGCCACTTTGCCTCTCATTCAACCCAATGTGTGGCGCAGAGTTTTTCAAAAAACATACACATAACTCCTTTTTTAAGTACTTTTTGGAACAAAATTTAAATAAAATGGAAACTTTTTTTACACATAACTTCTTTTTGTTAATTTCTTTTCGAAGGGGACAAAGACTAAATAATGTTTGGTGGTGGTTTAAAGCGACATAAGTTCGGCAAGGTCCTTGAAATTTTGATATTTGAGAGCTCTTTATTAATTAGCGAACGACAGATTTCGCAAACTGGTGATGATTTTTTGTTTTTCTTGTAATATTCAAAAGCTTTAACATAAATTGACATCTTTGGAAGATGCTGTACTTTAGATACTAAAATTGTCCTATGTCAAATGATTTAATTGCTTTCACCTGATTACCCGCCATTTAGAATTTTGATAACTGCATAAAAATATGCAAATATTTTCCATAAAATCTTGACAAATTTATCCGAAATACTTGGATGATATGTGTGAACGTCATATTACTAAAATAGTTGTCCATTTTGTGACGTTCTATTACTTTTTTATCAAAAAAAGTCATGTGTAGCTTAACACATAACTCCTTTTCAGAAAAATATTTGTTTTTCGACATAGTAATAAATGCTATCTCTGAAAAATACGCAAACAAGTGAAAAATATGGAATTTTTGGCATAAGTAAAAATTATTTAGAATATTTTAACCATCTTATGGAAGGTACATTGTTTACTTTTACAATAACATGCGAAATAACTAGTTTTTTAGCTCTCCTGAAAAGTAAGCTTTTTAGAGTTGGCATTTATTGAATATAGTTCGACGATATGCTAAATAAAAAAATTGTTTTTAAACTAATTTCATAAAAAAATATTTTAGATTTTTTTGACATAATGGTCTTTTTTCCTAAATATCTCGAAATTCAAGTGGCTATTTACCAATCAACGCAATAAAATTTCCAGTTTTTGTAAATGAAGTTGTTATTTTCTACCCCAGAGGAAACCTTAAGACACCTCTTATTTTTGGAAAAAAAATTAAATTCATAAAAATCGACACGCCCTGATAAACCAGCATTTATTAAAAAAAATTGAGAAATTAGAATCAGGGAAATTAACTTTTCAATTTTGTCAGTGTATAAACTTACCTGTGTTTCCATTAAAATTCAATTAAAAATGCAAAGACTAGAATTTGTAATTGTTAAAAATGCAAACATTTTATTTATGCATATAATAAGTACATACATAGTTTATTTTTACCCTGTTCAATCAAATTCAAATCTTAACTATTTATAATTTTTATTTTTTATTAATATTTTTGTTTTTAGAAAAAAAATAAATATTTATAGGTACACAAAACAAAAATTCTAGTTAATATTACTAAATTGGTCTTAATAATTACATTCAGAAACTTTTTGGGAAAATTTTTAAAATAAAACTAATTTGTAACTAATTTATTAGAGTTTTTGTTTTAATGGGGCTAGTCAGGCACGCATTAAAAATATTTTTTTTTTTCAAATTGGTATTTTTCCAATGGTCTATCGATATTCGATATATTTGGCAAAACAAAATTTCTTTGGAGCCAATTTTGACTAGAAAATTCTTATTTTGAGTAAAATTTTTTTTTGTTATGTTTGGAAAAAAAGGAAAAAATTTATCTGTTTAACCAAATCGCAAATGTTTCCCAAGATGAAATTAAAATAAAAATTGGAGTAATGATTGTTAATTTTTTCAACAATATTTACCAAAGTTCGGTATTGATCAAAATTTCATTTGATCACGCATAATCGGGCACTGTTTATATCAGACTATTTTTTTAACTTACAATTAGTTCCTAAGCGGGTCTGAAAGTAATAGACATTATAATTGATCTTCATGTTAGTTTCCAGCACCAAAACCTACTCCCAGGCTAATAAAGTCGGAAATGCTGATGCACACGATTCCTTTACCAAATTCCACGGCACATAGTCAGGTTATTTCGAATTGACTAATGAATGTGTATGGAAAGGCTCTGATTCGGTCGGCGTACTTATGGCCCCCAAGAGAACCAGCCACTTGATTTTGGTTCACTGTAAGTGCTATAACTTGCCATCATAACATTTATACAAATTGAACCGAATGGCGTAATGGAAAAATTTTGTTAAATAAATGAAAAAAATATATGAAGGGCTTACTGTAAAAACTCGATAAGCAACATTTCATTTTATGGTGGTTTTTGCCTTAAAACTTTTGAAATTATGTAGAAAATAGATCTTTTAAAGAACTTTCATACTCAAGAACTTGTACGAAGGGTTTATGCAAAAATTCTGCCAAAAATCGGTCAATGGAACATCAGTAGAAGGCAAAAAACACCAAAAAATAAAATGTTGCTTATCAAGTTTTTGCAATAAGCCCTTCATATTTAACTTATATTATGGGTAATTTCAAAATATGTATAATCCTTTATAGTCGGTTTTGGAAATGTCATTTTCAGATTTACTTGTACATTGGCACATAGATATTAGATATGTCTGTAATAAATGTACTTTATTTTTTTTTTTTAAATCTCGAAGTATTTATCGTATTATTTTTTACCAAAAATGGGACAAATTAAGTACGTTCAACGTCCTCGAAATTTTTAACTAATAAACCGATTTTCTCAAGCTGTGGCTCATATGAATGCTTAAGATTTTAGAAATTATTCTTAAAAGCATACGTTTTTTAAAATTGTTAAAAAAATGCAAAAATATTTTTTTTGTGTATGTATGAAAAATCACATCTTCATTTTTTGTTAAAATTCTATTAATAAAACGTAATGTTTTGTGTAACATATCAAAAATTAAATGGGGCCCCATGGATCAAAATATATTCTGCTTTTAAAATTAATTTTTTTTTAATGTTTTACAAAATTTTAACGTTCAAATTCATAAAAAATAAAATCGTTTAATAACGGATTAATCGAATTTTCATACAAAATTGGTTTTATTAACCTCTTATTATCCTCTTTTAATTTTTATGTATTTGAAGGTTAAAGCAAAATTTTCCTTGAAATTTTTAAATTTTAAATTACAGAAACTCGGAAGAAAGAAAAAGGCAAATAAAGTGTATTACGCGTGTAAGAAAATGTTCTGTAGTACCTGGGGTCTAGAGCCTAAAGTCACTTATTACAGTCAAACTCGGTTATAACGAACTCGGTTATAGCGAATTCTCGGTTATAAAGAACTAAATCTAAAGTCCCGACGTTTTGTCATCAATTTTCACACAAAATACTTCTTTTATAACGAACTCGGTTATAACGAATCCTCGGTTAAAACGAACTGCTTATTATGGTCCCACGAACACAATTTCATGTTTATTTGCATTTTTATAACGAACTCACATAAATATTTTTTATTGTGTTTATCAAACTCACAAAAGGTTGGAAATTTTTGGTTTATATCATTATTTTGGTAAAATTTATTTATATTTTAAATATTTTCTTCCCAATAAGTAGTTTATTTACAAAAAAACATCAAATAAAACAAAATTGGAGTGTTTTTATCGGCGCATGCCATTTCTGTTTGTTATTAAGGGTTTGTGATTGAAGAAGAAAACATTGTATTTCTAAAGATTATTTTTAATGTGGATTTATTCCAGACCATGTGTTATTAAGGGTTTGTGATTGAAGAAGAAAAGATTGTATTTCTAAAGATTATTTTTAATGTGGATTTATTCCACACCATGATTGGATTCATTTTTTTTTTTTTTAAATAACTAGGTTGATAAAACATATACCCCGCTTATAGCGAACTTCTCTTATAACGAACTATTTTTACTGGTCACTCGGAGTTCGTTATAACCGGGTTCAACTGTATCAATTGTAAGATCGATCTTACTCTTTGGAGTTTTAATTTGGTATAAGGCACTCGAAAGGTATTGGAGAACAACATCAGCCGACTCTATCGATGCTTTGTAGCACTTGTTACCAACTGATCTCTTTGCAAAAGGCGTGGCTGAAAAAGATTGCCTCAGACTCAAGAAATCAAATTGGTTCAGAGAGTCGAAGAGTCAATCTGACAAATTCTGATCGATCTCTTGTAACAATAAACAGGGTTCTCAGTCTAAACCTAAGGAGGGAGCAAGGACGCTAATATAAGGATGATTAAAAACTGAATAAGTGACATCGTTATTCATTATTCACTTTTTTTGTTCAGTTTTGTTTTTCTGCTACGGGGGTGGAGGGGGGTGGTGGTGTCAAGACGTGGAGGAGGAAGATACGGCATCGCATTTTCTCTGTCGGTGTCCGGCATATGCCTACACGAGGGCCGAACATTTTGGCAATCCTGGCGGATCTCACATGTTAATCTGGTATGGGTCATAAAGGAGAAAAAAAGCTCCCATTTTCCGTGCTTAACTTTAAATGTTATCTCGAAAAAGTTCTATTGATTTTATTTGGAAATTTTAAATCGAATGTTGTTGAAATTTACTACTCACTTATGCAACCCTGCATATTTTTGTTAATTCCTTTTCCATTATATTCTTTATCACATTTTGAAATGTCATTTTATATAAACCATTTTGTAAATCTAAAATTATAGTTAAGTTCTCAATAAACACTTGAATTAAACAGGTTATGGGCCCAGGCTCACGTGTATTGAATTTTAATTAATTGGAGAACATTGCGTTTGTCGCACAAGAAAAAAAAAAAAAACAATAGTTAAAAATTAATTATGAATTCGTCTCTTTATCAAATTGATAAACTTGGAGAAAATAATTATGACACTTGGTGTGTCCAGATGCAGTGTGTCTTGCGGCATTCTGAACTATGGCTTATTAGCAATGGAAAAATGATAAAGCCTGTCGACCCTGCCGAAGCGACAAAATGGGAACTCCTCAACGAGAAAGCACTCACAACAATTATGCTTTGTGTAAAACCTTCACAGCTAAATTATGTTAAAAACTGCGTAACAGCATCCGATGCATGGAGGAAACTAAAAGAAGTTTATAAGCCAAGTGGGCCACTCCGAAAGGTCTGCTTATACAAGAAATTGTTAGCTCTTCGTTTGTCGGACAACATATCAATGACACAATATATAAATATGTTTTTAGAAATATCGGGTAATTTGAGTGAGGTTGGTATCTTGCTTAATGATGAATTGCTCGTTATAATTCTACTATCCAGTTTGCCGAAAGAGTTTGAAAACTTTGTAATCGCTATGGAAACACGGGATAAATTACCCTCTTTAGAAGTTCTTAAAGTCAAACTTATGGAAGAAAGTATGCGTCGTGCCCAACAAGATGAAAAGGAAGATGTTGTTGGAAACCAACAAGCATTTTTGGCTCGTTCTAGTGTGCAAGCAAAAGGCAAAAGCAACAACAACAACAACAATAACAACAACAACAACCATAATAACAACAACAGCAATAAAAGCAAATTTAAATGTTATACATGTGGTAAACGTGGTCACTTTGCAAAAAATTGTAGAAGCGCGATAACAAAGAATAATGAAAAAGAACAACATAGAGCTTTTGCTATGTTAGCTGCATTTAAAAGTAACGGGCTGAATAAGAGTGCATGGTGCGTCGACAGCGGCGCGACAGCACACATGTGCTGTGAACGGCAAAAGTTTACTTCGTTCGTCGAATGTAAAGAAAAAATAATGCTCGCATGTGATGAGTATATAGAAGCAGAAGGTAAAGGCAGCGTAATAATTAATGCAAAGGAAGGTAGTATAACTTTACAAGACGTTCTTTATGTACCAAAAATTGCTGGAAACTTTATTTCTGTAGCAAGAGCAACAAACAATGGTTACACTGTTCAGTTTGAGAGGGAGTTTGCTACTATTAAAGACGGAAATGGTAAACGTATTTTAACAGCTGAAAGTAATTTGAATTTATTTATATTTTCAGAGAAAATAAATAAGAATTTTTGTTTATCAGCTGATAGTGCAATACTTTGGCATAACCGCTATGGCCATCTAAACTATAAATCTCTTAGTGATCTAGCAAACAAAAGTGTGGTAAAGGGTATTGGTATAGATGTGATACCGAATGAAATGGTATGCAAAACATGTATACGGAGCAAAATATCTTCCCAACCCTTTCCTACCGCAAGTGAGTCTCATTCGAAAAATTTGTTAGAATTAATCCACACCGATGTTTGCGGTCCGATGAACAATCCTTCTATAGGTGGCTCCCGTTATTATGTAACATTTATAGACGACATATCTCGTATGATGTTTGTCTATTTTATTAAACATAAAAATGAAGTGTTTGATAAATTCAAAATATTTAAATTGTTTGTGGAAAACCAGACCGACAGAAAAATAAAAGCTATTAGAAGTGACAACGGTACCGAATACGTCAATAACAAATTTGACAACTTTTTGCAAGAATGTGGCATCCAACGTCAACTTACTGTTCCATACACGCCTCAGCAAAACGGCGTAGCCGAACGTGCAAATAGAACTTTAGTTGAAATGGCCCAAAGTATGATGTTACATGCTGATACAAACACATCTTTATGGGCAGAAGCAGTAAACACAGCGGTCTATATAAGAAATCGGGCTGTTACTAAAATTTTAAAAGACAAAACTCCGTATGAAGTATTTTATGGTAGGAAGCCCAACGTCAGCCATTTAAGGGTATTTGGATCACCAGCTATTGCACTAGATAAAACACAAAACAAAAAATTTTGTGCTAAAGGTAAAGATTACATTTTTGTGGGGTACTCGTTGACGGCAAAGGCATACAGATTATATGATACCAGTGAAAGAAAAATCGTTGAAAGAAGAGATGTAAAATTTTGCGAAAATGAATTTAATAACACTTCATCAATAAAATTTGTAGATTTTTGTTTTCCTCAACAAATAACAACACCGCAAAACGAAGTAGAAAATAAAGAACAAGAACAACATGATGTGAAAGATGAGAATAAAGAAGAAGAGCAACATAAAGAAGGTGAGAAAGTAGAAAAAGAGAAGAAAAACAGCAGCGATGAATCAAGCTTTCAAAGCTGTAGCACTGAAAGCGATGGAGAGCACCAACCCAAGAAAACAATCAGAACACGAGGTAGGCCACGTATAGTCCGTACAGGTGGCGCAGGGCGTCCTAGAAAAAGTTATCAGAAACTTTATTTTACAACAAACGAAAATATTGTAATTCCACAAACTGTTGATGAGGCGTATGCAAGTGAGTATTGTGATTTTTGGAAAGAGGCAATGGCCCAAGAGTATGATGCCCTTGTGAATAACGATACATGGTCAGTGATTGACCTACCACCCAACCAGAAGGTAATCGGTAGTAAGTGGGTTTACAACGTAAAGAGAGACGAACATGGAAACGTTCAGAGATTTAAAGCACGCCTTGTAGCTAAAGGCTGTAGCCAAGAATATGGCATTAATTTTAGCGAAACATTTTCCCCCGTCGTTCGGTATTCGACAATACGCATGGTTTTAGCATTAGCTGCAGAACATTGCCTTTATTTACACCATATTGACGTTTCGACGGCATACTTAAACAGTCCTTTGGAGGAAGAGGTGTTGATGAAACCACCCACTGGATTTTTGAATGAACAAAATCCAAATCAAGTCTTAAAGCTTAAGAGAGCAATATACGGCCTTAAGCAGTCTGGCAGAGCCTGGAATTTAACTCTCGATGCAGCTCTTCGTGAAATTGGTTTTACACCTTGTAATAATGAACCTTGTCTTTATAAGGCCAACAAAGAAAACAAATTTAATCTAATTGCTGTCTACTAGGGTGCGCCAAAGTTGTATGGGTAAAAAAAAAATTATGCTAGAGATCGGCACTCCCCCCAAAAATATTCGTTTTTATATCAAAATACACTATGCAAAAAGTTATGGCGATCGCTTGAGGGGAAAGGGTGCCTCAAACGCCTTGAAAATGGAGAAATATGTCAAATTTGACCATTAGATAAAAAAAAAAATTTTTTTTTTGTTTTTATTCAATTTCGTCAAAAAAAAATTTTTTGTATTAGGTTTAATAAGAACTACTTACAAAAAATATATAAGCTCTCCACTACATCGCTTACCCATTTTAACTGCGATACAAAAAAGGGCAGTTATTTTTAGGGGTACCCAAAAGTAACATTTTAACATTTTTGAAAATTTTATTAAAAAAAAAAATTAAAAATTAAAGTCGCTCTCCACCAGTTTTTTATATATATTATAAAGATAAAAAATGTGAAATATTATAAATATCCGTTCGGCAGTTTTTCTTTTATAGCGACTTGAAGTTAGCGGATTTCAAGGAAAATTGATTTTTTGCTGTATTTTCTTTAATTTTGAACTTATTACTACGTTTTAAACGAAATTGGCGATATTGGCTTTGCAAGTAATTAAATTGGATCATAAATTTTAGTTAGTTAGTAATTTTTACAGTTTAGCTTTAACCCATGTAAACCCGGGTCAATTATGTCCCACTTTGGAAATATTATTCTTTAAGCTATTTTTTTTTTATCATGAAATTAGTAAATGGAAATAGTTTTAGCTATTCATCGTGTATGCACTTAAACAATTAAACCCTTTTTATGAAGTTTTTGTATATTTAATGAAGCTTTTCATAAATATGATGAAATATTTTTTGATTGTATCAAACACATTAAGAATTCATGATTTCTTCTACTTTAAATTTAAATTTAATTTTTTGTTTGGGATGTTGAAAAAATTAGTTGATGACTAAAGAAAAGCTAATGGACAATTTTTTCTTTTTTTTCTTTGAATTTAGAAAAAATCGACTTCAAAATATTCTTAAATAATTTTCTAAAAAAAAAATGTGTATAAATAATTTCATTTTCCAGCGCGACACGCGTATTTCATTTAATATTTGCTCAATCTGCACGCTATTTAACTTAAATTAAAGCTTTATAAATTACATTAATAACATTTTTAAAAATAATACTAACTTTAAAATAATAACGTTTAATTTTTTTTTTTAACAAATTGGATCTACTTTAGAAAAGTTTCATTGTATTGTCACCCACCGTATATAAAAAATGCGGTATAATTTAAAAACATTGTTTTTTCACATGTAGATTTAAATAAACTTGGACTAAAACATTTATTTTTACAGATTAATTTTATTATATTTAATAAAAATATAAAAGCCGGCATACAATGGGAAATATTTGCCCTGTGGGTCATCTTCGACCCGGGTTTACAAGGGTTAATGCTGTCCTGCAAAAATTATTTACTTACTAAAATTTATGATCCAATTAAATCAGTTGCAAAGTCAATTTCGTCAATTTTGTTTAAAACGTAATAATAAGTTCAAAATTAGAGAAAATACAGCAAAAAATCAATTTTCCTTGAAATCCGCTAACTTCAAGTCGCTATAAAAGAAAAACTGCCAAACGGATATTTATAATATTTCACATTTTTTATCTTTATAGTATATATAAAAAACTGGTGGAGAGCGATTTTAATTTTTAAAATTTTTTTTAATAAAATTTTCAAAAATGTAAAAATGTTACTTTTGGGTACCCCTAAAAATAACTGCCCTTTTTTTTATCGCAAGTTAAAATGGGTAAGCGATGTAGTGGAGAGCTTATATTTTTTTTGTAAGTTGTTCTTATTAAACCTAATACAAAAAATTTTTTTTTGGCGAAATTGAATCACAACAAAAAAAAAAAATTTTTTTTATCTAATGGTCAAATTTGACATATTTCTCCATTTTCAAGGCGTTTGAGGCACCCTTTCCTCTCAAGCGATCGCCATAATTTTTTGCATAGTGTATTTTGATACCAAAACGAATATTTCTAGGGGGAGTGACGGTATAAAATCGAAAGTTGACATTTTTGGCGCACCCTACTGTCTACGTTGAAAAATTTAAAGTCGTAGATAGTGGTGATGTGAAACACTTTCTTGGTATGGAAATCGAGCGAAAAGGTGATGTTGGTCCAATATCCGTTGGCCATAAGCAGTACGTAAATAATCTTTTGCAGCAATATGGCATGAAAAATTGTCGACCCGTGTCAACACCACTTGATCCTGGTTTTCAGATATCGTGTAACAACATCGATTGTGAAACAACAGATCCTAAGCAGTAGCAATCGTTAATAGGTGCATTGATGTACCTGGCTATATCAACCCGGCCTGACATATTGCACTCTGTGGGGAAGCTGGCACAGAAAAACAAGGAGCCACATGTTGAACATGAGAAAGCTGCAAAACTAGAGTTTGCAAAACGATTAAAATCGTAATCGTAATCGCGATTAATCGCACCAATTAATCGTAATCGTAATAGACAAAAAATTCATGCGATTACGATTAATCATTTTCTATGAAATACACTGTTTTTATGAAGAATTTAAATCAGTTCCAAATTTTTTTGGAACTGGTTCCTTTTACAATAGATTCTTGAATAATATTCTACGGTAATCACTACAAAATTTTCTATGCAAAATTATTTTCAAATAAACCATTTGCTCTAAATAAAATTGCTTTCGGCACAATTTCAAACAAAAATCATTGATTCTGGATGTTGCGTAGAATCGATTGCAAGATAAAATGATAACTTCTGCGATTATTTGGAACGGAAAATGTTGCTGGGTTGGCCCATGATTCATCTAACTGTTTTCCAATTTTTCTTTTCTTTTTTCTCGTAAAAGTCATACAAGTTTTAAGTATGATCTCAGTAACCAATAAATTTGTTTTTTAAAATATATTTAAATGTTTTAGCCGGATTTGGTCAAAAATTGGACATGAAATTTTGTTGAAAAACGTATTTTTTTTAAGTCGTTTGGTTGCCGACTGAAGAGGCCTTTGAAAGATGTTTGCTGAACTGGAAGCAGCTTTTGAAAAGGAATCACGAGTCAAAAAAAGCATCCAAACCACCTGAATACAGGTATGTGGTTCTGTGGACAATGTCACAGTTTAGAACACTCTTTGATAGCACTGATAAAGATACTGAAGCTCTCTTTGTAGAGTTTATGTAAGCGCAATAAATCTTGTATTTTTTTTTCAAAAATCATTATTAATCATTTTAAAAGTGTTAAAGATGTCAAAAAGGAAAGTATGTTTGAAATTTTATATAAGTTTTTAAACAAAAAAATTTAAAAAAAAACTTCGCAAGAGAGCTCTTTCGATGTGTTATGCAGTGACGGTTCTCTACTTAATTAAAATATAAAAATTATGTATATAAAATATGTTTTTCTGAACGTAACACATTGACATGCAGCCAAAATAAATTTTTGTGCTCCATTTATTTGCGAAATAATACTTTTTGTTAATTGTCGATGTGGTGAGGCAACAAAATGACAATAAAATAGAATTTGGGCTGCATCTTATTTAAAAATAAACAAAACTAGTAACATCCTATCTTTACCTATCTCGGGAACTCGTTATGTCCAGGAAAACATGAATTTTATACTTAGATTTTCTGTTTTTATAAATTAGAGAACACCCAGTGACAACTTCACAGACCGTCACTGGTGTTATGATATATTAAAAATACCTAGAATACAAAAATCTCTATTTATTTTTGCTGGTGAAGTTCGAAAGTTCATTATTTTATTTCTTGAAAATATTAATGTTTGTATTTTCGTGCGTTCTGAAATGCAAATTTTAAAATAATTTTTAATTAAAGCAACTGTTACTATTTAAAAAATTCGATTAATCGATAATCGCGATTAACGGCAATTTTTTTAATCGTAATCGCGATTATGAAATATCTCGATTATTTGCAAACTCTATGCAAAACATATATTAAGGTACCTATCTGCTACAATTGATTTAAAATTAATTTATTTTAAAACAGGTATGCCCCCGCTAGCATATGTTGATGCAGATTGGGCTAGTTGCCCAAATGATAGAAAGTCGTACTCTGGTTTTACATTCATCTTGGCTGGCAGTGCTTTTAGTTGGGAAAGTAAGAAGCAACCATCCATTGCTCTGAGTAGCACTGAAGCTGAATTCGTTGCGTTGTCTGCGGCAGCAAGAGAAGCTGTTTATTTGAAGAGATTACTGTGTGAGATAGATAGCTATAAAGAGAAAGAGCCTATGTTAATGTATGGCGATAATTTAGGTGCTCAGTGTATTGCGAAAAATCCGGTATTACATGGCAGAAGTAAACATATTGATGTTAAACACATGCATATCAGAGAAGTCGTAAAAGCTAATGAGATTGAGCTGCGCTATATTCCAACTGATGACAACATAGCTGATGTCCTAACCAAAAACCTTAGTAAACTGAAACATGCTAAATTTACAAAGGACCTTGGTCTGCAGTAAAATTTTATTTTAATTAGTTTCTTTTTTTTTATATTGATTTTTGAATTTTATATTTTATATCAAAATATGCAAGATTGAGAGGGAGTGTTGAAATTTACTACTCACTTATGCAACCCTGCATATTTTTGTTAATTCCTTTTCCATTATATTCTTTATCACATTTTGAAATGTCATTTTATATAAACCATTTTGTAAATCTAAAATTATAGTTAAGTTCGCAATAAACACTTGAATTAAACAAATGTAACTTTTTTGTAAATTAACTAAAGAGGATACTTTCATAAAAATTAGAGCCAATTTTAGTAATTTTTGAAAATACCTAGTGTGGTAAGATTTAATTCCTATGATTTATAAACTGCATTCCTTTTTTTAAATTCTGTTTAGTTATCGTATTATCGCGGGTCGAAATTTGACTTATTTACCAAAAGTCAGAAAAATACATTACGTTACAGCATACTTTTTAACCAATCATCCGATTATCATAAATCTCGGCTCGAATGAATGCTCAGGTCTTTCGATTTTGGGAAATGTTTTCCAAAATATACGCATTTTTGCAATAAATGTTGCAAAAATGCAAAATCAGTTTTCTTTCGCGAATATTTAAAAAAAAAAAAACACGTCTTCTATTAAAAATAAAATCTGGTGATAAACAATAATATTTTGTAGAACATCTTCATAATTCAGAGTGTAATCTCGATTCCTCCAAAGAATACAGAAAACAATTAATTTTCTGACCTTAGGTCTTTTAATTTTCTTTATATTAACTGCATGCATTCTCTTTAAAGCCAACTAAATATATCCATTTTTCAAATTTAAGAAAATCGCGATTTTTCGCGAATTTCATTTTCTTTAATGATTGAAAAAAGTATGATACTTTGAAGAGCCATATCTTCGAAAGTATTTTTCTGAATTCTACCATTTAAAAAGCATTCGAATTTAAGAATCGTCCGTTTTTACTCAAAAAAAATAATTTTTATAAAAGTACGTTTTTGATACAAATACAATTTTTAGATGCATTTTTCAAAACTTTATCCCCCTTAGATTTTTCTGACAGCTGCATAAATCGAAAGAATAATGTTTTTTTTACATAAACATAAGTACAGTTTCTAATTACATTCACGAAAAATTGGGATTTTTTTAAAATTTAAAGCGTATTTTTTTTAGCATATTTTACCTCTAAGGTAAAATATGTGAACCTCGTACTAAAACCCGAATGTTTTTTGATCCTATGGAGATCCCAATCTGAATTTTGTATAAGTTTTACAAGGCAGTATTGTTTATTACCAGATTTTTTGTTTTTAAGATGTGTTTTTTTAAATGTTTAAATGTTTCTATGTGCCAAATGTTTCCGAACAGTGGGGCGAAATTTTTTGGAATTTCCGTGCCATAATTTAATGGAAAAATAAAAATTATTTACGTGGGTAGAGACTTGAGAAACTGACACTTATAACAAGAAGATGACCTCCGAGGTTAAATCCAGATATGGGTCAAATTAACTACTAGCTGAGGACTTTCAGAAAAAAATATGGAGGAAACAAATTTGAGTAATCACTTGTTTAATTAAAAACAAAAATTGAGTAATTTTTTAATTGACGCAATTAAAAATTTACTTAAAAATGTTAAAAACAATTTGAGTAAATAATTTAATAAAAATTTAATAGTTTTTTTAATTTTTTTTTAAACTTTCATAGTTTTTTGAATTCTCGTTTAGTTTTTTGTGCATGTATATGAAAGTTTGTAATCGTCTTTATAAAATTTTCCTATGTTTTTAAGACATAAATATGTTTGGTAAAGTTTGAAAAAAAAAGTTTTTTTTTTTTGTAAAAAAATTTAAAACTTTTTTAAACTTAAAAAAAAAATAGATAAATTTTGAGTAAATTTTAAATTGTGTCAATTAAAAATTTACTAAATTTTTTTTCAAACATTTAAAAAATTTTTATTAAAAATTTACTCAATACTATTAAATCGTTTACTGGTGCAAAATTGAGTAATTTTTTATTCAATAGTATTAAAAATTTACTCATTTATTTTTTCTATTTTTTTCTGTGTATGAACAAATAACGATATTGGCGGTACCATTTCGCGACCTAAAAATTGAAAATTTTGGTTATGAAACATTTTCGAGGTAAACTTTAAAATAAGCGCGGAAAATGGGAACTTTTTTTTTGTGACCCGGATTAATGGACATTAGTAGGTTAAACTTTTTTATCTTTTTCCTTTCTTTTATAGGTAACACAAGGGGACCACGTTTAAAGAAGTATCCAAGTGAGCTTACCAAAAAGCGGCTGCCTACTATAAAAAAAATCTTAAAAAAATTAAAATTTTTGCCCCATACTTTTACTGCACCCTTAAAAACGGACTTTGGACGTGATATATAAATATTTAAAAGAAAAGCAAATGTGAAATATTATCTACAAAGAATTTAAAGATAAAAGTATTATAAAAAAAAACTTAAAACTGTTCTCTTTACGTTGACTGCTTCCTAATAAACGCTCTTTGTATACAGATAATAAACGCTCTTTGTATACAAATTTTGCAGGGCTGCAAAATCTGTACTTATTTTTGCTGGGAAGCTTTCATACTAGCCAAGACTTGTGGAAATCTGGGTTTTGGCTAAAAAGTTAGACTCACTTTTGCTTAAAAAGTCTTTAATTTGACCCACGATATCTCGAAAACTACACCAAATTTTAAAAATTCAAATATACAAGATATAATGTGCCAAATTTTCAGTGAATTCCAAACGCATGTTTCCAAATAGCAAGGTAACATTTTTTGGAATTGTCTTAAGAATATTACTATTTATTGATTTTAATTGACTAGCCCCCTATTTTTTGTCATTGTTAAGGTTATCAATTTTTAATTGTTGTAAACTGTACTTAAATTATTTATAACACTCTTCGAGAAAATTTATATATTTTAATCACCTTTAATAGAATAAGTAGTTACGGTTATTAACTGAAATGATACTTAATTGTTGAATAAATAAATAAAATAGTAGTAAGTACATGCAATTATTAATTTTATTCTTGTTATATTTTCTGGATATTAGTCAATATCACACTTTGAACTTTGGCTAATTTTTTTGATATTTGTTTACTTAATTTTAATTTCTTATGACGGATTTTACAGTCAATTTTTACCTACACTTGTATGTACGACATCTGCTTGCTTTTGAACCTTTTAGCTACTCTCTCAGGGTTCTTCTATTAAATTTTCTACAGCTTCAAACAAAAATTTTAAATTTATGGATACTGCCGAAGAAACAACCTGATAAAGTATTGCTTGAAAAGTTTAAAAAAAAAACAAGCAAGTATCATTTAGGCTTTATGAACTTTAAACTTTTTAAGCAATTTATAACACTGTGCAAAAAGAAAATAATAAACAATATTAGCAAAGGGTTTTGCAAAGTTAGCTAGAATATCATTTTTAAGGTCCTCTGAAGTTTTAGAGTTTATATCAGAGTCGTTTGGAAAATCAATAAATTGTATTGTGGTTCTTTTCTTTCAAAATATTCTAACTGCCAATTTAAGGGGTTTTTTTTTGTCCTTTTCTAAAAAATTTAACACAGAAGTCTAAAAAACATCCATTTAAAGGGTTAACATGTTTTACAAATATTTTCCTTATAAAATTCTATTAGGGGTTGCCGAAAGTTGAAAGTTCGTGCGATATGTGCAAAATGCTTTAAAATGTATTTTATACCCTACAAACACCGTATGGGGGTATACTCACATACTCACAGCATCGGTCGGGAACCCGATTAAGTAAGCAAGGCCACGAAAAATGAAACCACATAGATTTTTTTTGTTCTGTCACAAAGCCCAAAATATTTTTTACATTTGAAATATCAAATATGTATAGAATATGGCATCACTGTATGCCAGTCCAAAATTTGTGTCTGCTTTGACATTTTACATTCTTTTCATAGGTGGCACGTGCCAGCCGTAGTTGGAAAATATATCAATGTCGGCGAAAAAGGTAAATTTTGTTGTTATTTTTTTGTGCTTTAGACAGATGATTACTTTTTTTGGATAGAATGAATATAAATCAAACTATTGATGAGCAAGCAAATTTGTGTACAAATAAATTGTGACGTTACTCACAAATTTTTATAAAATGTTTTTTTATGCATTAACTAATTAGAAAAGAGGTTGGATGAGCTGATTTTTTTAGTATTTTTGAAGTACTTTCATAATCAATGCTTAAATGAAGCATTATTTGCATATAGCAGGGTATTTTTGCAAAATAAGATTGTGTGACGTTACTGACGGATTTTTTTATTTTGTTTTTTTTTTACTTTTTTGCTTAATAATTTGGTATTTAATTGCATCTTAAACTCTTCTACTATGATTTTTTCACCGCGTAGGGTCCCTCTATGCTTAAATGAAGCATTATTTGCATATAACAGGGTATTTTTGAAAAATAAGATTGTGTGACGTTACTGACGGTTTTTTTTTATTTTTGTTTTTTTACTTTTTTGCTTAATAATTTGGTATTTAATTGCATCTTAAAACTCCTCTACTATGATTTTTTCGCCGCGTAGGGTCCCTCTATTAACCCAAGAAAAAAAAGACCCGAAAATCGTAACGAAATTCGTACGTGTGACGTTACTGACATTTTGAGTAACGTTACTGACACTGCTTTTATGTCATTTACTTGATTAAAACATAAAATATTAAGCCCACCTTTTGGATAAAAATCATCTTTCATCCTTCCTTTTTTAAAATACTGGGCAATAATAAACATGAACTCTTTCAATTCGCTCATTTTTACATAAACGTTCAGTTACCTCCAAACACACTTCCAAAATCTGGTGACGTTACTGACAGCTTAAAATGGTCATAACTTCACAACAAAACGAGATACAGCAAAATTGTCTGCGTATGAAACAACAGTTATGACGAGAACTTTCATATGCCGCTCTCAAGTTAGGAGAAATAATTGTATTTTATAAAGATATTGACCAAAATATGTAAGCGAGCGTGACGTTACTGACGGTTCCCGAGTAAAAAAAAAAACTTTTTAGATCTAATTTGATCTCAAAATTGGCTGTATCAAGTTGGATCAAATATTGATCTAATTGTATTATTTTAGATACACAAATATAAAAAATGATACAATTAGATCCGAATTTTGGTCACATCCAATTAAATCCACTTGATCTTATTTTATATAAATTAATATAGATTTATACAGTTACATAAAGTCAGATATATTTATGTATAGCCTCAGATAAGAAAATGGAGCCTCAATAAATCTTAGATAAAATTAGATCTGAACATATAAAAAGTCCTATATAATTTAATATCATTGTATCAAATTATATATCATTATATCAAAACTTTTTTACTAGGGTTGCCTTGCCCATATATTTTATTGATCCCTGATCGATTGTAAGACATTCTATTAATGCCCGTCCGTCATATGAAACATTTTTGTGAAAGAAGAAGTTCAAAATCCTGCACTAGGACCGGTGGGATTAAAAAATTTAATTTTTTTATTTTGCCCGCACCCTTTTTAGGGCGTGGACATAAGCGTAGCTAGACCATTATTCTGGGGTGAGCAAAAGCCACCCCCCCTCCCAAAAAAAAAATATTTAAACCAGCGACGTATCCAGGAATTTGAAAACGGGGGGGCACAACTTTTAAATTTTTTTTAGTCATCGCCGATTTAACTATGACTACACCCCCTATTTAACCCCTAGGAGTTGTCTCTAACATTTTAAATCTCATTTTAGAAAATGTTAATCTAAAACAAGAGTTTAGACTACAGAAGCGTCCAAAAAAATTTCAAATGTAGTGTTTTAAAATTTGGTTATTATAAAAAAGTAGTAAGCCTTATAACTTTTAATTTTTTTTTTACTCAAAAATTTTTTTGCTAGGAACCCCAGGTCGAATTTGAAATACAAACTTTTCTTGTAATTTTACTAGGTTTTGCTTTAAATCTAGAAAAAGTCTCAAAACTGAATCTCATTATTTTCCTACAGAAAAATTCTTAGATTGTGAGAGATTTTTCAAATAAAAAAAAAATTTAGAATCATAAACATTTTCTCAGATTCTGGGAAATTTTTCCTAAAAGTCTTTAATTCTAAAGCACATTTTCTATAAAAAAAGTTATTTTTCCTAAAAAAAAGTCTTAAATTCTAAGAATTTTAAATAAAAAAACTCTGCTTCCGGTACATTTTTCCCTGAAGAATATTTTCTTATAGAAAAATTTAAAGATTCCAAGACATTTTTTCTATAAAAAAATTCTAAGTTATTTAGAAAAATTTGGACATTTTTTCTGGAAAAAAAATTATTTTCTATTTCCTTTTTAGACATCATCTTCTCAGATTTTTTCGAATGAAGGATTGTCAGATTTTGCCTACAGAAAATTCTTAGATTTTTCTTGTAAAAAATTTCTCAAATTGTCAGAGTTTTCCTATTAAAAATTTTTAGACTGTTCCTATTGAAAAATTCTCAAAATTTACATATAGAAAAATTCTAATTCTTTTTCTATAGAAAAATTCGCAGATTTTTCTCATAGAAAAACTCTCAGATTTTTGTAATAGAAAAATTCTCAGATTTTTCCTTAAAAAAATTCGCAAATTATTCCAAATTTTATGATTTTTAGACATTTTTCATAGAAGAAATTCTATAAAAAAATTCTTTTATAAAAAGATTCTCATATTTTTCCTATAGAAAAGTTCTAAAGTTTTTCATACAGAAAAAGTCTATATTTTACTCTCAAATTGTTCCCATATAAAAATTCTCAAATTTTTTCATATAAAAAAATTCTAATATTCCAAAACATATTTCCTTTAGAAAAATTTTAAGATTCTCGAACATTTTTTATAGAATGAAATTCTCTGTTTATTTCCTTTTCTATTTCCCTTTCTTTTTCCCTATCCTTTCCTGTCCTTTACTTTCCTTTTCTTTTTTTCCCTTTTTATACCCTCCAACCACAGTATGGGGGTATAACAACTTTGTCATTCCGTGTGTAACGGATCGAAATATAGTTCTAGGACCCCATAAAGTATATATTTTATTGATCAGAGATGTCCGTCCGTCCGTCTGTATAAGACACGAAACAGTCCAAAATAAAAGAGCTAGACTGCCGAAGTTTGGTACGAATATGTCTTATATTTCTAGGCAGGCTTAGTTCGGAAATGGGCAAAATCGGACCAAGGGGAAAAAGGTTCCCCCCCCCCCTTGGAGAACTAAACCAACCTAAGAAAACCCCCATTTTTTGCAGGGTTTTTTGTACTTTTGCAAAATAAATGCAACATTCTTATCTAAGAAGTTCAAATCGCAAGGGGAAGGTGCCCCCAATGTCTCCCACCAACCCCGCCTCCCCTAAAAAAAAACAGACGCCCCTGTATTTTTTTTATATTGTTTTTTTTTACATTTTGGAGGGTATAAAAGATTCGGCACAGCCGAATGTAACACTCTCACTTGTTTTACTTTCGAACTCGGTTTGGGTGGGAAATTTCCTCCCCCCCCCGTGAAACCGAGCCTGGTAAAAAAAATATAATAAAAATATGATTCTTTATATTAATTAAATTTTAAGCATTTTGCACATGTCGCAAGAACTTTTAACCTTAAAATGGCAGTTTATATGTTCTAGGAAAATACGACTTTCATAAAAAATTAAAAAAAAGATAAATTCCGTTGGTGATTTTGTTTATTTGATGAGCTACATTTATTTGGCATTGAAGCCATGGAGGCTCAAGCCGATGACCCAAAAATTGTTGCACAGTGTAATTTGTAAGCACTCATTTGTCCTTTCAAATATTTCCTTAAGCAATCCAGTTTAAAATAGAAAATAGCTTAAATAATATTGCTCGTTAGTGTTGGAAACGACTTAAGAGCTGACTTTAAAATCCGGCCTTTATATTTTATCTGGTTTGAAGTTCTATAAAATGGAATCAAAAGGAAATTAATATTTAATTGGTTTGTTAAATTGAAAATTTATTTAAATAATCAAGTATTCATTGTTTAAACACAAAATAAGTAATTGAGGTAATGAATTATGGTTTGTCTTATAAAGGTATTGAAATAAAATAAATAAAATACATTTTGTAAATTAAGGTAAATAAATTTAATTAAAACAAAATAAATAATTCAATAAAATTCAGTTAATAAGTAGTTTGTATTCTAAAATGAATTATTGCAAAAATTAAATATTAACAAATAAATATTGTCTAAATATATTTTTATTAAGGAAGGAAGTGTTTTGTGTAGTACAAAATGTTTGGCATTTATTATCTTTTGGGTTTCTTTAATACAATCTGTTGCTATATTTCTTTTTTTTTAATGGTTTCTCTTTTTGGCTCTTCTTATGTTATAATATTACTTAGAATTTTTATATTATTTAATTATTCTAAAGCCTCTATGGGGTTCATGTCATTTATTAGATACAATATTATCGCATTTAATACGCCAAGGCATAAATATAATTTATACATTTATCATAATACAATAACAAATAAAATTCTCATATAAACAAAAATTATAAATATTCAAACGAATATACTTTATTATAAAACTAAAGATAAAATAATACACTCAAATGAAAATCAGTTAAAGGCATTATGAATAAAAACTTTTCAAATCAGCAAAAAATAATAATTTTTGATTTTACCCCTCCGAGAGTAATGACAAAAATGTTTTATAGCTGTCCTGAACATTTGAACAATACTTTAAATTACAGATGTTCTGACATGAGTTTGGTTATCTTTAATAGTACTTAAGGTAGGGGTCGCATTTAGGTTTCTTGTCGCATTTAGGTTTCTTGTAATGAAAACCGATTCAAAATGTCGTGAGACATGATTTTTTTAAAAAACAAAAATAAGTTGGAACAACTGACAACGAGTCCGAATATGGCCTTGGAACTGGTTTAGTTTTTAAGATAACTGTACTTAAATTTCCGAAGTAAGTGTGGTCCAAAATCACTTTTATTATGTTTCCCATACAAAATTATTAAATTTAATTGCTTTAAAAAAATTGCGGTTTGAAAAATTGAAAAATCTTGTCAGTACCAAAAAGTCCTACACAGCGAAAACTTTATTTTGGAAAAGGACTTGATTTAATATAAAATGGACCACTTAATTCCAAAAATGCAATTCAATTTTTTCTAGCATGTTTCGTTTTCAAGATATTCGCGTATGAAATTTTTTCACGCGAATATCAAAAACGCTAATATCTCGAAAACAGGTTACAGTTTCGGAAACTAAAGGTACATTTTATAAGAAATCAAGTACTGTTTTTTCGAAGTGCTAAATTAATTGTTTTTAGAATTTTTAAAAGCGAATATCTTAAAAACGGAACGATTTTAAAGTTCTAAATAATGAGGAATTTTGTCGATTTTGCAACTATTTTTATAAAACATAAACTTGCTTGAAGAAGGGTGTGGACAAAAAAGTATCATATCATGTGTTAAGGATAAAAAAATATCACAGCACTAGACTATTGTTGCCCAGCGTACCTATCAAAACCTTTAATATGGTAATGTCTTACGTAATATATTACCATTCTGCACAGGCTTTTTTCATGCATTATGGCTTTTTCATGCATTATATAATACGTATTACGTAATGCAGGGAAAAATAATGCATATTTTTAAATTCTTTTTTGGATATCCATAACAAGGCAATGCACTACATAATGCAGAACCATTTTTAAGGTTTTGCGAACATTGAGCCCTGATATTCTTTCAATGGACAAACATAGTCCATGAATTTTTGTAGGACTATCTAACATTTGTACATAAGTAAAATGCAATATTCGGCGACGCCGAATCTTTAAATACCCTCCGAAATGTTAACAAAAAATGCCTGCGAATTTTGTACTCTTGCCCAAAACATTAAATCATGATAATGTTTTTCGGATGATTTGGGTGTACTTGCCAAAGCAAAGTTTTTTCGTAGAAAAAATAATGTTATATTACTTTGCTATTCCATGCAAAACAAATTGAAATATCAGTCGAGGACCCCATTAAAAAACCAAAAGAGCTTTACATTTCGTAAAGAAAAATTTTTTGATGTAAAAAAAATTTATGAAAAAAATATGAAAAATTTTTTTTTTGATAATAAAAAATTTGATGAAAAAAAAAATGATAAAAAATATGATAAAAAAAATTTATGAAAAAAAAATTTTATGAAAATAAAAAATTTGATTAAAAAAAAATGTTTGATGAAAAAAAAATTGATGAAAAAAAAAAATTGATAAAAAATGATGAAAAAAAAAATATTTTATGAAAAAAAAAATTTGATGAAAAAAAAATTTATCAAAAAAATGATGGAAAAAAAATTAATGAAAAAAAAAACTAATAAAAAAAAAAAATTTGATGGGAAAAAAAAAATTTTTGTTGAAAAATAATTATGTTACTTTTTATTCACCAGCTGGTGAAAACGGCTTTATTCACCACGAGGTAAATTATTATCCAAGTTACAAAGCCAAGTTTTTAATATTTTTGGTTTTAAGAAAATGAAAATTGTAATTCTTGTTTTCTTTTTCGTTAATTGTTAGCTTATATAGTCAAACTGATGTGGGGTCCTGCAACTTTTTTAAAATTAGACACCAGTCTAAAAACATTGTCATGTTAAAATAAATTTAGAGAACTAAATAGTATTGCTTGGGAAATTTTAATTAAATTTAGGCATATATTTTTTTACGATTTTTACTGGTTTTATTTATAATCGAGTCTAAAGTTATGTTTTGACCAGAGACTAAATATAACAGTTTTATGCGTCTTTTTGTTTCAAAAAAATCATTAAACAAATATTGTCCAAACTAAGTATTTTATATATGAATGGACTTCTAGAGATGTCCCGTGTTTAAATTTGAATAACTTTTATTTTTTTTGATTTTTTCAATAACAGTAAAAAATAACAGTTATTAAAAACTTTTTGTTCAAACAATTTAAAAAAAACTTATATTTTGTATTTATTGGAGTAAATAACTGTTATAACAGTTATTTTTAAAAAAAGTCAATCAAAGTTTATATCTTTAAATCAATGATTGAAGTATTAGCTATCAATAGGATTCTTCTGCATGCGTTTATTGTTGTTTTATTTTAATAATTCAATTTTTGTAGGGCTCAAAGAGTTTTTAATAACAGATATTAAAAATAAAAGTTTTTTATTTCTGTTATTTTGAACAGATATTTATATAAATCAATTCAACTGTTATTTTTAATTTTTATTTGAAAAAATGTTTTCGAACAGTTAAATTTGACATTAAGGGTTTGTGATTGAAGAAGAAAACATTGTATTTCTAAAGATTATTTTTAATGTGGATTTATTCCAGACCATGGTTTCTGTAGCCACCTCTACGTCATCAGTGGAGAAAATTACATTAGATTTAAATTGTTTGATTATTTGTAGGACTGTTTTTTCTATATGTTTTTTCATCAACAGAATTAACTCTGAGTGGAATAGAACCCACGTTAGACTGCCCAGAAAAAAACAAAGTTGTTATTTTCTTGGGGGATACCTGCGAATTTTGTTCCTTTTTGTGCAAAAAAATTTCGGTTTTTTTTTGGGATTTTTAAAATAAAATCTAGAGGTCGCGATCTCGCGTTTTATAACGATTTATTTTTTTGAGTTTTTTGTTATTTTAAATTGTTAAATATGATTAATATGATAAAATATTAATAATTTCAGACAAAAAAAAAAAAAAAAATTAAAAATTAAATATCGCTCATTCCATGAGATGTCTCCCAGCATCTAATAAAATGTTCTTTAATTTATTTGAAATTTCGATCACAGGTACACTATGAAGCAATTAAAATAAATTCGTTTTTAGTTTCGCGAAAATCCACGAATTCGCGAACGCGAATATATTCGCGAGTTCACGGATTTTCTCGGAACTAACAACTGATTTATTTTAATAGCTTCATAGTGTTCGTGTGTGCAAAATTTCAAATAAATTAAGGAACATTTGATTAGATGCTGGGAGACATCTCATGGAATGAGCGATATTTAATTTTTAATTTAATTTTTTTTTGTCTGAAATTATTAATATTTTATCATATTAATCATATTTAACAATTTAAAATAATAAAAAACTCAAAAAAAATAAATCGTTATAAAACGCGAGTTCGCGACCTCTAGATATTATTTTAAAAATCCCAAAAAAAACCGAAATTTTTTTGCACAAAAAGGAACAAAATTTGCGGGTATCACCCAAGAAAATAAAAACTTCGCTTTTTTCTGGGCAGTCTAACCCACGTTCTTCAAATTTTCCATCAGTTTGCAAAGCAAGTACTCTACCATCTGAGCTATCGCCCTGCTTGACAAACTAACAGCAGAAGTTGGTTTGTTCGTATTTCATTACAGATGTTAAGTGTGTGACGTCAACAGAAGATTTTTATTTTACACAAACAATTACGATCCTTAGAAACAACAACATTCCTTAATCTCTCTTTGACTTGTTTTAATAAATCTCATAACAGTTACGGTCTTTGGTTATGACACGTTATTCTCTTTCTTATTTTACGGACAAATATCAACATGCCTCATTGAAGTCTCTTCCAAATAAAAAATAGCATTATAAGCGCCCATAACAAAATTTCTTTGAGTGTAAAATAGAGTGGCTTGTTTTTGGGCTTTTCACTCTGATCAAATTATTATAACAGCCAAAAGTGTCGCTCCTCTAAAAGAAACTCACATGCAAAATATCACTTCGATCGAAAACGGACTTTAAAAAAATTATAAAATAAAGTTTTTTTTTTATTAAAATTAATTAAAAATTATTTTTGTATAGAATTTGATCGTAAATACTTAAATATGAAAGTTTTACTAACAAGGGAAGTATCTCAACCCTTATGAACCGATTTGCCTGAAACTTAAAATATATATAAATGAGACGATGTTAAGGTTGGGGTGTCTCGGCTTTTCGGCCATATCAGTGTTTCAAAATTTCGTTGTCCCCTTATGAAACCAGATGGACCTCCGGGAAAATTTCGATAACTCACGAACTAACAGGAATATCCTCTAGAGCAAAAATACGTGTCGAATTAAATTTAATAAAGATTATTTCGTATTCATATGGACATCGTAGCTCTATGTCTTCACATAAATACCCCGCAAAATTTTCACATTTTTATGAAAAATGTATTTAACAAAGCCAAACTTTTACAAGGTTATGCCACCGTTGAATAGGCATTAAAAAAACCTTTCTTCTCATATGTAAACATCATATAGTTTCTTAGAAAGAAATGACTGAAAAATTGGATAAAAATTTTCAATTAAATCTATTGATCAACAATATTTAAATGATTCAATCAATGTTTTCATTAAAATTTTTTATTTTCTTTAACTGTCGAATTAGAAATTTTCAACATACCAGAATTTATTTCGCTTTAATTTATTTGAATAGATTAATTCAAAAATATACAAAATAATCGGGTTTTACTTTTTTTATTGTTGGTAACATAATGGAAAGCAAAAAAGTTTTTGATAATTTTGACGTAAGCTTACAATTCATTTGTTAAATCAATCATTATTTTGATTGACTATAAATAAAAAATTTATCAAATTTTTGATTAAAATCCAAAAAATTTTTGATTGAAAAAATTTTGAAATTCGTTTCGAATTTTTTCTGTGTGCCCTTAAAGGACCGACACTTTAGGCGGGTATTAGAATTTGATCAGAGAGAAAAGCCCAAAAACGAGCCACACAAGTGTATAATAATATAAATTAAGGATAACAGCCAAATATACAAAAACTACACACTTAGGGAATTCACATGGGTATCGTATTTGTTGTATATGTTGTATGTCCTATCCAAAAACAGGGTTGGTAAAAATTATTTATCGCTCATTTGATAATTTTCTCTTAGATTCTCTTCTTGTTAGCATACTTGAAAATAGCACACAAAACATAGGTATAAATGTTGTATCGTCATATCGTGTAAGTGTCGTATTATCAATTTAAAGTTTAACCAACCCTGTTTTTAGATAGGACATACAACATACAACACCAAATACGATACCCATGTGAATTCCCTAATTGTGTGTAAAGGACTCATATTATTTTATAGAAATAACTAAAAAACAAACTTAAATTAAACCTAAATGTTGAGAATTTATTTATTATAATAAAAAAAGAAGAATAATTTATCTACATAGTTAGTTAATTGGATTTTTGGTTTGGTTTTGTTTTTACTTTATTTTATCTAAATCGTTTTTATGTATGTAACTTTTGAATAAATATTTTGTAAATACTATATTATGATACATTTTTTTTTTTTGGTTTTGTTTTGGGAGTTCCTTATCGACTTATGAAATATTAATAACTATTATTAAAAACTACTCGTATGTATTTGGGTGTTTTTGTAAAACCGTTAATTACTATAAAGTCACTAACTTTGTTTCGAACAAGTCTTACATTACTACATTACATATGAGTAAAGTACATAATTATTATAATTAGATCTTGGTCAGAATGGGACCATTAACCATAGTAGAAATCTTAACTCCTTACAATAATAATAATAAGAGAATATTTACAAATTGAGGAAATCACCTAAGTTTTTGGGTTTTAAAAATTCTACTTAGAAACAGTTACTTCTATCTGCCATTATTTGTGAATTATTATCATCACTTACATTTGTCATGTTTGTTTGAGGATGTCTCAAAGGTGATGAATGCGTATGAGGTTGAGCTTTGTGTGTTTCCTCAGTATTTGTGGATCTTGCTGCAGGTCGTTGACTTTGAACATTATTGGGGGCCGGCGATGAAGTCACAGTTATTGATGGTATTTCTGGTATCATTGTACCTTTAAGTGAAGTAGTACCCGTAGGCGTACCCGTTCGACTAACACATGTTGCGGATGATGGTGAACCTGCCATCGAACCCATTGTTGCTGTTAATGGCATCATGTTCAAGTTCATTTGCGATGGTCTAACGGCAATAGCAATAGGTAGTGATGATTTACGATTTAATGAGTGTCATCCGTAAAAATATTGTGTGCTATCGGCAGACATTCCTCGGTTAAGATGTCTGGGAATTGTGCTGTCATAATAAATACTTGATGACGTTGGCACACCAACCATTGAGTGTGGCAATGGGCTGCCACTAATTAAGGGGGGTGACGATGTATTCATCATGCCCATACTTGTTGGTATTAGTTGTCTTCGTAATGTGCCTGTGTGTGAGTGATGATGACCTGGTACCATTATTGTTCCGCTTAAATACGAAGGACCTCCCATATTTTGATTAGAAGTATTGCTTAAAATTGATGGAGTAAGTATATGGTGACCTAGAACGATTAACAAAAAAAAATATTTTTGATAAAATTAAACTATTGTTTTATAATGTACCAAATAAACAACATTAAAGTCGGTCAATCCCGATTACATTTAAAAATTGTTTTATAATTAAAAGGTATTATAACAACATTTTTAAATGTGGAAAATTTTGGGTCATCAACGTCTGTCTTAATGGTTCCAATGCGCAATGAAATTATTTAGAACATTCTGCAAATATAGTAGGTTTAGCGACCGATCGTTTTAGATCAAAGACGTAGTTCGTTCATCTAATTCAATTTGTAATTTTTGTTTTCGCTCAACAGTTTGTAAACCATCATTGTTTATCATGGCTTTCGTTCAAAAACCCTTGAAAATAAATATTAAGCACTGTTTCAGGAAAGCGTAAAAACAGTCTGATTTGCATATTTTTAAATGTTTAATCGGTCGACCTTTTATAATATTATTTAATAACACAGTGCAACAACAAAAATTGGATGAAACCAAAACCAAATGAAATTTGGCATATTCCACAACAAAACCCACAAGGCTTTTTTTAGTTCAGCGCTAGATTTTTTTTACACGCATTTGAAGTTGGTTAACTTTTATTATAATTATAATAATAATTATTTGAAATTATTATTTTTTTTATTTCTTGAAATAAATATAGTATCAGAATCTAAGATCTTGGCTACTAACCTATGTGGACTAAATTTGTCCACAAATAATTCGTGCTTTGTAGCTTATCGGGTTAAATAAACTGCACCTCATATAAAATGTGTTTTGTAGAAACTTATTTAGAAATAATAGGATTATTCAAATTAAATATTAAAAAAAAAAAAAAATTAATGATAAACATATTTTTTTAATATTTTTTATTACTTTTAATTTTTTACTTTTTTTGTTTTTTTTTATAAAACTACTACTATTACTTCACAAAAAGTAATCGAGTGGAGCAATAGTATGTACATCATAGCGTATGATTAATATAGTTATATTCATATAACACATACGCTGTGAGGTCTTTTAATTAACAAACAGGTCGTATGATTTATGTCGATGATATTAATACACATCATACGCAGTGAGGTGCATCTTTTTGCATGACAAACCAATTTTTCTCCCGATTTTGAAAGTCCGGGCAAATATTTATTCTCCTAGGCCTAAAACGTATGTGGTGCAAATTTGAGAACACTCAAATTAAAATAATCCGTATCTTGCGATACATCGCCTTTTTTGTTTAAGGTTAGTAAGTTGCTCGGTTTTCACGTGAAAATCTGTCAAACTCCATATAAAAAAAATTTAATTTCACACTGGCTTTACAAAAGCGTAAAAATTTCGCTGAAGAGGTATTCACTAATCGCAACATTTTTTAAATTGTACAGACTACCCGGGTAATAAAAATCATGTGACGCAATATATAATTTAATATGGGTTCGTGTTTATTCTGATATAATCTTATACGAAAAATGGTTTCAAAGGATTTGATTGAATATTATCTAATAACATCAGTTTATTTAACTATATATCAACTTTGATACAAGTTTAGGTCTAATCCAATGATATAAAATTGTATCCAATTATATTAAAATTTATACAATTTTATAAATCGGATTAAATTAATAAAAAAAAGTTATTCTTGAAAAAAACTTAGAAAAATTTTAAAAAATGGAGTCATGTTAAATTTTATATAAAACACTTAGAAAATATTCTCATAAAAAGTTTGTCATTGGAAAACTTTTTAACAAATGGAGTGAGGTCTTTTAATTAACAAACAGGTCGTATGATTTATGTTGATGATATTAATACATATCATACGCAGTGAGGTGCATCTTTTTGCATGACAAACCAATTTTTCTCCCGATTTTGAACGTCCGGGCAAATATTTATTCTCCTAGGCCTAAAACGTATATGGTGCAAATTTGAGAACACTCAAATTTTACAAAAAACACTTAGAAAATATTTGCGGTAAAAAAATTTTCCTTAAAAAAAGCTTTGAAAAATTTAAAAAATGGAGTCATATAAAATTTTATATGTCACACTTAGAAAATATTCGTGATAAAAAAGTTGTGCTTTGATAAAACTTGGAAAAATAAAAAAATATGGAGTCATGTAAAATTTTATATAAAACACTTTAAAAATATTTGCAATAAAAATATGTTAAAATTTTATATAAAACACTTAGAAATTTGGAATGATACATGGGACCAGATGTTAGAACATATAGTTATTTATGTATGGCGATATCTTAAAAAAATCGCACATTAAAATTTATTATGTAACTAAATTCTGATTAATTTTTATTAATAAATAAAAATTGTTTTATTCGACCTTTAAAATATTATATTTTGTGAGGATGTTTATTCTGGCTCGAGGTCATTATTTTCTTTACTAATTAAAACCATGATATTCTCATAGTATAATTTTCAAGAAAATTATTTTTTGTTTTAAATTTATTTATGTTGGTCATTTTTGCAAGACTTAATCGACACGTGTTTCGGAATTTGTCAAGATTCCATTGTCAAGATTATTTAGCAAAAATAGAAACGATATACTACAAAGTAGCAAACGAGTCTAATGACAAATCGTTTTTGCACAAACTAAAACATTAATACATATTCGACTCTATCCACAATGTGAATTAGAAAGACGAAGAAATTGTACTATGCTAGTAAGTAACAATTGTCAATAACCAACAAAAATATTTAAAACATTTTACATACGATAGTCCATTGGACTACAACAATATGTTTTTTGTTGCTGTGAATGAAATTATACCATTATTAGGGCTATTCATCACTATGGCGTGCCAACCATTATGTTCAAATTCTGATTAATTTTTATTAATAAATAAAAATTGTTTTATTCGACCTTTAAAATATTATATTTTGTGAGGATGTTTATTCTGGCTCGAGGTCATTATTTTCTTTACTAATTAAAACCATGATATTCTCATAGTATAATTTTCAAGAAAATTATTTTTTGTTTTAAATTTATTTATGTTGGTCATTTTTGCAAGACTTAATCGACACGTGTTTCGGAATTTGTCAAGATTCCATTGTCAAGATTATTTAGCAAAAATAGAAACGATATACTACAAAGTAGCAAACGAGTCTAATGACAAATCGTTTTTGCACAAACTAAAACATTAATACATATTCGACTCTATCCACAATGTGAATTAGAAAGACGAAGAAATTGTACTATGCTAGTAAGTAACAATTGTCAATAACCAACAAAAATATTTAAAACATTTTACATACGATAGTCCATTGGACTACAACAATATGTTTTTTGTTGCTGTGAATGAAATTATACCATTATTAGGGCTATTCATCACTATGGCGTGCCAACCATTATGTTCAAATTCTGATTAATTTTTATTAATAAATAAAAATTGTTTTATTCGACCTTTAAAATATTATATTTTGTGAGGATGTTTATTCTGGCTCGAGGTCATTATTTTCTTTACTAATTAAAACCATGATATTCTCATAGTATAATTTTCAAGAAAATTATTTTTTGTTTTAAATTTATTTATGTTGGTCATTTTTGCAAGACTTAATCGACACGTGTTTCGGAATTTGTCAAGATTCCATTGTCAAGATTATTTAGCAAAAATAGAAACGATATACTACAAAGTAGCAAACGAGTCTAATGACAAATCGTTTTTGCACAAACTAAAACATTAATACATATTCGACTATATCCACAATGTGAATTTTTTTAAGTCTTGCAAAAATGACCAACATAAATAAATTTAAAACAAAAAATAATTTTCTTGAAAATTATACTATGAGAATATCATGGTTTTAATTAGTAAAGAAAATAATGACCTCGAGCCAGAATAAACATCCTCACAAAATATAATATTTTAAAGGTCGAATAAAACAATTTTTATTTATTAATAAAAATTAATCAGAATTTGAACATAATGGTTGGCACGCCATAGTGATGAATAGCCCTAATAATGGTATAATTTCATTCACAGCAACAAAAAACATATTGTTGTAGTCCAATGGACTATCGTATGTAAAATGTTTTAAATATTTTTGTTGGTTATTGACAATTGTTACTTACTAGCATAGTACAATTTCTTCGTCTTTCTAATTCACATTGTGGATAGAGTCGAATATGTATTAATGTTTTAGTTTGTGCAAAAACGATTTGTCATTAGACTCGTTTGCTACTTTGTAGTATATCGTTTCTATTTTTGCTAAATAATCTTGACAATGGAATCTTGACAAATTCCGAAACACGTGTCGATTAAGTCTTGCAAAAATGACCAACATAAATAAATTTAAAACAAAAAATAATTTTCTTGAAAATTATACTATGAGAATATCATGGTTTTAATTAGTAAAGAAAATAATGACCTCGAGCCAGAATAAACATCCTCACAAAATATAATATTTTAAAGGTCGAATAAAACAATTTTTATTTATTAATAAAAATTAATCAGAATTTGAACATAATGGTTGGCACGCCATAGTGATGAATAGCCCTAATAATGGTATAATTTCATTCACAGCAACAAAAAACATATTTTTGTAGTCCAATGGACTATCGTATGTAAAATGTTTTAAATATTTTTGTTGGTTATTGACAATTGTTACTTACTAGCATAGTACAATTTCTTCGTCTTTCTAATTCACATTGTGGATAGAGTCGAATATGTATTAATGTTTTAGTTTGTGCAAAAACGATTTGTCATTAGACTCGTTTGCTACTTTGTAGTATATCGTTTCTATTTTTGCTAAATAATCTTGACAATGGAATCTTGACAAATTCCGAAACACGTGTCGATTAAGTCTTGCAAAAATGACCAACATAAATAAATTTAAAACAAAAAATAATTTTCTTGAAAATTATACTATGAGAATATCATGGTTTTAATTAGTAAAGAAAATAATGACCTCGAGCCAGAATAAACATCCTCACAAAATATTTATTATGTAACTTTATCTCGCAATACATAGAGTCACACATGATCATGTATGAAGTAATATATGGCTATATAAAAGTATATGTAGTATTCTTTATTTTCATAAATTAGCAATATATATAATTACAAAATTTTAATATTATATTAAACGCTTGACCATGACATATTGTCGTCGGTCGACAATACTTATAAAAGTATATAAGATCATATCAAATTAGATTTACTCGGGTATTTATACCCTACACCGCTATGTGGTACAGTAGACTGGCATTTTTTTGTCAACTTTCAATTTTCCCAAGTGTCCGGGCAAATTTTGATTGTCCTTGATCTAAAACTTATGTGGTACAAATTTGAGGTCAATCGGATTAAATTAACCCGGTCAAAGTTTCGGATTTTTAAAAAATTTTAAAAAATAAAATTAAAAAAATATATATCTTTCAGCACATCATATTTGTTAATTTCGATTTCGAATATCAAAAAAAAAATTAAAACCGCTGGATAGGTTTTCGAGATATCGCCATATCAAATTTGTAAAAAACGGCGGCTTTTTCCTACGTTCAAGAAATTTTTTAAAAAAAGTCTCAAATTCTCTTTGCGGTGACCCTTTCATAAAGCTTAAGACAACCTTTCCAGCGGTGGCGCCCATTGATCCAAGTTTTGGCTTTTTAAAATTTTTTACCAAAAACCCTTAACTTTGATCGAGGGGCGCCACGGGTTAAAATGATCGGATTTTGCTCAAATTAGGCTTAAATGAAAGATTTTATCAAGCTCTATGAAAGGGGTTAAATAAAGAAATTTTGAGAGTTTTTTAAAAAAATTCTTAAACGTAGGAAAAACCGCCCATTTTGCAATTTTTTTGTCAAATTTTAAATGGCGATATCTCGAAAACCGTTCGACCGATTTTATAAATTTTTTGATATTCGTATTCACCATGCTAAAATTAATAAAAAAAATGTATCCCAATATATTTTTTTTTTTTTTTAATTTTTTTCATTTTCAAAAATCCAAAATTTTGGTGGAAATTTTCAAAAAGTCCAAAACTTTGATCGAAGGGCCCCACGGGTTAAAATGATCGAATTTGGCTCAAATTAGTTTTAAATGAAAAATTGTCTCAAGCTCTATAAAAGGGTCGGCGGAATGAAGTTTTGGGACTTTTTTTAAAAATTTCTTGAACGTAGGAAAAAACCGCCATTTTTTGCAAATTTCAAATAGTGATATCTCGAAAACTGTTCGACCGATTTTAATTTTTTTTTGATATTCGTGCTCAGCGCATCAAAATTAACAAATATGATGTGTCGAAAGATATATTTATTTTTATTTAATTTTTCAAAAATCAAAAACTTTGACCGCCGGACGCCACGGGTTAATTTAATCCGATTGACCTCAAATTGGTGCCACATAAGGTTTAGGCCTAGTGGAATAAAAAAAAGCCCGGACTTTGAAAATCGGAGAAAAAAAATTTTGCTATACAGAAAAATGCCAGTCTAGTGGTACAGGGTATATTGAGTTTATGCTGATGTTTCTAAACGCCCCCTTTGGATTCGGCTTAATGACTCTTATGACCGTATTATAATAGATATCGCTTTGAAATTTAGCAGGTAATCATGAATGAATCATCATTCCAAATTTCATAGGAATCGGATCAGTCCTTCTGGTAGTCCCCATACAAGCCACCCTCCCAATATTCACATAATTCCCTAAAAATTCATAAAAATGAAAATATTTGATAAAAATTAATTTTTAGGTGTTAAACGTGTACTTTAGTTACCTTATCAAATCGGAATATAATTGGACCATTTTTGGACTAAGTCCCCCTCATTAAAATTTCGACCGATATTCAGTTAAATCGGTATATTGAAAAAAAAAAAAAAAAATAAACCAATTCCACTAAAATTTGATCTGTGTGTGTTTTCTACACTAAATAAAGATCTAACAAAAGACAGATCCAATCGGTCCATGTTTGGCCTTGGGACCCATTTTCCGGAAAACACTGGTGTAGGGTATCAAATGGTCGGGCTTGACCGACTATAACTTTCTTATTTGTTAAAGAATGGTGGAATTTGATATTCAGAAATAAAATTAAGAGTTTATAATTTTTGACACTGAAAACATTAATTATTTCAGATAAATAGACAAAAATTACAAAAAAAATGTAAGTTAAAGTTCTTTTGTGTATGCCGAAACCCGAAATATAACCAAACAAATTTTCGATACAAATTAATTGATGTTTCGAAACATAATTTTTTCATTGGTGAACAACTTATCCACCTTTATTAGCTAAGCTCGAATTTCAAAAAAAAAATGTATAATCAAAAATATAATCAAAAATATAATCAAAAAAATTAAAAATATTTTATTTTGAGTAAAAAACTTTTTAGTCGTTTTTGTAACAAAAAAATATTAATGTGTTTTGAGTGAAAAAAATTTTTTTTGATTAATAAAATAAATAAATTAAATCTATTAAAAACTAAGACCTCGAACTTGAATATCCGTTATCTTATTAAAATTTCTTGAAAACTGTATAAGTGGCGTATGCTTATATTGTTATTGCCTTAAAATAAAACGCAACAGTGCACAGTGGTGCATTTTTAATAATTTGGCTATTCAGTAAGGTCCTGTGCCGAATGCAGTGAAATGCATACCGGTTATAGCTAACGTAATATTCGAGCTTAAGTTTGGACGCTGGACCCCACATGCCCAATAGGGGCACCACCAGTCCCTAATGTAGGAAATGTTTGGGCTAGGTTGTAAGTGTCTGCTGACGTTTTACGTCAGCACACGTAGACTCTGAGGTCCGTTGTGATATCAAGGGACTGAAATAGGTTTCCCTACTAGTGCCTGCCGTTGAACCAATTTGACCTTTTTATAAAACTCCTGACTACACTCAACCTAAAATCATTGTATTCCCAAAGAAAATCGCTGTAAATTCAACAGAAATCATTGTTGATTTTGACCCTACAAATATTTATGTTGATTTCAATAAAAATTATTGTCAGTTTTTGTAAATGTTGATCAACTCGTTTTTTTTGTAAATCAACTCTTAAAAAACTTGTTGTTATTTGTTAATATTCTTTTATTATGCATAAATCACAATATTTTTGTATTATCGTCGGCTTTTTAAGCTGCAATATTTGAAGATTTTCACAAAGATTTTCACACACACTTCGTTTATTCATGTTATGCACTCATAAGCCATTCTCCAGTTTTCTGATGATACCAAACAAAATCCTAAAAAGAAAACAAAAAAGTTTTAATATAGTATGAATACATAAAGTAATCAATGTATTTTTTACTTACCAAATATTTACAAATCAGATCCTATTTTTATTTATTTTTATAATATTAAATATTTTTATAAAAAACAAACACATAAAATAATTTTATAAGAGATAAACACGATTCACATTGCTACCAACTCACTCGTTAATAATAAAAAAAAAATGAACGAACAGGGTTGTTTTTTCTATTTTGATTTATCTATTGAATTCTGTATAAGCGTTGTAAAAAGTTGATTCAACTTTACTGATTATTCAACGATATCAACATTAATTTTTGTTGAATACGGCATTATTCTGTAAAACTTGATCTACAATGGGTTTACTAATTTTTCTACTAATATATTTCTATGAGTGTAGAAAGTACCGGGTAGTGGCACATGAAGTGTTCGATAGTTTTCAACTCCTCTTTATCCATTCAATTCCGGCAAAAGTCATTCGGCGGCACATTTAACCGCTCTGCGTGCTTCCCTATAAGACAGTGTCAGGTAATTTCATCAACCACCGTCAAAATCTCTCCTCTTGGAAGCGATGTCAGAGAATGCCAAATCTGTCGTATTGTCTCACACGTCTACCCATTTGCCCATATTTGATTAGTCTCCGTCGTGGAATAATGGAATTTATATGTGCCCTGGGACCCATATGAAAAATATGTCAAACTGCTTGGCCATCTCATTTAAAGACGTGCAGATCTTGTTTTCAGAAACATTGACTCCAGGGATTTGACTGCAGTTGTAGACAATACATTGCCGCTCAGCCACTTCATGTATTGCCAGCATCTCTAGCCTCCTCTAAATCAAGAAAGACCACCGTAGTGTACTTATTAACCGATCGATGTTATCAACGAGCTCATGAACAACTGTTTCCGTTGATCTACCCTTGCTGTATGCATGTTGCCTTGTCGGCAACTAAAATTTTTTATTAATATTATTCAAACCCATTAAAAATTACTAACTTTAGTGCTTCGAAGATACTAAAAAACTACTGTACTACTGGTAATTAGTAATTTATTAGTAGATTTGGGTACAAAATCACTTACTAAAACTTTTACTATAGAATTATTTTGAGTGTAGGGAAATTTCGAATTTTTAAATTTAACAGATTTTTTCTTCATGCATTTACGCATATCTTTTTGAAACTCGTGAAAAAAGTTATTTCAATCCGCTGTAATTATTACGCATTTTGTAAAAAAGAGATTTAATAAATTCACGTAATTTGTTTGCGGGTTATTGTTCAACGTCATTACTGTTTGTGTGTAAGAATAATTATTTACAACCGCATTTGTGCAGTGTTAAATAATATGCGTACGACGTACTTACGTAAGTGTACTTACCCATTGTCATTGTCCCACTAACGGATGGTGAACAAACTCCCATACTTGTGTATAGGGAAACAGGCGGTGGGGTTGTTTGTCTACTGCCCACCACTGTTGGACAGCCTAATGGCTTGCCACTGCTATTATTGCTATTGTGTCCTCCGGGCATCATTAAACTATTATGTTGAGATGTTGAAGGCATAAGCATCGTTGTTGCTGTGCCATAATTTGTAGATGAATGGTCACCCAATGAGCCGTACGTACAATTTGGTATTGGAGCATATGTCATATATGTCTAAAGGAGTAAATAATGAAAAGATAAGGACAACAAATTAATAACAATGTAATTACAGATTATCGAAATTATTTAGTACCTTTAATTTCTTTAATACTTTATACGAGGGTTAAGTAAAAAGTAGTTTTAAATGTTAAATTTTTTTATAATAACACCCTGGCAAAACTGGAGTTATAAAAGTACCAAAAAAATTAATTACACTACCTAAAATTTTAGTAAAAACTGGAAGCGACTGGAATGCTACCTTACATACTTGATTGCAATTGTTATAGTAATCACAAATCTGGTCTCCAAACTTTTTCATCACACCAGGTTTTTGAGAAATTTGAGGTCAAAGTTAAAAAAAAAAGTAAGAATGTAAAATTCGGTTGTACCGAATCTTTTATACCCTCCAACATGCAACAAAAAAAAAATCATGTTAAGATATTATGTTTTTCAGAGGTTGATTTGGTTCCTCAAGGGGGAACTATTTTCCCCCTGGTCCGATTTTGCCCATCTCCGAAATTAACCAGCCTATGACCATAAGACATATTTGTGCCAAACTTCAGGAGTCTAGGTCATTTATTTTGGGCTGTATCGTGTCTTTCACAGACAGACGGACAGACGGACGGACATCGCCAGAATGTCTTAGAATCGGTCACTGATCAAAAACATATATACTTTATGGGGTCCTCGACCGATATTTCGATGCGTTACACAAGGAATGACAATTTATTCCCCCATACTGTGGGTGGAGGGTATACAAAATCGAGCTTTAGGAAATATTTGACAACTTTAAATAAGTTTAGTGTAAAACTAAAGCAGTAGTGCGCAGACACATACTATAACATTTATGTTTGTGTAGTAGTACCAAGAAAAAGTCATTAAAGCAAAGAATTTTATAGTGTACGTGTGTCGACTGCGCACAAGCAGCATTGTTTAGCCTATTCCCGCGAGAATATAAATTACAAAAATGGCCGACACTGAACTAAAGTATTGATCTTAAAGATTTGGTTAGTCGCTAACGCCATTGGACCACTAATTGCCTTTTAATTAGGTATGTTTCCCTAAAAACAAGTTTTTCCGCTTCTGATCATGTAAAAAAACTGGATGTAAATACATCGCTACCTTATGCACTTAATTAAAATTGTTCTTCTGTTCTCAAAATTGTTCCAACATTTCAGGGTTTTAAGAACTTTAAAATTTCAAAATATTGTGTTTTGGACACATTTGATATCTCATAACGGCTGGACAAGATGTGCTGACGACTTAAAAATTAACAGGGACCTTCATGCACTTAAAAATTATGTTTTAACCGCCTAAAATATGAGCAAAAAATCTTGAAATATTCACTAAAAACTTCAGAAATATGCACTTTAAATTATAAATCTTGTGGATTTTTCAAACAAAATTTTAAAATTTTTCTTTTTTTATTAATTTTATTTTGTTAGCTTATTAACGAAAACAAACAATTTGAAAGATCAGTACTGATCCGAAATGTGGATCGCTAAGATTAGATCACTTTTAATCGGACGGATACAATGTCATCCGAAAAATGGGTTTATCTAATTATATATCCATCCGATTAAAACTAATCTAATCTTAGCGATCCATTTCTCGGATCAGTACTGATCCTTCACATTCTTACTTGGGTAGCTGAATGAAAATTTACGAGTAGACACAAGCCGCTTTTTAATTCATTACTCTTTATTTTCTACTGGGCTGCGGTAGAATAACATGTTGCACGATAATCTTGAAGTAAGTGCAGGGGCTGTTGGTTCGATTCCCAGCAAAGCTTTTCCGCTGTCTTGTTTCTAAAAAAATGTATAAACTTCTTTTAGGTTGTACCATTTACGGTGTTTACCCAGATTTTGCATACAGCCCATTTAATCACAGAACTTTGCATAACTTATTTATTATCTAAAATTTTAAATTTTAAATCTAAAATTTTATATTTTGTTTTATGTTTTGGAAAGCTAATTTACCATACCTTTTTACAAAAATAAAATAAAAATATATTAATGACTCGCGATCACTAAGAGTGAACAGAATGCGAACATTTTTTGAAAAAAGTGAGCTTTTTAACTTAAGGGACCGTAGCTTAGCCAATTTTAAACCGATTGTCAATTTTTATTTAAGGGATTAACCACATATCTTTAAAACAAAACCTAAAAAAAGAAAAATCCATTGTACAACAAATAAGTTTTAGTTTTTTTAAGTTTTAATTTAAGAATTTCGGCTTTTCAACTCATTTGCTAATAAAAAAAGTACTAAACGAAGTTGTCGTGAAAAACTATGAGTACTTCCGTACTATATGGACCCCAACCAACTCGAATTTTCATATGAGAACCCCTGTATATTTATACCCTACACCACACTGTGGTACAGGGTATAATGAGTTTGTGCTGATGTTTGTAACTACCCGAAATATTGGTCCTAGACCCACTTTTAAGTATACCGATCGACTTAGAATCACTTTTTGAGTCGATTTAGCGATGTCCGTCCGTCCGTCCGTCTGTCTGTCCATGTAAACGGTGTAAACACGATACAGGTCGCAATTCTTAATCAATTGACTTGAAATATGAAACTTAAGCCTCTTTTGGCCCAAGGACGAAGCCTATTGAAATTGGAAAAAATCGGTCCATATTTAGACCTAGCCCCTATACAAAGGTCCTCTTTAGTTTTGGCTCAAATGACTCTAATAGCCGCATTTTAATAGGTATCTTTTCGAAATTTGCCAGGTAATCATGTTTTATCCACACAAATCAACATTCCGAATTTTAATGAAATCGGACCAGTTCTTCTTGTAGCCCCCATACAAACCACCTTCCCGATTTTCACATAAATCTCTCAAATTTCATGAAAATAGAAAATATTTAATTAAAATTCTGTTTGTGTATGTTAAACGAGTTCTTTAATAACCTTATCAAATCTGATTATCATCGGACCATTTTTGGACTTAGGTCCCATGTGGAAATTTCCCCCGATATTCAGTTGAAGCGATTTATTGTCAACAAAAAGAAGCCTATTCCACTCAAATTTGATTAGTGAGTGCTTTTTACACTTATTAAAGATTTCACAAAATATAGATCTAATCAGTCCATGTTTGAACTTGGGACCCATTTTCCGGGAAACTCTGGTGTAGGGTATTATATGTTCGGTCTTGACCGACTATAATTTTCTTACTTGTTATACCCTACACCACACTGTGGTACAGGGTATAATGAGTTTGTGCTGATGTTTGTAACTACCCGAAATATTGGTCCTAGACCCACCTTTAAGTATACCGATCGACTCAGAATCACTTTTTGAGTCGATTTAGCCATGTCCGTCCGTCCGTCCGTCCGTCTGTCCGTCCGTCCGTCCGTCCGTCTGTCTGTCTGTCTGTCCATGTAATCGGTGTAAACACGATACAGGTCGCAATTTTTAATCAATTGACTTGAAATTTAAAACTTAAGCCTCTCTTGGCCCAAGGACGAAGCCTATTGAAATTGGAAAAAATCGGTCCATATTTGGACCTAGCCCCCATACAAAGGTCCTCTTTAGTTTTGGCTCAAATGACTCTAATAACCGTATTATAACAGGTATATTTCTGAAATTTGGAAGGTAAACATGTTTTGTCTTCACAAATCACCATTCCGAATTTCAAAGAAATCGGACCAGTTCTTCTTGTAGCCCCCATACAAACCACCTTCCCGATTTTCACACAAATGTCTCAAATTTCATGAAAATAGAAAATATTTAATTAAAATTTTGTTTGTATATGTTAAACGCGAACTTAAATAACCTTATCAAACCTGATAATCATCGGACCAGTTTTGGACTCAGGCCCCTTGTGAAAATTTCGCCCGATATTCAGTTAAAGCGGGTTATTTTCAACAAACAGAAGCCTATTTCACTCAAATTTGAATTGTGAGTGCTTTTTACACTTATTAAAGATTTGACAACATATAGATCTAATCGGTCCATGGGACCCATTTTCCGGGAAACTCTGGTGTAGGGTATTATATGGTCGGTCTTGACCGACTATAATTTTCTTACTTGTTTTTTGTTGACTTTTGTAACACAATTTAATTTTTAAAAACGTAATTTCTTTGAACTTTGACCCCAAATTTCTCAAAAAGCTAATGTAAGGGAAAATTTAAGAAACCTGAATTGTGACCTGAGGAAAATTGTAAAAAATCGTGTCCTATTAGCATACATTTTTTTTTGACATGACCAGTACCGAAAAATATAATTTTCGGCACAAAAAAATACCTGATTAAAAGGCAATTGCTGCTCCAACGGTTATACCAACTGATAAAAAGAGTTGTGCATCTTCAAAAGCAATGTTTCAGCTTTACTTTTGGCTTATTTTTTATTCAGCATCACATCGGGTTCCTCCGCTAAGAGTTGTAAAAAATTACAAAATTCTGGTTTTGTTGAATTTTTACCTCAATTTTCTTAAAAACCTGATGTAATGGAAGAGCGAACAATTTTAATCAGGTTTATATGGTCGTGTCCCATTGCATTTTCAATGTATAGTCGTTTTATTTTTGTTTCTACTCCCAGTTTTTGCTGGGACATTTTTATGTAATAAAAATTAAATATTATAACAGTTTTTTTTTTTTATTTTTGTCCTTAGTAGCTTTAAAAAGCCATTTATGTATAAAAGCATGTCTAGCATTATACACAAAAAAACATATATTCTTATAACTAATTCATAATTTAACTATACATTTTGATTACCTCATTTCTTGTTGAAAGACTTGGCACTGGCATTGGACTAGTTAAGTCAATGTCTGCATCAATGTCAGATATATCATCACCAAAGGAGCCATTTAATTGTGTCTCACGTGCTGTTGGCTCTTGTTGGAATTTATTATTATCACCACCGCCAGCTCCATTGCTGCCCATTTTATCACTGTTATTTTTCTCGTTGTTGCTACAACTTGAAAGACTATTTTTACGGCACGAACGCCTTCGCTGCAGGGTCAGTCGACCAATAACGAGTGTCAGACACAGTAACAAGCCAACAGCGACAGATATGATTAAATAAAGATAGAATTGCTCCTGATTTTCTGTAAGAAGAAAAAAAAAATCAAAACATGAGAAATGAAAACAATAAAAATAATAAATGTTTCTTTTTTTGTTTTAATAAAAGTTGTTGCCAACAAAAAGCATTAAGTTTTGTACACATACAAACTTAAATATTTTTGTATATTTCGTTCTATTAGGCTATCTTTGTTAACTGTTTATAGAGGGCTATTTAATGACGACCATATTAAGGTCTATTTCGAAAGTGAATTTCAAAAACAACATAAGTAAGTGCTTACTTATGTAGAATTAATATAAATCATTTTTTCCTCAGCTTAAAATTATAAAAAAGAAACCCAGTAAACTTTTGGGTTGCAAGAAAATGCATCCTCGGATTTTCTGTGAAATTTTTAAAAGTCTTTGATCCCCTGAATCCTGATTCCAAAAAACTTACAATTTTTTATAGGCTAAAAACACTCTATTACAAATCACTATTTGAAAACTATAGATTTTAAATAAAACTTGAGAATACTTGGGATGCTTTTTTCATTAAACCCAGTGCTCTGCCACAATATATTATTTTATTGTAGTTATTAGATATTAAAAAAATTGATTTGGTTGAGAACTTGATGCTGAAAATACCAGAAAAGATGTATAATCGAGGAAGAGGGACGCTTGTCCTAAAAAAAAATTTTTCCCCAAAAAATTTGGTTTCTTTCTTTTTACAAAGGAATTGGAAACATTTTATATGAAAACATCAATTCAATTTTTCAACTCGCATAACTCATTTTATCCTGGAAAAGGTTTTATTAAGATGTAGCATAAAAGTTTAAAAACATTTATTTGAAAGAACCTACAAAAATGAAAATAAAACTTATTGACTATTCTGCCCTGCTAAGAAAGAAAGTCATAACTTCATTTTAGAAGTTTTAGAATATTAAGCTTTTAAGTTTTTTATCTTTCGCGCATTTCAATATTTTTGAAAATTTTTAAATATGATTTAAAAATATATTACTTTATTCAATTTTATTATCTTCACAAACAGAGAAAATTTTGATGATAAAGTAGAGCAAATGGACTTATGACTTTTTTGCCTAGTAAAGGCACCCAAAAAATCTAACGAATACCAATTGGTTCACAATAAAAATAAAAAAAATATTTCATATCAATAAAAACGTATTAAAAAAACTAATGAAAAAAGTCTTAAAAGCAGTGTTGGCTACCGTTACCCTTTCAATACCGTTACCGATTAAAAACCCTTTAATATTGACTACCGTTACCGTTACCAATACCGAAATAAAAAATTTTAAATACCGTTACCGATAAAAAACCGTTACCTTTATTCGGATTTTTACAGGTATTATAACGGTTTTGTTTCGGTTGCATTAATATTACTTATTTTAATTTTTTCGTGGATTAAAAACATATTAAAATATTTTTAATATACTTAAAAAACAAAAAACAAATTTTGTTAATTGCTAATACAACCAATAATTACATTCGCAATTAACTAAATTCGAATATCGGTCTTGGACCTCACAAAGATTTTATATTATTGATCAGTGATCGATTGTATGTGATGTTCGTCTTTCCGTCTGTAAAAGACACGATACGATCCACAATAAACGTGCTACTCTTCTGGTACGAATACGTCTTATGGTCATAGGCGGGTTAAGTTCCGAAATGGGAAAATCGGAACAGATGAAAAACAGTTCCCCCCGGAAAAACTTACAAAGCCCCAGAAAAACATATTTATTTAATTTTTTTGTCTATTTATTTAGAAAATGAAAAATTTTTATGCCGTGTAAAGTTCATTGACTAAGATTAGAAAATGCGATTTTTTTCGGTCCGAACCGTTTGGGGGCTTGACTATAGCAAATTAAATTAAATATTGATAAAATTGTATTATTTATGCGTAAATAAAATAAATTTCTTGACATCTATGGCAACATTAAAGGTGTCCCTCCGATACCGCCCACCCTCCCCCTTAAAAAAACCTCCCCTGTAACATCCTTGCCAAGTTTTTTATCCCTGCCGATTTTTTTTAACAACAGGACAAACAATTTTGATCATTTTAACAGAAAAATCTGCTGATTTCAAATAAACAGTTCAGGCTTTTTGTTTGAAATCAGCAGATTTCTCTATTAAAATCAGCAGATTTGTCTGCTGTCTTGACGGTTTCTTCAGCAGATTCTACCTAGATTATCCAGACAGAAATTTAGCAAACCGCGTCAGCTATAATCAGCAGATTTCTCATATGGCTTAAAATGCAGATTTCTCATATGGCGCAAAATGCAGATTTTTTTGCTTATTGGACAAAGGTGTCTCTACGACAGTGGTCGGCACCCATTGCACCCAGGTGCATAATGAAATTGGCTATTTGCACGTAGACAACCCGAACGTCAACGAAACTCGCAACTGAGAGCATTAAAAATACAAATATTTTATTAAGTGTCATGGTAGCATTTAAAAAAGCGGGTAGATGAGGCTATGTCTTAGAAAAATGTAAAAATGTTCCCTCTTTCTGCCGGCCACTGCACTACGAACATGTGTTCGTATTTGTTGAATTTCAATATTGCGTGAATGTTTTAATATAATTCTGAGTTAATTCATAGTATTTAAACTAGTACAAATATAATTATGTATAGAAAAGGTACAGAATTTAACAGTTTTTTAATTTTTTTAAACATTTTTTTTACGCATTTTAAACAAATTTGTGGCTTGTTAACATTTTATTTATAATACCGGTACGTACCAGTATTGATGTTTCGGTAACGGTTCACCGTACCAGTATTGATGTTTCGGTAACGGTTGACTAGGAAACACGCTAAAAGTGGCAGATGTGACCATTTTTCTTACATTTTTTTGGACATTTACTGTTGAAAATTGGGGTTTTAATACAAAAATCGTAAACTTATTCCCGGTCCGAATCTCCCGTATCTTAATTTACGGATTTTGGCACTTATGAATTTCTTTCTTGGGATTGCAGTATTGTAGATTTCAAAATAAATATTTTTTTAAAAAACGCCCAAATGTGTGTCCATATTTTTAATTAAAGTATAATATTTTCTTTTGTATACGACATTCCCCTCTCTTTTCCATATTTTGCACGATTTCTTTCTTTTTGTTTAATAACTGTTAAAAAACGTCATATCAAAATTACATTTGCAAATGCCAAATTCGTAAATCAATCAATGATATTTGATTTTTACAAAAAACGAAAATGCAAATAAATATTTGCTTCGATTTTTCTAAATAGAACGTCATGCATCACCGTTGTTTCCTATTTTTTTTGGAATGCCATCCCCAACTTAAAATATTCTATTCCCAAGGTTAGGTTAGGTTAGGGTGGCGGTGCCAGATGGGCACTCCGCATAGACCAATTGGTCCATAGCGATACCACAAAACTTTTTCCGCTTATCGATGTAAACTAAATACATTGACCTTCATTGCGAATTGTTTCAAGCTTTTCAGGTCTATCCTCGTAATTTCCTCCAAAGTCTCGAACTGTGAACTTCCTATAATTGATAGTCGAGTTCGTGCCAAAGCCGGGCAGTGACACAGGATGTGTTCAATGGTCTCTTCGACGTCTGGTGTCTCGCACCTTTTACAGTTTGCGTCCGTAATAAGATTCATGTTCTTGGCATGTTTTCCGACAAGACAGTGTCCCGTTATTAAACCTGTCAACATACGACATTCTATTCTCGTAAGTGTAAGTAAGAATTTAGTTCTTCCTAAATCATAGCGTGGCCATAAAATTCTGCTTATACGACTTGTCCCAAGTTCCTTCCATCTTCGATTTGCTTTGGCGACAGTTAGGGTATTTCGTTTTAGTTTCAAATGCTGGAGTGGCGGTGAAAGCATTATGGTGGTACCTATGCCATCTGCTCCAAGTTTCGCGAGTTCATCTGCTTTCTCGTTTCCTTCTATTCCTTCGTGCCCTGGTACCCATAATAAGGTAACTTCATTATTTAAGCAAAGTTGTTTTAAATTCTCGTAACACTTTAAAACCGTTTTCGATTTAATTTGGTAGCTCAAGAGTGCCTTTAGAGCAGCTTGACTATCCACGTAGAAATTAAGGGTGGCACCTTTTTCCTTTGCCATATATTCCACAGCTTTTGATATAGCAGCTATCTCAGCCTGAAAGATACTCGAGTCCACGGGTAATTTAAAAGATAAGTGTTGGTCAAGTTCCAGTATCGTGAAACCAGCTCCAACACCATGCGATTGCTTCGATCCATCAGTAAAGATATTTATTGAGTTCGCAGGAGGGCCCTGCCAGGTCGACCAGAATTCTCGATCCGGAAATCTAACTTCATATTTCCGGTCGAAAAATAGTTTGGGCACTGTGTAATCAGAGTCAATACGGTCCATATTAGCAATGTTACTGTGTCCAAAGTTGCGATACTTGAACCAATTTGACTCTTTGAGTCTGAGGCAAGCTTTGTAAGCCTCGCCCTTAGCAAAGAGATCAATTGGTAATAAGTGCAATAAAGTGTCGATAGAGTCGGCTGATGTTGTTCTCAAAGCGCCAGTGATACTCCGTCCCATTTGCCGTTGAAGCTTCTGAAACATTTTAAGCGTCACATCCTTTTCGAGTGCCTTATGCCAGACTAAAACTCCATAGAGTAAGATTGGTCTTACGATTGAAGTATAAATCCAGTAAGTGACTTTAGGTTCTAGACCCCAGGTACTGCCGAACATTTTCTTACACGCGTAATACGCGTTGTTTGCCTTTTTTACTCTTTCTTCAGAGTTCTTGTTCCAGAACAGCTTACTGTCCAAGAACACTCCAAGAAATTTGGCATGCGGTGATATTGGAATTTCAACTCCTCCCACTCGAACCTTTCTAAATTCCGGGATTTTGTATTTTCTAGTAAAAAGAACCATTTCCGTTTTCTGCGGGTTGACATTAAGTCCATTTCCTGAAGCCCACTTCCACATAGCCTTAAGTGAGCCCTCTAAAATCTCGGATACAGTATCCAGATATTTGCCACATGATAGAATAACCACATCATCAGCGTATGCTATTGTTGTGGTTCCTAAAGTCTTCAGTTCCTTTAAAATGGGGTCCAACACCAGGAGCCAGAGCAGTGGTGACAGAACCCCACCTTGTGGTGTTCCTCTAGTAGCGTAACGAGATGTTTTTGCATGACCCCATTCGGCCGTTATTTCCCGACATGAAAGCATTTGCTCTATCCATTTACTCAAACAACTGTTAGTTGAAGCCTTGTCCAAAGCATTAACTATCGTCTTTGTATTTACATTGTTAAAAGCCCCTTCTATATCCAGAAATGCTGCAAGAGCAAATTCCTTATACTCCAGGGATACTTCTACCTTCTGTACAAGTGAATGGAGCGCAGTCTCTATGGATTTACCCTGCTGGTAAGCATGCTGTGCATCCGATAGAAAATTTGTACCCAAATGCTCTCGTATATATAGATCAATTATCCTTTCCAGTGTTTTCAAAAGAAAAGATGTTAAACTGATTGGTCTGTAATCTTTTGCCGTCGCGTGGTTAAGTTTACCGCTTTTGGGCAAGTATATAATACTTGCTTTCCTCCATCCTTTTGGAATATAGCAAAATTTCAGGCATGCAGTAAAAATCGATAAAAGATGCGGAATTAAAATATTGGAGACGTTCTGAAGCATTGCCGGAATAATGCCGTCAGGTCCAGGTGATTTGTATGGTTTGAATGAAGCTAGAGCCCATTTTATTCGGTCAGCAGTTAAACAATTTTCTGGAATGATCGAGGGGTTATCGCGGATTACATTCATTGTTATCTATTCCCAAAAAAGATAAAGATATTTTCTTTGATGTTTTTCTAAAAAAAACATTTTTTAAATATTCTAGAAAAGGTTCTCGAAAACTGGCGTTTCTTTTTAATATTCAGATATATTAAAAAAATCTTGATTCGAAACATTGAGGCTAAAACAAAAAACACTTAATTGAAAACTTCTTAATCTTTTGTTATATAAAAACATTTAAAAAATTAAATTCCACTTGAACGAATCCATAAATACCCTCCACAATGGACAAAATATTTAAAATACAAATTATTTAAATTAAAAAAATATTAAAAATTATGAAAAATGTTGTTTAAGCATTGAGTCTTTTTAGCACATTTTGTAAAAAATTTTTGAGCGCAAAACGTAAAATATATTCAAGCCAATAATATTTTATTTGCCCTACTTTACCAGTCTGGAACCACTTAAATATCCCATCCCCAACTTAAAATATCCTATCCACAAAAAGGATACAGATATTTTCTTTGATGTTTTTCTACAATTTTTTGTTTAATATTCTAGAAAAGGTTCTCAAAAACTGGCGTTTCTTTTTTTTGATTTTTGCAACTCTTGCAGCGATATTTGAATTCTTATGGCATAAAAGATTTTTGAGTTTTTTTTTCAGATTTTTGGAAGGTCGTGATCAACTCGCTCAAATTGATTTTATCAAAAAATTAAGTTATGAAACATTATTGTTTTTCATTTTTTTTCTCTGGTGCTTTTTTTAAAATTCGGATACATAACTTCTAATTTTATGTGACGCCATATTAAAATTTTTACTCGGGAATTAAAAAAAATTAGAAAAATAATAATTAGAAAAATGTTATTTGAGCATTGAGTCTTTTTTTGCCACATTTTGTAAAATTTTTTTGAGTGCAAAACGTAAAACATATTCATGCTAAATTTGAGCGATATTGTTTTTCTTTTATAAGTTTGGACTGCATCGTCCCTTCAATAATATTTTATTTGCCTTACTTCACCAGTCTGGAACCACCATCTAATTAAAACTTACTTAATATTCGAGTTTTTTATTTTCTACTTCAATATAAACCAACTCACTTTTAATGTGAATAAATGCTTTAATCCAATTGACTAGAAAACCAATGACAACAACACGCTCTACGTCAGTATCATCATTAGTGCAATTCAAACCAATTGTACCCCAATCATCCTCCATTTGACACCTTTTACGATAAATGTAATGCGATGCAGTTAGCAATGAAGCATCATCTTTATCTGTTTGAACATTCTCAGAACTTGTTAATGTCGTAGATAGTGACGGAGTAGTAGTTGCAGCAGCTGGAGAATTTAATTCATTATTAAAGTACATTTTTGAGAGGTTGTGTAATAAGTTATTTTCATTAAATTCAAACAATTTGGCATCATCATCGTTATCATCATTGTCACCATTGACATCATCATCATCATTATCTGCGAAAAATCACATACACAGGAAGCTATTAAGCTTTAATTTAGATGCAATTCATTGAAAAAGATATTTATTTTAAGGACTCTTTTGGTAAAGCTAAGCGAAAAGCACAAGTTGAAAGTACTTATGTATTTATCAGAATATCAAAACACACACACACACATACATACGTCCATACTTACATTACATTAATGTGTATGTGTGTGAGTGTACATTTTATCTGCATATAAGTTTTTCATGCAAAACTCTGACAAACAAGGTGAACTAATTTTATATTAATGTGTAGATCAGAGGTAACCAAAACTCTCAATTAATGAAATGCGTCTGTATTGGATAAGATAATATTGCCCAGCAAACAAAAAACTAAGCATTAGAAATATAATGAATTTTACTTTTAAAACAGTGATGCCCAAAAAATTTGTGAGTAAGAGAGAAAAAACAAATTGAGAGAAATTATTTTTAGGCCGCGGACGGACCCGGGAGGCCCATGGGGGGCAAAAAACGGGGGGCCATAGTAACATGTAAGTATGGGTATGGGAAATTGTCTCACGATCTCAAAAATACTATTTCTTTTTTTATCCGACAAATATTGCCGAAACTAGAGCCGTTTTTCGAAAAATAGAGGGCGTCAAAAAAAGTCAAAAATTTATTTTAACAAAAATGGTACTCAGATAAAAGGAAATTTTCTCAGAATTCCAAATCCGGTGAAAGTGGACCAAACTAGGCCCATTTTATAAAAGTTTAAAAAAAAAATAAAAATTTTATTTTAGTTGCTATCGTTGGCGTTACCCAGGGATTACCGCGTGGAGGTGATAGTACAATATTGAATCCCCTAAATTTAAACTACAAAAAAAAATAAATCGGGTGGCTTTTTTAGAGTGAGTTCCCTTGCCTCTCACTTATGTAATTTAAATTACAAATTGTAATTGTGTGTTTAGCCATTATAAATCAAGTTTTCCAAATTTAAGATTTTGTAACAATTTCTTATTAACAAAATATGTTTTAAATTTGAAGAACTTAATTTATTTCTCTGTTTAGAACAAATAAATTTTAAGTCGGAAAAAATTTGTTCGCAGCAATATGTAGAAGGAAAAAGGGATAACAATTTCAAAGCATTTCTTTTTAACTCTGGAAAATCGAAATCATTTAGATTTTTCCAGAATTCTATTCCCATTTTTCCCGGAGCTTCGATTTCGGTTCGAAGAAATATAATTTCTGATTGTATATCGAACTCATATTGAGTAACATCACAGTTATAAGGGTTATTAAATAAATCCAACTGCAGTTGTATACTCTTAAAATCTGCAAACCTGTCTTCAAAACTGTTGAGCAGTGTATCAAAAATCTCAACTCGCTTAGTTTTCGCAGCATCGCACAGCGATTCGCGCAATAGTGATGTTTTTTTAAAACTGGAAAAGTCATCTGACTTAATTTGGCAAAGTATAAGAAAAAGTTTTGTTTTAAAATTAAATAAAATTTTACAAATATCAGATATATTCTTACCTTTTCCTTGAAGCTCTAAGTTGAAATCATTAAGCAAAGAAGTTGTATCAGCTAGAAAAGCTAGATCTGATATGAATTGTGTATCTTTTAAAAAATTTTTTGCCGACTCATCGATATTTTCTTTTTCTAAAAACTCTAAGACTTCCTCTTTTAAATCATATAGCCGGTTAAGACAGTCGCCACGACTGAGCCAACGTACCTCAGTGAACATTTTAAGATCATTGAAAGCTGCGTTTTTAGATGTCAAAAATTTTACAAATTTTCGATGAGTGAGGGCATTGTGTCCTCCTCTTATTTTATTTATAATGTGCTCTGCGGCCTTCATAGTTGAGTCTTGAGTAATAAATTTAGACGCAAGCGCGGCTTGATGGATAATGCAGTGAAAGTTTTGCATTGCCATTCCACTTTTTTTTATATTACCTACCAAACCTTTGTTTTTTCCTACCATGACATTTGCCCCGTCTGTGCAGACTCCGACAATTTTGTTTACATCAACAATAGAAAAAAGTTTATCACTTACAACTTCCATCAAAAGCTTTCCAGTTACATGTCCATAAAAGGTTTCCAATGTCAACATTGATTCAAAAACATTAAAATGTTCATCAATGCATCTTACACAGACAACCAGTTGACAAAGATCCTTGATATCTGTACTTTCATCTAAGCAAAACGAAAGAAATTTACAATTTATCAATTTTTCTTTAATAGAAGAATCCACCAAAATTCCTATTTCGGCAATACGCCTCGCCACAGTTTGGGGTGACAAGGGAATTGACTTTATGAAATCTGTTCTGTAATTTAACGTTTGAAAAGTTTTTTGTAAAATATTTTTTGCTAGCTTTCCATCTATAAATGGTCTGCCTTGCTGAGCGATTTCCAAGCTTATTTGGCTTGAAATCTCCATTTTTAATTTTTTATTTTGCAAAATTTCATCATTTTGCTCTTCTTGCAGAACCCATTCTTTAATTTTTTGCATATAAAGGTTTTTTTGCTCAAAAAAAAACATTTTCCTTTTTTCCTCTTCTAATTTATTTATTTCTTTGTGAAAAAGGTCAAAATGCCTTTTAATTGAAAATGTTTTCTTTGTTTTAAATGTTTGATAACATAAAATGCATTGCATGTTACCAAAAGCATTTTTAATGGCAAAACAAAAATTTCTGTCTTCCATTATACTATTTTGTTTGCTGGTTTATTTTGAAATTAAATCAAAGCTGAAAAAACAATAAAGCTGAAAAAAAAGCAGTAAGCATCCGCACATGTATACTCGTTAACACTCAATTAACGACTGAAATCAAATAGAAATAGAAGAGAACAAGCGTAGGTGTGAGTTTTTTTTATTGTTGTTGTGGCACAATTGTGTATAGAAAATGAATTTTTGGATTTCGCTGGTGTAGATGGATGTATTGTCAGTAACCGAACAAAAAAAAAGCATTCGAATAACACTAGTAAACAGTTTTTTTTTTCTTTTTCTATTCGATAGAACGAGGCTTGGCATTTTGGATGCTCTGCGTCATGGTTAACAAGAAGCTTCCATTGCGTCAAGTTTTTATACCTACCACTTATTGTTAGTACACCCAAAAAAAACACTTTGTCAAAAATCTGTAAAACGACTTTCAATTTGACTTAGAAAACTTTCCGCTGATTTTTCTGCTAAAAATGGATATCAATGTCATTCAGTTTTAGAAAACAACAGAAATTTTGCTGCGTTGTTACTGATTCTGTTTGCTAAATTTCAAAATATTTTTGAACATATTTTTAGCAGATTATTTTTCAATTATACAGAAATTTTTTTTGAGGAAAATTTTTAAAAGTGTTATTTTTTTATTTTTTTTTTCGTTTTTTATCTAATTAAAACGATATTTTTAAACATATTTTTAAACATAATTTTAGCAGATTATTTTGCAATTTTTTTTACAGAAATATTTCATCCTTTTTTCAAGAAAACTTTCTTAAGCCTTTTTTTCAAAGCCTGAGTAAAAATTAACCTTATTCAATTATATCCGAAAAATGGTGGATACAATTATGTAAAATATTATCCAACTGCATCTGATTAGATCCAGGCGGATACAATATGATACAAAATGATCCGAAATTTGTCTCTAGCCGAGTAAAAATGTCTCGATAAATCATATATATTTTGAGGATGTTTATTCTGGCTCAAGGTCATTATTTTCTTTACTAATTAAAACCATGATATTCTCATAGCATAATTTTCAAGAAAATTATTTTTTGTTTTAAATTTATTTATGTTGGTCATTTTTGCAAGACTTAATCGACACGTGTTTCGGAATTTGTCAAGATTCCATTGTCAAGATTATTTAGCAAAAATAGAAACGATTTACTACAAAGTAGCAAACGAGTCTAATGACAAATCGTTTGTGCACAAACTAGAATATTAATACATATTCGCCTCTATTCACAATAATATAATATTTTAAAGGTCGAATAAAACAATTTTTATTTTAATAAAAATTAATCAGAATTTGATAAATCATATATTTTTAAATATAATTATATATAAATTGATCAACCATTTGATCCCAAAAATGGAGGATCCAAAAATATATATCTTATTAGATATAATTTTATAAAATTAGATATAATTAGATCCCAGAAATGGAACGGTAAATTTCATCTAATTTTATATTGAAGATCATATTAGATATAATTATATATTATTAGATCTTATTCTTTATAATATAAAATTAGATAATAATACACATAACCATATGCGATCATATATAAAGGTATCAAATTATATTAAATTACACTCAAAATAATCACTCTTTTAAATTACAGAGATACTCTGCTGAGCCAACAGAAAATACCATAGATTTCCGAACAGCAAGATTTTTTGTTATCTTACGAAGAAAATTCTGTAAAATGATGTCGATAAGAAAAAACTGTTAATTTACAGAATTATCTGTAAAATATTAATAAAGGCGACCAGAATTTTACTATTTGATTCCTGCTCAATTTCTCTTTCCTTAATGTGTAATTAGTGTTGATAATTGGGAAATGCCATCGAGTAAATTTGCCCGCTTTAATGCTTCCAAACTGTAAATTTACTTCTTTTATTTTTGTGGAAATTACGAGTTTTTGTACAAGTACCTCCAATTTTACACGACATCCTCGTAAAATTTTACATGTTTTTTAACCCTCTAACCGGCAAGACCGTCTTAAGACGGTCTTCGAGTTTTGGGCTCCAAAGTCGTATTTTTAATTTTTTCGCTTCAAAAAAGACAAAAATGTCCATAGATAACATTGTTTTACATTTTTTATACTCCCCAACACGTTCTGACAATTTGTTTGTCTGCTGTTATCAATCCAGTGCAAAAAGTCGACAAATTTGCATCGAAAATTATTTCGCAAATTTTATTTTTTGCAACTATTAAAAAAACACATTTAGAATAAAGTGACCGACTTCAAAATTTTTCTTTAAGTAGTTAATATATTTCATTTGAGTTTTATAATGTTTTTGAATTAAAAAATAAAATATAATTGTGCTTCCCAGACGAAATAGTAAAGGCCGTCTCTAGACGGTCTTGCCGGGTTGAGTATACAAAAATGTCCCCCTGATCTTAATTTTTGTTTTCACCATTTGTTCAGGAAAACACTTTTTTGTGCTTTTTGTTTTATTATATTTAACCTTTTATTAACATTTTGTGTTAGATATGGATCTAACTAAATGTCCTTAAAATAAAAATATCAATTACGAGGAAATGCATGATGAGCAATTGCTCGAGTTCATCGATTCTGTGGAGAGATCTATCAAGAGCACTGATGAAAACTTAGATTGTGATGACAGTGTTGCTGATCCCACTTATGTTTAAGATAATATCGAGCCCGATACATTGCCAGAAAATGCAGATCATACTGAGACTACCGATACATTTGTAAGGCTAATTAATTTATCTCTGAATTTGAGCGCGATAGACATACCCTCGAAAGAAGAAAACTACTTTCGTTGAAGATGTAGCAGAGGTAGACGCGTTGGGACACAAGAACGTCGACTTCAACTGAAACAAAAGCATCCTTCAAATGCAAAAGAGCCAGATCTCTATTCCCAAGAGCTAAATCTACTGGACCTTCAGTTCAACCTAATCATTTGCAGATATGACACTATTAAGCTTTCGCATTTATGATTGACTATAAATATTACTGCGTGTACACTACCGACCGATAGCGAAATGAACAAAGAACAGAGAGGATTTTTCGTAGAACACATGACCTCAATCATACTTGGGACCAAAGCATTGAGGCATTAGTTTTTTTCATGTAAAATGCCAATGAAATAGAGGGCATTGGCATTGTTTTTTCATACAAAAGTAATGCCAGGTCCCAAGTATGACCTCAATCAATGAAGTCGATGTGAATACTGTTTTATGGAATGATAGCAAATTTGTCCCCCTAAGGCACCTCGGTATGATAGAAATCAGAAGAATTTCGTCAATCAACTGCCCTCAAACTATACTACAATACAATGCTCACATGGGTGGAGTAGACCATTTGGATGGCACATGGGTCGATACCATATTTTGGCTAAGGCGTGGAATCTACTCTACAAAAGCGTTCATTTTATACAAAGGCTTACACGCCGAGAAAGCCAATACTTCTAACATGTGTCCGATGGTGAACTGTTTTAACCGCTTCAAGGTTTCCATGAGGAAATAGCTGGACTTGTTTCAAAAACAGACGGTCTCTAGGGCTATCGTCTGCTAAAAATCTCAATGAGCCTTTATCACCACAGCCTGGCACATTGGGTGTTGGGAAAAGAGCTGTTCTTCAACTTGCTGATGTTTGATTCGATGGCGTCGATCGATTTCCCTGGTGTCGATCGATTTCCCTAAAAGAGGTGCAAACATTGCAATAAATCTGACACCCAAGTCGTTTGTTCCAAATGCGACCTGAATTTTTGCGGGCAGATCGATAAAAATTGCTTCTGGGGCTACCACCATCGAAAACAATATGTATTTTTACATTGTTTACTCCTTTTTCTCAATAAAACTTTTTTATAGATAAAGTTTATCTGAGATATTTTATTACATGCAAACCGGCAAGACCGTCTATAGACGGTGTTCACTATTTTTCACCTGGCGCTCTTTCAAAATGCTTTTTTCGCCTGAAAATTTAAACTTAAGTTTCTTTTGACTATATCTATTTGGAAAAAAAATATTGGCTTTATCCGAGCATTTTTGAGGTCTTGCCGGTTGGAGGGTTAAAGAGATTTTTATTTGAAAACTGTATTACAGAGCAATAAGTGAAATTACAGATGAAATTTAGTATTTTGGTTACGAGAAAAAAACAAAGTATTTCTCTAAAATCCGTATTTTAACAAAAAATTCTGTTTATTATCTGTCAAATAGAGATTACAAAGTAAAATTACAGATAACATTTTGTTTTTCGGTTACAAGAAATATCGGCAGATAACTTTGTCAAATGTCTGTCGAATTGAGATTACAGCCATTTTACAGAGTATTTAACAGAGTAATTATTTTGAGTGTATATAAACTTTATCTCAAATAATACAGTTTTATAGAGACAATTTTTGGATAATTTCTTATTTAATTCCGTCTGCGTGCATCTAATAAGATACCATTGGATAATATTTTACATAATTGTATCCACCATTACTAGGATATAATTGGATTAGTTTCGTTTTTACTAGGGAGTGTTAATTTTTTTCGTTTTTAATACAATTTATACGATTGAGGCTGGATTACTCAATGCTCCGTTATAAAATAACTCTCCGTTAAATTTAACTTTTTCTTGAAAATATCTTAGCAGATTTCTCTGCTGATTTGACAGATTTCTGTGCTGATTTCACCTAGATAATCATGACAGATTTTCAGCAAACCGTGCCTGCTAAAATAAGCAGCTTTCTCATATGGCTCAAAATGGGTGTATTTTCAGCAGATTTTTCCGTTGATTGGACAGAGAATTTATTTTAAGTGTACAATTCAATAACACTGTGCTACAAAAGTCAACAACAAAAATATGCAGGGGTTCTCATATGAAAACTCGAGTTGGTTGGGGTCCATAGACTACGAAAGTACCATAGTTTTTCTCGTTTAATTCGTTTAGTACTTTTTTTTTATTTGCAAATGTGTTGAAAACCCGGAAATCTTAAATTAAAATTTAAAAAATCATAACTTAATTGTTGTACAATTTTGATTTTATTAAAAAGATATGAGTTTTATCTCTTAAACAAAACCAAAAAACTTACTATCGGTTTAAAATTGACTGAGCTATGGTTCCTTAAGTTAAAAAACACGTTTTTTTTAAGAAATGTTGACTTTCTTTTCACTCTTAGTTGATCGTGAGTAATTAAAATATTTTTCTTTTATTTTCGTAAAAAGTTTTGGTAAAGCTAACTTTCCAAAACATAAAAATCGATTAGCTAATGAATAAATTATGCTTAGTTTTGTAATAAAGTGTGCCATTTATTTTTAGGGGGTGCTTTGAACGAGTATTTTTAAATTTCTGAAAATTTTACTAAATAAAACTCCAAAAACCAAAATTTTTTTTTATGTCATTTAAAAACCACATCGTAAAACTTAAAAATTCCAATGTGTAGCGGTATTCGCTTCCTCAATTAATTTTTAGAATTATTTGAGTTTCGCGGATTTCAAGGAATTTAAATTTTTAACAATATATTTTTAAGTTTTTCACAAATATACTTAAAACAGTGTTGATGTATACACTCAAAAAAAAAAAATGTCTACACTAAAAAAAAAATAAAATCAAAAAAAAATTACACTCAAAAAAATTTTTTTTTTTGACTGACACTTGTTTTAGTATATTTTGGACAAAACATGAAAAATTTTTAAAAATTTAAATTTCTGGAAATCCGCGAAACTCATATAATTCCAAAAATTTATTGAGAAAGCGGATGCCCCTACTTTTTAGAATATTTAATTTTAAGTTAAATGACGTGAAAAAATGTTGCGGTTTTGCGAGTTTTGTTTAATAAAATTTTAAAAAATTTTAAGAATACTCGTTTAAAGTACACAATACCCCGGTTTGCGTCGTTTCGAAGTTGCGTCGTTTTAAAATTTCTGTGATTTCGAAGTTGCGTCGTTTTGGTTTCAGTTTGCGTCGCATGGCTTCGAAGTTGCGTCGCCAGTGCTTCGATTTGCGTCGTTGATATAAAAATGTGTGTACAAAGCTAAAACAAAAAAAGGGGATTTCCCGTTTATATTTCAGTTTGCGTAGCACTAACGACACAACTTCGAAGTCATAGTTGCGTCGTTAGTGCTTCGATTTGCGTCGTTAATATGAAAATGTTTCTACAATGCTTGCTTTTATACTATGAATTTTTTAATTTTATCTTAATACTTTTATGTTTTTTTACGTTTTTCTCAAGAATTGTTATATTTTTATTTTAATTAAAACTCAAAAAAAAAAAAAAAAATACAAAAAAAAAAATGCATTTTTTATTGAAAAATCTAATTTTTCTGCTAAAATTATGAATTTCGGAACCAATTAAATGAAACTCAATACAAATGTATGGAAAATCGTGCTTCGGTTTGCGTCGTTTCGGTTTGCGTCGCGTTTCTCCGGTCCCAATTAACGACGCAAACCGGGGTATTGGTGTACCTCCTAAGAATTTATGGTACATGTTATCACAAAACTTGGCATATCTTATTCATTATCTAATCGATTTTTATATATTTTGATATTTTGGATCGCTAATTTACCACACCTTTTAACAAAAATAACAGAAAAATATTTTAATGACTCACGCTCAACAAAGAGTGAAAAAAATTTGAAAACTTTTTGAAAAAAATGTGTTTTTTTTAACTTAAGGAACCGTAATTCAGCCAATTTTAAGCCAATTATCAATTGTATGGTTTTGTTTGAGAGGTAAAATACATATCTTTCAAACAAAACAAAAAAAATAGAAAATCCGTTGTACAACAATAAAGTTATAATATTTTTAAGTTTCAATATAAGAATCACGGTTTTCCAACACATTTGCTAATAAAAAAAGTGATTAACTAAGTGATCGGGAAAAACTATGAGTACCTCCGTTCTCTACGGACTCCAGCCCACTCGAGTTTTCATATAAGAGCCCCTGCATATTTTTGGTGTATCACAGTGTAATTTTCAAAAGCAAAAGAAATCGTAAACATTTTTTTAAATTCATTTTTAATAAAATTCTTTACTCCAAAACGAAAAAAAATATTGTGTCCGGGATTTTTAAAACTTTAAAAAACTTTTTTGGGACTTAAAGCTTTCAATGTTTTTTTTTGCTCCAAAATGCAACTAAAAATTTTTGTTGCGGGACCTCAAAAAAGTGAATAAAAATAGGCATCAAAAAAGTGAATACAAAAACTGAATAAAAAATAGAATCCTTGGATGTGATAAAAATGTAAAGCTTGGTTGAAGTGTTTGTTGATGTGATAAAAATGTAAAGCTGGGTAGAAAACACGATATAAAACTTAATCATTCATCAGCTAAAAACGATTTCCAAAAAGATAGATGCATTTGATGTTAGAGCACAATTCGCTGAGAAATAACATGTTCAAAACCTTCAAAACTTTCAGTCCGCACTCCAGTTAAAAAATCTATGTTTACTAGTGTAATTATCAGAATTTTAATTGCAAATTAGAGACGAAACCATTTAACTTTATTATTAATGAATACTGTAAATAATTAACATACATACTCTTTCGTTGAAAACAATTTTAAGAAACTGGGACAATACATTTAAATAAAATTAACACAATTTACAATTAGTTAAAAATTAATTAGAGAAATTAAACGAATTTATCATGTCATGGGAGTTGCTGGTATTTGCTTAGGAAATGGAAATTTATATATGTATGAAAATAAAAGTGAATTAATCATTGTGTATTTAAAAGTATATATGAACCCTGGTTAAAATGATTGTTTTTAAACATTAACTTGAGATCAACTTTTTTTATTTAAATTGGGAGAACATTTACATGTTTAAAAAAAACTTTAAGGGAAAGAAATCTTTGCAAAATGCATTTAAAAGTATTTTTTGCATTAAAACCTATTTTTCAAATTTTTTATGTTGGTATAAAAAAACAATCGTTTAATTTTTTTGAAGAAATAAGACTCGTTTTTAAAGAGAAGTAATTTAATAAAAGGAATCACACAAAAAATTTTTTTTTCATGAACGATTTTCATAGTATTTATGAACAAATTCATACAATTTATTAACTTTTTCATAATATTTATAAACTTTTTCATAGTATTTATGAATAAATCACAATATGTGGAATTTAAGAATTTTTAACATTTTTCATAAATACTATGAAAAATTATAAAAATAAAATATTTGAGCTCGAGGCCTCGATAATTAAATTGGAAAGGTCGAATAAAAAACAACTTTAATAACTATGAAAAAGTTTATAAATATTATGAAAAAGTTAATAAATTGTATGAATTTGTTCATAAATACTATGAAAATCGTTTAAGGAAAAAAAAATTTTTGTGTTATGGTTTATTTTTTTCCAAAGGCATTTAGAATAAGTAAAAAAAAATGTATTTAAGTTCTAAACTAAAAATGTTCATAGAAGTTTTCAGTTAAATTTGATGGCGGTTCATTTTTTTAAAGTTTAACCCTCTATCTCCTACTTTAAGGATCACTGTAGTCCTTTTTCCAAACCACTAACACGTGCGTTTAAAGGGTTAAAATGTTATATAAATATGACACTGTACTGTCCAAAGTAAAAGAGCTAGACTACTGAAGTTTAGTTCGAATATGTCTTATGGTCTTAGGCAGATTAAGTTTAAAAATGGAAAAAAAATCCCACTTAAAGCACTTATCCTACCACTGAAAATAAAGAAATTTTCAACAGGTTTTTGTATATTTGCTACGCAATAGAAACATTTTTATGTCAGAAGAAGTTCGAAGTCCTGTAGGTGGATCCAGAGGACTAGAAAATGTCATTTGTTTTGGTCCGCCCCCTTTTGTGGGTGTGGACCAAAAATATTAAAAATACTGATAAAAAGTAAAACTATAGTGCAAAGGAATAATCAAAAAATTAATAAGCTTTTATTGCAAAGAAAAAGTGGCTCTTTTCGCACCTTGGGGTGGTTGAACTCATCTGAAACCGCGGATTTTGAGCTGATTTTTCTCCTGCTGTAGCACCGACTAGTGAAATCAGATTTGAAATATATTCAGTCGCTTTTGCTCTGCCAAAAAATCAGCTCAAAATCCCCGTTTTCAGATGCTTTGAACAACCCCAAGAAGCGAAAACTTTTCAAAAAAATTTCTTTTTTCATTAAAATTATGATACCCGTAGATGAAATTTTAAAAATTAACACTTATATGAGGCATTTCACACCAAATGTCCCGCTACAGAAAAACATGTGTCCCGCGAATTTCTGAATAGGCTGTATGAATAGCCCTAAACTAAGAAAATTGCGTTTTTGGTTTTCCAATTTTTCAAAAACTGGGCTTAGGAGGCCTGGTCAAATATTGAAATAATGGTCAAATTTGTGTCGAGTTGCCTTGTTTAAATGTTTATCAAATTAAAACGGAATGCTCCACAATCTCAAAACTTTACATTCTTGTAAAGTTTTATATGGGCTATCGATTAAAAAAGTTTTTTTTTGGAAAATTTTTGAAACCCGTTCTGAAATTTTCCATTTTTTAAAAAAATAAATTTATCAACAATCCGGCCACTTGTGTTTAAAAAAAAAATTTAAGCGTAGATGTTTGTCTATCCACACAAAAAAAAAAATCAGACAAGTGTTTTTCGTTTTTTTTTCGAGACAATTGCATTTGAATTTTATAACAATTTTGTAATTTGCTTGTAATTTCTTATATCTCTCACTTGTTTTAGTTTATTTTGTAGTATTGTTAAAAAAATTAAAAATTTGTTTGTCAAAAAAAGTTCTAATTGTAATTACCATACATGGATTTTTTTAAATTAAATTAAATTTTTATAGGTCTATTCGATTACCCAAATTTCTTACTATTTTTTACTACAACTGGAAAGTCTTGTTTACTTTTTGTATTGCAAATTTCCAGCTGTAGTAAAATGAATAAAAAATAGTAGATTGTAGTAAGGTAATCGAATAGACCTTATAATAGCAATTATATATTTTTGAAATCCAAATGGAAATTTTTAAAATACAAATGGAATTTTCTGAAAAGCATTTAGAAAATTTTGGAAATACAAATTTAAATTTTTTAAATACAATTTAAAATTTCTGAAATATAAATGTGTTAAATAAGTTATGATTGAAGCACTCTTTGCAGCGCCGATTAATGCGCAATATTTTTGCAGTCAAATCATGTGTCTTTGTCATTGGCGTAGATAGCCCTGTCTATAATTTCAGCCCCCCCCCCCCAGAATTTTAATCATTCACAACTTTTTTTTTCCCGAGTAAAAATAAACATATATTACAATATATAACTTGATACAAACATAATAAATTATATATGATTATACATCCGTGAGATATTTTTTAAATTTTTTTAATGCAGTCATATGTAGTAATATATAATTTAATCATGATTCGGATTAAAAGGTGTACGGTTGATATAATTAAATAAATTAATATGAGGGTCAATACAAAATCTGTTTTTCTGTATAATTTAACATCAAATTATATATAGCTTATTCTGTTCCATATAAAACTTTTTATGTTTCCAATTAACCAACAATTTTCTAAGTTTTTTAGGCAAAGTATAAGAAACTTTTTAAAATGTTCCTAAACATTTCCTTATTAGGGTTATGTATATCACCTATCTGGTTCGAAGCGTACCCAAACATTTTTTTTGTTTTAGAAAATTATATGTTTGGTGAATGTATCGTTGACCTGTGGTGTATCTCAACCCAAACCAAAAAACACCAGGATTTTATATGTTTTTATGCAATTAGATCTAATTAGATCCACCAATATATAGCAATGTCTGGTCAAAACTCGGATGAAATCAAATCATATTTTATACAAGTTGATCTTTTTTAATGCAAAAACATCCACCATTATTCGGATCAAATTGCGTATAAATATATATTGTGTTACATATCATTATATATTGCATCTTATAAAAATTTTTACTCGGGTTAATAATTTAATGATTTCATTAATTTTTGCAACAATAAATAATAATATGTAATGAGTCTTTAGGACTCGTTATGATTATTCAATGAGTCTTAAGGACTCGTAATAATTATTATATAAGATCTAATAGTTTTTCCCATTGAAAAAAAGTCTGAATTATTGAAAAAAGTTTTTATATGAATCTGATGTTTTTGTCAGTAATAAAAACTTTACCGAATCTTAGGGTTTTACCTTCAGGAAAACATTTTAACTTCTTTGATTTAAAAAAATTTCTAAATTCTAAGGGGTTTTTTATAGACAAAAGTTATTGAAATAAAGAATCTGAAAATTTTGACTAATAATATTCAACTTTTGCAATCATCAGAGCTTTTTCTTGAAAAAAAAAAATCATAGTAATCTAATGATTTTACTATAGGAAAAACATTAAAAATCTTTCATTCTCAAATCATATCTGGGAGTTCTAAATTTCCAAAAAATCTACAGAATCAAAATTAAAAAAAAAAAAAACAAGTAGAAAAATTAAATTCGACTTGGTCGAATCTATGAATACCCTCCACAATGTTATCTGATAGTAATTTTCTAAAAAAAAATTCAAAAAATTGCATTACAAATTTTTTATTAGAAATATGTATATTATTTTGAGTCAAACTTTCTTTTAATCAATCAAATTTTTTTGAGTGTAAATTTTTTTGACTGTCAACATTTTTTTGAGTCTGCCATTTCATTTAAAAAAAAATAAATAATAATAATTAAATTTTTTTTGAGTGTAACATTTTTTTTGAGTGTAAATATTTTTTTAGTGTACAATTTCCTTGAGTAACAAATTACTTTGTAAAATAGTTTTGTTGTTTTATACCTACATATGTATATGTAATACAAAAAAAAACTATTTCACATGTTTTCCTCTTTTTTTGTTACCATCCTCTTCTTTAAAAACCAAAAACAAATTAACATTCAATCATACACACATTTTATTTGATTTTTTCCCGTTACATACAGTTACACTAACAATAACAAAACAATAACAAATATTTACTTGTCTAACAACTAAACTGCACCCCACGACAAGAAAACAAACAACAACAAGTTTTATAAAACTGGTATTTCACCATGCTTATAAAACTTGTTTAACGAGTTTTCAACAGTTTAAGGTGAAACAAATCTGAAATTCAGTGCTTTGCTTATAACTTTTGAACCACTTAACCGATTTTGCTGAAATTCAAAACCAAACAGCCATGAGGAACGACAAAAATATATGCTAAGCTTCAGCCCCCTCAGAATTGTCTTTCGAAAGTTAAAGTGGTTTTAATCTTGTAAATTCAAAAAATGCCCTTGCCGAAATTTACTCTTTTGCTCATAACTTTTGAACCACTGGACCGATTTCGCTGGATTGCAATACCAACCTGACCCGGTAAATGGAGAACATATATGTCAAACTTCAGGAGCCTCCGTAAAGTCTTTCAAAAGTTAGCGTGTTTTCAACGGACAGACAGACAGACAGACGGACGGACGGACGGACGGACGGACGGACATCGCTAGATAGTCTTAAAATCGATCGAGGATCATGAATATATATACTTTATGGGGTCCTAGACCAATATTTCGATGTGTTACAAACGGAATGACAAACTTATATATACCCTCTATCACTAGAGTGGAGGGTATAAAAAATGAATTTTTATCCGCTTTCGGGGGGCGTTCGTTTCTAGGACACCCAGGCGCATGTTAAAGGGAACGCTTCAGGAATAGGTCTGGGGTTTTCTATAAAAAAAAAAAATACCAAAAAACTAAAAAAAAACTAGGGGGTTTTAGCCCCCTCCAGAAATGTTGGCTTCCTACGCCAATGGTCTTTGTCCAAAACTCATGCTTTTTCGTTCAAAAAGCAAATGTGAAATTTTATAAAAAAAATATAAACTGAAGTTTGAGTCCATATTATTTATCTCTGAGAAATATTAATTTTTGTTGTTCAATGAGAAAATCTTATAAAAAATAATTGACAACCTGGGCTGCCATATTTGCCGATTTATCGGCATTTTGCCAATTTTTTGCCTCAAAATTATCAAAGTACCGATTTACCGATTTTTGCTCCAAAAATGCCGATTTTTTGATCAACTCTAAAAACACGGTTACTTTTTGTACCCTCCCCTTAGTGATAGAATGATGTATGTACATATATAAGTTTGTCATTTCGTTTGTGACACCACGAAATATCGGTCTAGGACCCCAAAAAGTGAACATATTCATGGTCCTCCATTCATTTTTTGAACAAAAACCTGTACGCCAATATCTTTGGGTTCCTTATTTGACCTAAAAATCGGGAACCTCTAAAGAAAGTGAAAAAAAAATATATTTTTTTTTTGCTGGAAATATTATTAAGTATTAGGGCATTAGGTTAGGTTAGGTTGTAAGTGGCTGCTGACGTTTTACGTCAACACACGTAGACTCTGAGGTCCATTGTGATACCACGGGATCGTAATAGGTTTCCCTACTAGTCCCTGTCGTTAAACCAGTTTGAGCTTCTTATGAAACTCCTTAAATGTTGAATTTTGACATCCGACAAATCAGAAAGATCGTACAGCTCCCTAGATCCCAGTGAAGCAAGTCGCTGACCAGAAAGTGCCGGGCAATGGCAAATAAAGTGTTCGATAGTTTCCAACTCCTCTTCATCCATGCAACTTCGGCAAAAGTCATTCGACGGCACATTTAACCGCTCTGCGTGCTTCCCTATAAGACAGTGTCCGGTAATTATAGAAACCACCGTCGAAATCTCTCCTCTTGGAAGCGATATCAGCTCACTTGTGCGCCCCTGATTAAGAGAAGGCCAAATCAGTCGTGTTGTCTCACACGTCCATCCATTTGCCCATCTTTGATTAGTCTCCGTCGCAGAACAAAGCCGTAGGTTTTGCTTGCAAGTTTCTAGAGGCATACCAACACATTCCAATTCTGTTGGAACCTGTAAGGTAGTTCCTAGTCTTGCAAGCTCATCGGCTTTGCAATTCCCTGGAATGTCTCTGTGCCCTGGGACCCATATGAGTCGAATATTAAACTGCTTGGCCATCTCATTTAAAGACGTGCGGCAGTTAAGGGCAGATCTTGTTTTCAGAAACATTGAATCCAGGGACTTGACCGCGGCTTGACTGTCAGTATAGATGTTGACTGCGGTTGTAGACAAGACATTGCAGCTCAACCAGTCAGCCACTTCCTTTATTGCCAGCATCTCTGCCTGGTAAACACTGCAATGATCTGGATTGAGCCAGGCTCAATCCAAGCTCTTCCGAATAGACCCCAAAGCCCACTTGTTCGTGCAGCCTCGATCCATCTGTGTAAAAATTTATGGTAGCTCCACTTCCCGGAGTATCCCCCATCCAAGACTCCCTGGATGGTATCATAGTGGTAAAGTGGCGCTCAAAGAGGGAGCACAATCCACATTTTGTGGTCTTGTTATCTTTTTCAAGATCGCGCTATGGCCACAATCGCTGCTCCTCCATTGCAGCGTGCTATTAAGTCGAATGGCCGACGCAGCTGCATAGTGCCTACCCAATATGTCCAAGGGTATCAGGTGAAGGAGGATTTCTAATGCAGCCGTAGGTGTAGTACGAAGAGCACCAGTGATGCACATTGACGCCATTCTCTGTACCTTCGTGATAAAGACACAGTTCGCTTTTGTTTCTAAAGCAGGCCACCAGACAATGATTCCATACAGCAAAATTGGACGCACCACTGCTGTATAGATCCAATGAACGACTTGAGGGCTAAAACCCCATCGTTTTCCAATGGCCCTTTCACAGGAATACAAAGCAATCGTTGCTTTTCTCACCCGTTCCTCAATATTACGCCTGAAATTCAGCTTCCTATCTAGAAATACTCCAAGATACTTGGCTCCATCTGAGAAGGTGATTTCAGTACCGTCCAGAGAAATAGGATCGAAAGCAGGAATCTTATTTTTCCTTGTAAACAAAACAAGCTCTGTTTTACTAGGATTAACTCCTAGACCACAGTCTCTTGCCCATTTAGACAGATCTTTCAGAGAACCCTGAAGAATGTCCCGCAATGTTGGCAGATGCTTCCCCGTTACCGCTATCGCAACATCGTCAGCATATGCGACAACGTGACAACCACGTGCTTCTAGAGATAGTAGCATTGAATTCAGTGCCAGGTTCCAAAAAAGCGGTGAAAGAACACCTCCTTGTGGTGTGCCCCTATTGACAAATCGAGATATGACGGACGCTCCCAATTCAGACGTTATACGTCTACTGGCAAGTAAGCTTTCCACCATTAAAACGATTTCACGCTTTACTCCCAGACCAGACAATGCCAATATTATCGATTCTGGGATGACATTATTAAAAGCCCCCTCAATATCAAGAAAGGCCACCATAGTGTACTCCTTTACCGAAAGCGATCTCTCGATGGTACCAACGAGCTCATGAAGAGCTGTTTCCGTTGATCGTCCCTTTCTGTAAGCATGTTGCTTTGTCGAAAGCAACCTCGGGTCAATCACTCTACGCAAATATGAGTCTATCATTCGTTCCATTGTCTTTAACAAAAAAGAAGACAGACTAATTGGTCTGAAATCCTTCGGAGCTGTGTGGGAACTTTTCCCAGCCTTCGGGATAAATACGACTCTGGTATCCCTCCATTTTAAAGGAATATACGACCAGTTGATGCATGCTGTGTATAGATTATACAGCAACGGGGCTATATAGTCCGACACTTGCTGCAACTCAGCCGGGATTATACCATCAGGTCCCGGGGATTTTATAGGGCCTGAAGCTCTTTATCGCCCAGATTAATGTTGGCATATTTATTATTTCCGAAGCAATTTCAGATGCTTGGGCGTCAGAACGTTCCAAAGCTTGAAACGGCGTCATGGAATTGCCCGGAAAATGCGTGTTTAAAAGGAGATCCAGCGACTCTCCACTGGAGGAAGACCACACCCCATTAGGATCTTTCAGGTATCCCAGGGTGCAAGGAGAAGAAGCCAGAACCTTGCGCAGCCTGGATGCCTCAGAAACGTCTTCTATGTTTCCACAGAAGTTTTTCCAAGAATCACATTTTGCATTTCTGATCATCTTTTTATAACTCTTAAGTTGCAGCCTGTATGCAGACCAGTCCTCGTCCGCTCTTGAAAATTTAGCCTTATTAAAGAGCTTTCTGCAGGAATCTCTGCTCGTCTGCAACTCATTTGACCACCAAGGTGGCTTTTTTTTTCCTCTAGGCTTTGCAGAAGGGCAAGACGCATCCAGGCACCTATTACAAACATTTGTTATATGGTCAACCAGACAGTCAATTTCCGCCAAACTATGCGGTTCAGATAAGGGTACTTCATCCAAAAGCAAAGAAAAAGTCTCCCTATATTTCACCCAGTTTGTTCTCCTTAGATTTCTAGAGACTGTCTCAACCGGGGCACGCTCCCTGAGTAAAAACTCAATGTAGCGATGATCTGAGAAAGAATGCTCTTCCAAAACTCTCCAGTCATCAATTCTATCAGACAATGTATCTGATACAAGTGTTACGTCAAGAACCTCTTGCCGCGTACTTGTAACGAAAGTTGGTTCACCACCCTTGTTGCAAATATACAGGTTAGTGCTTAACAAAAACTCCAAAAGTGATTCGCCTCTATGATTTGTGTCTGTACTTCCCCATATCGAATGATGTGCATTAGCATCACAACACACTACTAACTGGTGTCCCCTAGATTCAGACTTCCGAATTAGACCGACAACCTTCTCCGGGGGTATTGACCCCGGATTAGGAAAATACGCAGAGGCGAGCCAAATAGACTTCCCATCAAGCTCTAAGCTAGCCGCTGTAACATCCATATCACTAAAAGTTGATAAAAAGAATATATTTAAGCCATTTTTTGCCAAGATGCAGGCTCTTGGTGAGCCCTCACCTTTGGCAACCACCAACTTAAACCCAGGGGTCTTCAATCCGCAAACCCTGCCACCCCGCACCCAGGGCTCTTGGATAAAAACCAAGTCAACTGCTCCTGTCGTCAGGCGCAGCAAGAGTGCAACTGAGGCTGCCTTACAGTGATGGAGGTTTATTTGTAGGAACCGCAACATCTTGTTTTATTTCCACCATCCTTTCCACCACCGTGTTATTGGCTTCATCCTCCGTGTTATCAAAGAGGTCGCATTCGTCCCCAGATTCGGTTTCGAATAAGCCAGATGTATATATCCCATCTGTTCTGAATCGGAGGCAACAGAACTCTCCGAATTCCTCACTGCATGGGCCTCGTCCTGAATGTCACCCATCGTGGCATCAGCTTTATCCTCCATGCCATCACAGAGGTCGCATTCGTTACCAGATTCGGTTTCAAAAATGCCAGATGCATCTCCCATCAGCCTAGAATCGGCCAGCTGAATATCAACCTTTTCCAGATTCTCCTCCCCAGCCGACTCTGCCACTGGCTTGTCTGCGTCCAAAATAGTCTTCTGGTCGCCCTTGTAGACATTGACTCTTATATGAAAAAATCCAAATCTAATAATGCCGTCAGTCCTGGCTAAAAGCGGAAGCGATTCCTCATTAACCAAGACCACTGCTTGACGACGAGCGCCCTCCATCTCACCCAATCTGGCAATTTGCCAATTTTGAGTTGGAAGGTCAGGATTGCAGACTTTTATCATCTTAAGAATCACCGCAGTGTCATTTGTAGCCATTGGGATCCATGCATGAGCTCTGGGTTGCGAGGGGATATCATGTTTTTCCACAACGTCCAGTCTGGCTCCAGGCCATAACTCTCCCACTTGGCTAATGGCAACCTTAAACACGGCTGCGGATCTTTCGTTCCCAAAAGCAACGAGTTTTACTCGCCCCTGATACCAACCCGCGTTGACAGTAGTAGGGAGAAAATCAGGCATACTCTCAAGGAGCCTATAGTAGATTTCATTTAGTTTAGTTTCAACTAAACTCCACTTGTCCCTTGGAATACTACAATCCCCATTTTGCCTGTTTATCACAGCTCTAACGAAGTTACCTTTCACCACTTCACTAAAAGACTGAGTCCAGACGTTGCCGGTCACCTTAGATCTCTTAGGTAAAGGTTTCTCGTCGGGCGAGCGCAACCTTTTACCAGACTTCGATGACGAGGCCGAAACAGCGCTCTGTTTGTCAGATGCGCGCATTGCCGAAAGTTTGTCCTGTTCTTCAATGACTCCTTTCGCCCATGATAGCGACGCCCTCTCACGTTCGGAGAGCTTCGTTCCATCAAGTTGGCTTAGTCTGTTAATTATTTTCAAACAAAGCCGTCTCTGGTTGTGCCTGACCTTTGATGGTTTAAGTTTCTTTTTCTTTTTACCACCAATATTAGGCTGAGCACCCCTACCAGAATCAAGGTCGGACTTCAAGGTCGCAACCCTAAGACCAGTGCTAGGACCAGCACCAGTCGGTGAGGCAGAGCCCCGAATTAAATCGGTATCATTTGTGTCCATATTTTCATTTTCCTGGGTGTGGTCATGAAAATATTACAAAAATACCTATTACGAACAATTTCAAAAATTCAATTAATAGCACGGAGATAAATTAAAACACGTCCACACTTGTCAACAGTTGAACGAGAATCTTAGGGCATTACTGAAAAATAATTTTTATGGATATTTTTAATATTTCCTTTGTCTTTAAAAATTTTGTTGTTTTTTTCTTTTTTGGGAAAAAATTAAATATTTTTAGTTTTTTGATGCAAATGTAACTTAATATTAGCTCAGTTTTAATTAGCGTATTATTTTTGTTTGCCTCTAGTGCAAAATTGTTCTGTTTTGCAATTTTTTGTCTATTAAAAAAACACTCAAAAAATTATGACGGTAGATTCCACTTCAAAAGACAGTTAAAACTACTACACTTGCTGTTGTTTAGGCGACCATTACATTTTACGGTAAAATCAACCAAAAATTGTTGTTTTTAACTATTGATTAACAACTACAAAAAAACGGTAAAAACTTCTTCAAATTACAGCTGTTTTTACTGTACCTCAAATTGACTAAATTTTCGTCTAAACATCAAAAACGGTTAAAATTATTTGGAAATAATTCCTGCTGCATCTGACACTTTCAACCCGTTCAACACATCCGTTTTTATAAAAATTACTAGAAAATTTTAATTTTTTTTTATAGACTAAAAACAACTGTTACTACAATGTAGTAATTTTTGTATTTATTTTTTAAAACGACTACAAAAAATAGTTGTTTGAGATTTTTCAAACAAAAACAACTGAAGTTGTAGTTGAAAACAACAACTACTACTTACTACACAAATGACCGGCATGTAGTAACTGCAATAATTTTCTAAGTGTATGTTTTATTGTATTTAAAATGGTTATTTTTCATTTGCCGATTTTCTGCCGATTTTTGTAAATTGAAGTGCCGGTAATGTCAATTTTTTTATCAAAATCATCTGGCAGCCCTATTGACAACACAGGCTAGGTGGAGATGTCGTCAGCTTTCGTAAGAAACCACCCGTACTCTTCGAATGCCACTATAAGTGTGTCAGATTAAAATCAGCTATTTGAAAGCGCATTTTAGGAGAAAAGCAGACGTGAATCATTTTACATTTCTTATATATAGTTTTGAATTGAGAAAAGTGTGAAAGAAAAATTTAATTTTTCTAAAAGTTTAAGACATCCTGGTCCGTTTTTTTTCTAGTTTCATATTATACATTTCATTACCCATATGTCATCGTTTAGCAAGAACTTAATCAATCTATTTTTAACTTTTTCTAACACAGTTGTGTTTTTTTTACGCTGTAGTAAACTTTCTCAGAATATAGATTTTTAGAAATAATTTTATATAAGTGGTTCCTCAACCTTGATAGAAACCATGAAAAGAATCGGAGAATTGAAGAAAACAAGAATATGTTTAACCGAAACAACAACAAAATACATGGTGGCTCGTATTTCTCATTTTCTTGGTTTCTTCTTTTCTACATAGAAAATTTCTTCGACTTGATGTTTGAGTAAGTTGAGGTATAGAAAAAATAAAAGTTCCTAGACCAACAAAACAGCTGATTAGCGAGGCATTTAATTATTTTGTGATATTTTCATACTTTTTATACGAAATTTAAAATAAAACTTAAATGATTAATTATATTTTTACTAAAAATCACTCACAAAAAAATTTTTTTTTTCAATGAACGATTTTTATAGTATTTATGAACAAATTCATTCAATTTATTAACTTTTTCATAATATTTATAAACTTTATGAAAATTGTTCAAAATTCTTAAATTTCACATATTATGATTTATTCATAAATACTATGAAAAAGTTTATAAATATTATGAAAAAGTTAATAAATTGTATGAATTTGTTCATAAATACTATGAATATCGTTCATGGAAAAAAAAATTTTTTTGTGTGCATGTTGTTTAATATTATTTCGTGGTTTTAATAATGTAAAATAATTTGATATTATAGAAAATTTTAGTATGAGAAAACTTGTTTAAATAGTTGTTCACTCTTTAGTGAAAAAAATCGGTAGAAAATTTTCTTGTACGAAATTTCCTCAAAAGTTTTCTATCAAGGGTGAAAACCGCTATTATAAGTTTTATACAAAAAACTTTGTTAGCCTGTACTTCAACGCAAAGCGAATATTTTTTTTTTGGAATGAAACCACTTTTGTACAATTCAGTTCCACTTTGTTTTTTTCATGCGATTTCATTCCGAAAAAAAAAATAATATTCTTATGTGTGTTACCATGAGCTAATAAGGCCTATATTATTTCCAATTTTAATATAGGCCTTATTAGCTCATGGTAACACACTTAAAACTACTAAACAAACTGGCCAAATAAACATAATAAAAAATAATATTCGTTTTGCGTTTTACGAGTTAACCACTTTTTTCAAATCCGAACGGAATTGAGTCTGTGACACAATTTTTGGAACTTAAAGCTATTCAGTTATTAACTTTTATAATTTAGAATTTATTATTTTAGTATTAGAAAAGTGTATCAGAATTCTTTTATAGGAAAAATGTTTGAGTAGTTGATAATTTTTTAGAATCTGAGAATAAAGTTTCACGAAAAATGGTACAGGATTTGAGGATTTTTGTATATGAACAATTTCCGAGAGTCTGAGATTTACTTTAAAAGAGAATCAGTTCAGAATTTTCCATAACAAAAGTGCTTCAGAATTTGGAAATTTTCCTAAACAAAGAATCAGAAAAATTTGTATAACAAAAATTTGAATCTGAGATTTTTTACAGAAAAAGTAGATCTGAGAATTTTTTTACAGAAAAATGTGATCTGAGAATTAGTGTACTTTTTAATATGACGAGAGTTTGAAAATTTTTCTAAAAGCAAATGGTTTTTTTATATAAAAAATATTTTAAAATCTAACTGTAAGAGATTTTCTGTAGTAAAAATGAGGTGGTGGGGGGCTTGTTGGGGATCGTTACGGGACACCATTGCTCCCGTGAAACATTTACAATTCGTATTGAAAATTTTTCAATTACTTTTGAAAAGTTTCGAGCAAATTCTACAATTACTCTTTGAATCACTGCAATTGTTTTAATATGTTCAATACTAAATATGCGCACACATTTGCAATCAATTAAAACTTTGAATTTCCTCTTCTGCATTCATTTGTTTTAACAACGAAATTATAAGAGTTTTTTTTTGTGACGACTCATTAACCTCAATATTGTAATATTAATAAAAAAGAAATTTACCCATTTGCTGGTAACACTGCGGAACACTAAAAAATAAACAAGAGTTACGACCATCATTTCTATATATTTCGGACATGCTGATTCGAATGGCGTACTCCGTTTTTCGATGTATGGTACAGTTTTCTTGCAAAATGTCGTTAAAGATTTGCTGATTTCGAGCCAGTTTTTTAACAAAAAAATTAGCAAAGTAAATGGTTTATAAATTTTATGGCATGGAAAACAAAGATATAACTTGTAGCAACATTTCTTATGCAAATTTGGTTTAAAGCTTTTCAATTTAAGCCCTTAAATTCGCGAATTTCTTCATTTTTTAAGGTTTTCGCGAAATTAACAGCCAAATTGGTCTTTGATAAAAAACTTGCTTTTAATGAATCAAAAATGCATCCCTAACAATACGAATTGTGGACAAAAAACAGCTATGTTATATGGACCATCATGATGAAAATCGCGAAAAACCGTTTTTTTGTATATGCCAGCATCACTTTACGAGATGATTTAAGGTTCCATCTTTTAGTATATAATGTGGGAACCTTAAACAACTAACTGACCAAAAATTCGGCCAAAAAAGTTTTCATTTGCAAAAGTTATCTTAACAAAAACTGTTATTTCAGTGTTTGCGATACAATAATTATAGTTTTTGTTAAGATAACTTTTGCAAAAACTAACTTTTTTGGACAAATTTTGGGTCAGTTCATTGTTTAAGGTTCCCACATTATATACTAAAAGAAGAAGTCTCAAATCATCTCCTAAAGTGATGCTGCCATATACAAAAAAACGGTTTTTCGCGATTTTCTTCATGATGGTCCATATAACATAGATGTTTTTTGTCCACTATTCGTAGTGTCATGGACGCCTTTATGATCCACAAAATGCAAGTTTTTTATCAGAGACCAATTTAGCGGTTAATTTCGCGAAAACTTAAAAAAATGAAGAAATCCGCGAATTTAAGGGCTTAAGATGAAAAGCTTTAAACCAAATCTATATTAGAAATATTTCTACAAGTTATATCTTTGTTTTCCATGCCATAAAATTTAAAAATCATTAGCATCGGAATTTTTTTTGTTAAAAAAGCAGCAGAAAATCAGCCAATCTTTAATGACATTTTACAAGAAAACTGTACCATACATCGAAAAACGGAGTACGCCATTCGATTCAGCATGTCCGAAATATATTGAAATGATGGTCGTACCTCTTGTTTTCTAAAATAGTGGTTAGTTTTGTCACGCAGTGTAATCAATATAAATATTTCCATTAAAAAACTTGGTGTATGTATTTATGTCATTATTAAAACATTACAGAAAAGGTGAAGTTTAATTAAAAACACACAAACGACAAGTGAAATATATAAAAGTCGGTCAAAACCGACCTCATAATCTACTAGGCCATTTTAAGATTATATTTCAGATAAGGTTAAATGTGCAATTGGTTTAGAACTATAACACCATATTCATAACAAACATTCAACATGCATTTAACGAAAGGTTTATTCTAGAGATGGGATCGTGAGTGACTTTACTATCACGATCACGCACGTTCACAAAAAGAAATTTAATCACGCACGAACATTTTTTTGTGATCACGCACGCTCACGTTAGCATAAAACATTTTTATCACGATCACGAAATACTCACGAATTAAAATATGTAAAAAAAATTATGTCATATTTTTTAAAGCATTAATGATTAAAAAATGTTTTACGGTAATTCCAACAAAATTTTCAATGTAAACTTATTTTTCAAAAAAAAAAAAATACTTGCTCTTACAAAGGAATGCGTTTGTTACAATTTCAAACAAAAATCATTGTTTATGGAATGTTTATTCGAATCAATTGTAGAACAATATAATGCGTTGTGGAACCGATTATTTAGAACGGAAAATTTTGCTGGGTATTAAGTTAGCTGTTTTTAATTTTTTTTTTTAAGTTTTAATTAAAAAAAAAATTGTTGAAAAAAATAACACTTTGAAAAACCACCTAGAATTTTTTTTTTAATTACAACAAACTTTTTCTGTTTTTTTTTCATTTATTTCAAATTTGGAAATTTTTCGTGCTTATCAATTTAACAAAAAAATCTTTTGCGCAAAATCAGTGACATTTTTTCTCAGAATTTAGTTAACTTTCCAAATTTTTGGTTTACTTTTTTTAGTGCAAAATACCTTGTTTAAACTTAAACAAAATGGTAAATTGATGGTAGCTACATCTTAAAAAGACCCAAATTAAACTTTTTCTCTCCTTGATTTCTCGTAAACTAAAAACGATCCAGTGAACGTTATAGAATTTGTGATTTCGACAAACCTGACATAATCTAAATTGAACAGTTTCTGGATGCAAGGCTAGTGTTGGGAAATGTAGACCCACAAGCATGATAAAAATAACGCTTTTTCAAAGTTTCTTTACCGAAAACGGTTTCAAGTCAGTGTACCTCAATCGAAATCAGTCAACAGAGTCCGGTTATTTATTTAAAAAATGGTATTCGTTTCATACTTATTATAACAAAGATTTAAATATTGAACGTATCAGAAGAATAGTAAGCAAATAATTCACTTTCCTATCAATACGCCCCAAAAAGGGAGGCGGGATACAAAATATGATCTCTCCTTGATCCACGTTAAGGACACTGACGTCCTTTTCGCATAAAAATTTTTCATTTGTTTAAAAAATACAAAAACAAATTTCAGTTTTTTTGAGGTTGTTTTAGTTCTACAAGGGGGAACTTTTTTCCCCTTGTCCCATTTTTATTATTTTAAGACATACATACCGTGAAACCGTAAGACTCATTTGTACCACACTTCAGGGGTCTGGCTGTATTAGTTTGAACTGCATCAAGTCTCCCACAGACAGACGGAAGGACATCGCTAGAATCCCCTATCTAAAGGTCAACTTCACAAGGTTTTTCAAGCACGTTCGCAAGAGGAGGCCCTAAGGGCCCGCCCGCCTTTTTTAAAATGATTTCGAAATTTAAACATTTTAAGAAATTGCGCTACAAAATATACGTTTGTGAACCAAAAAAAATCAGTATTATTATTTTTTTTTTAACTCTAATATAATGAAGGTTTTTTCTGAAAATTTCAAAATATTAAAAAAAAATTTTGATTGAAAAAAATTTTGTGTGGATCCGTAAACTTTTACGGTAGTGAATAAGACACCTCTAAAAGGTAATTGCACTCCAAAAAAAATATTTTTTGCTACTTCCTATTTGACAAGAATTCCTAGTAATTTTACAAGATTTTTACCAATAAATTGTAACTTTACTAGATTTTCTGCTACCTCCTATTTTACGAGAATTCCTAGTAAAAACTACGAGCTTTTTTATAATTTTACAAGCTTTTTAACAATAAAATTGTAAATTTACAACTTTTTTTTGCGCAATAAAACTTAAAAGGCATTCTCGTGAATTTACTAGATTTTTTTTTTGGAAAAATTGGAAAAAAAAAAAAATTAAAAAAAAATTTTAATTTTGATTGATTTTTTTTTTAACAAAGGAAAACTGTTAAATATTATTACCTTGGGATTACGAGATTTCTAGTTATTTGAGAAGTTTTTTTTTTGTGTGTGCGACTGAATATTATTCCATTACCTTTTCTCTTGTCTATATTTTAAGCCGCTGCCATATTTGACTTTGATTTTATATCTTCAAAAATACAAATAATAATTTCTAATATATAATTTGAATTGGTACAGTTTTGGTGAAAACGGAGATTTTTTTTTTGAAATTGGTCAAAGGGTTTGATTTTTTTTGGCAAATAATGTGTGTGTCGTCTACACTAATTTAAAGCTTCTGTAATTCTAAATTTAACCAAATTTGTCAATTTTTAAATCAAAAAATCTTCTCGAAAATCTGGAACTGTTTTACACAAAAAATTAATCAAAGTGTTAGATTTTTTTTAAAATATCTAAATCAAACAGGATATATTACATCGACAAAAAACTACTTTTTCTATACGAAAATTTTTGTAGAATAAAAGAATTTGTGTGTACAAAAACGTCACATAATCGAGTATTTTCTTTACGAAAAATGACTCAGAATCTAATAATTTTTTAATACGAAAAGTGTCTTATAATCTAAGAATTTGTCTACAGAAAAAACTTCTAAGAATTTTAGAGTTTTTCTGTACAAAAACTGAAACCACCCCAAGGAGCAAACATTTTTCCACAAAAATACTAGCATTATTTTTAGCTCCCCTTAATCCTTCAAAAAAAAAAAAAAAAACGATGATACCCGCAGATCAATTTTTTAAAATTACCTTTAATAAATACTTTTGAGTTTGACCTAAGCTAATTTTTTAATCCCTAAAATTCTACTACTTTTTATAACCACCACTCTAGTGATAGAGGGTATATATAAGTTTGTCATTTCATTTGTAACACATCGAAATATTGGTCTAGGACCCCATAAAGTATATATATTCATGATCCTCGATCGATTTTAAGTCGATCTAGCGATGTCCGCCCGTCTGTCTGTCTGTCTGTCTGTCCGTGGAAAACACGCTAACTTTTGAAAGACTTTACAGAGGCTACTGAAGTTTGGCATTTATGTTGGCCATTTACCTGGTTAGATTGGTATTGCAATCCAGCCAAATCGGTCCAGTGGTTCAAAAGTTATGAGGAAAAGAGTAAATTTCGGCACGGGTTTTTCGCGAATTTACAAAATAAAAAACACGATAACTTTCGAAAGACAATAATGAGACTGCTGAAACGTGACGTGTATCTTTGCCGCTCCTCAGGTCTGCTTGGTACTGAATTTCAGCTCAATCGGTCTAGTGGTTCAAAAGTTATAAGCAAAACCCCGAATATCAGATTTTGTTCATCTTAAATGCCATGTTGTAAACAAGTTTTAAAAGTGGTGGTAACTTAGCAATGCTTTTCAAACGTGTTTAGTTTTAAAGCAAGTCGAAAAAAATTTTACACTCAAAAAAATTGTACACTCAAAAAAAATTTTACACTCAAAAAAAAAATTAGTTTTTCTTTACAAAAATTTCAATATTTTGTGTACATACGTACGTGCATTCACTCAGAAATATTTTTACAGTAAAAAAACATTACACTCGAAAAAAGTTTTACACTCAAAAAAAATTAGTAATTTTTCTTTTAAATGACAAAAAAGAGTTTTTTTACTCAAAATAAAATATTTCTAATCAAAATTGTTTATTTTTTTCACGTTAAAATGTAACGTGAAAATGTAACGTGAAAATGTAACGTGTAAATGTTCACGTTAAAATGTAACGTGTAAAAAAAGGCATTGTGGAGGGTATTCATAGATTCGGCAAAGTCGAATTTAACTTTTCTACTTGTTTATATTAAAGTTCTCAGAAACTGAGATAATTATTTTTTTTGTAGAAAATTCTCAGATTCTAAAAAGTCTATACAAACATATTTAGATTCTTAAAATTTTGTTATAAATAAATATATCTGATTCAAACACAATTTTTTTATAATAAACTCTAAAGGTTCTGAAACTTTTTCTATAAATAAATGTTTGGGACTTGTTATCGAAAAATCCTCATATGGTAGCTGGATACAAGTTTAAATCTAAAAGCGAGACCAGCAGAAATGTTTATTTATGAAAATGTGTTTCGAATATCTGAGAACAATTTTGCGATAACAAATTAAAATTTTCGATTTAGCTCTTTTTGCAAAAATCTAGTATAAAAGTGTAATTTGAAATTTTCTCAAAAAGTTGAGTGACATTAGAAAAAACAATAATCTGCCAAAATATAAAAAAAAATAAATTTCGAATATTCTTTAATCAATTGGTGCAAACAGAAATGGATTCTTTAGTTCGAGGTAGAAATTAATCGACGATGACTAAAATGTTTTTTTTTTTTAATTGTGCCCCACCCCCCCTTATTTTCAAATTCCTGGATACTTCACTGGTTGTTGCACTGTGTTACCACTGGCATTTCTTTACGCTTAAAAAGTAAAAAAAAATAGTAACCTCCAATGACATAACCGTGTTAACGTAATTAAAATTGAAATTGGGAGGTCACTATTTACTCATATTTTTTCTAACCCCTTAAGTTATTTACTTGGTACTAGAAGTTTTTGCTGTGTTTTTAGAAATAATTTTAAAAAACTTTGATTCTAATGGGAATCGAACACATAAATTAAAAAAAAATGTTTTGAATACACTGCGGAACACTAAAAAATAAAAAAGAGTTACGACTATCATTTCTATATATTTCGGACATTCTGATTCGAATGTCGTACTCCGTTTTTCGATGAATGGTACAGTTTTCTTGCAAAATATCGTTAAGCTGATTTCGAACCAGTTTTTTAACAAAAAAATTTGCAAAGTTGATGATTTACAAATTTTATGGCACGAAAACAAATATATGACTTGTAGCAATATTTCTTATGCAAATTTTGTTAAAAGCTTTTCATCCAAGTTGGTCTTTGATAAAAAACTTGCTTTTCGTGAATCAAAATGGCATCCGTAACAAAGATGGAGCCTTAAATCATCTCGTAAAATGATGCTGCCATATACAAAAAACGGTTTTTCGTGATTTTCATCATGATGGTCCACATAACATAGCAGTTAAATTTTTAGAAAAATAAATTTTTCTTTCTCAATTCAAACCATATATGAAGGTTTCTATTTCAAACGTACCACGAAAAAAAAAATGTTGTTGGATCAAAGTCAAACTTTGACAGCTTATTGCCCTATATGAAAGTAACAAATCGTGGAACAAAAGTTTTCGTTTTTCGGAAAAATGGGCGAGATAGATGTAGAGAATGAAATGAACTTTAATTTAAAATTTTTTAAAAAAAAATTAAAAATGGCGTGTTTTTTGCTACATCGATTTTTATTTTTTATTTGAAAAATTCAGACATAGTTCTGAATTTTTTCCAAAAACTAATAATGCCAATCGATAGCCCATACAAAACACTATAAAATAAATGTGTTTCGAAAATTTCAGAATCGTTGAGTTACTGTAGAAAAAATTAAATATAAAGCGACATCATGCAAAAATTGCTCAATTTTACCATGTTTGACCACGCCTATCTCGCCCATTTTTCCAAAAAACCAAAACTTTTGTTCCACGATTTGTTACTTTCATATAGGGCAATAAGCTGTCAAAGTTTGACTTTGATCCAACAACATTTTTTTTTCGTGGTACGTTTGAAATAGAAACCTTCATATGTATAACATGATTAAAAATTATAATACATAATTATAATTAGAGCCTGAGCTCAACTGTCTTTACAGAAAAACAAGAATTTAAAAATAACGACTTTAAGTCGGCCTAAGTGGCAATATAGTATCTTTGGAAAATGGCTACACCTAACATTTGTGTCTACAAAATATAGACCATGTTCTGCAAGGTTGCAAAATAAGTACTTAGATCAGAGTTGATGAAGGAGAGGAGGACGAATGATGATTACTAAAAAATTGAATTTATTCACCATAATGCAATTTCACCTTCTTCTGTACGAAAAAACAACAGCAACAACCACACAGGAATTGAAAAACCATGATTTAGTTGATACTTGCTTAACAGCCAACTTAGCGTATCGGTCTAGAGTGATCGTACCTAAGAGGCAGTTAATAGCAAAAACATTACAGATCATGGGTTCAATCCCTGGCGGCTGCGATCTGTTAATAAGTTTCATATAGAATAAAATTGACTATTAACTGAATAAATTTGACATTAAAAGTTTTTCTGATTATTATAATAACTGGATTATATGAAACTAGTAAAATTATAATTTTATTATATGAAACTAGAAAAATTTTTGGAAATTTACAATGGGAGTTGGCATTTATTTTCACCAAAAAAATATGTACTTTGAGTTAGTTAGAATAACAAAAATGGATGTAAAACGACAAAAAAATATTTTTTTGCTCTGAAATTTTTACCACAGATGGGTATTGCATAGGGGAGCTATTTGCCATCGGAAACTCATTTCGGTCAAATTTGAGTTGGCATATTTTGAATATAGGTTCACGATATATAAAGTAGTTACGTGACTGACTGATGACTGACTGACATACTAATCACGCATCATCCCATAGCCCAAACCACTGAAGCTAGAGTCTTGAAATTTGGATTGTAGTTTCACTTCCCGAAATACATATCCGCTAAGGCTGGGTTTTTGGAAATGTTGATTTTAAGGCGTAAAAACGAAGGGTTGAAAAAGGGGAAAAAGCGATTACTTTGGTCCTTTTTATTTTTTCTGAAAACAAATTCAATTAATTTGAAATATAGGATCCTCTAACGGAAAAACATTCCCAAAAAAAGGGTTTTCTGGAAATTCGGATTCCTAAGGGTAAAAAGGGGTAAAAAATTGTACTTTGGTACTTTTTATATTTTTTGAAATTAAGGTCCTACAAAAATATTAAAATTTGCAATGGTGGCTCCAACAACGGAAAAAATTCAGAAAACGCGCTTTTTCAAAGTTCCGAGTCTAAGGGGGGTAAAAAAGCGAGTAATTTGGTACTTTTTATTTTTTCTAAAGGAAAATCCTATTAATTCGAAAATTAGAATGTAGGATCCTCTAACGGAAAAACATTCCCAAAAAATGTACTTTCTGGAAATTCGGATTCCTAAGGGTAAAGAGGGGTAAAAAATTGTACTTTGGTACTTTTTATGTTTTTTGAAATTAAAGTCCGACAAAAAAATTAAAATTTGCAATGTTGTTTCCAACAACGAAAAAAAATCTGAAAAAGTACTTTTTCGAAATACTGATTCTAAGGGGGGTACTTTTTATTTTTTCTGAAAAAAAAAATTCTATTAGTTTGAAAATTGGAATGTAGGATCCTCTAACATAAACAACATTCCAAAAAAAGTACTTTCTGGAAATTCGGACTCCGAAGGGTAAAAAGTTGTAAAGAAATGTACTTTAATACTTTCTAAAATTTTTGAAATGTACAAAAAAAAAAAATTAAAATGTTAGTTTCAACAACCGGACAAATTCTGAAAAAGTACTTTTTTCAAATTCCGATTCTGAGGGGGGTAAAAAAGTGTATTTTGGTACTTATTATAATTTCTAAAATAATGGTCCTGGAAACTATAAATTTGGAATGCAGGGTCATTTAGCGATAAAAGGTTTCTAAAGAAGTCAAAGAATTTTTTGTTTTCTAGCGCATGTAAGCGCATATTCGGAACGGAATGAAAGCCACATAAGACAAAGCGGAATGGAACAGAGAATCAAATGGAATAAAACAGGGAACGAAATGGGGACTTGAAATTTGGAATGTAGGTGCGCCGCCCGAAATATAGATACTTTAAGGCTGTGGTTTTGGAAATGTTGATTCTAGGGAATAGGGGTAAAAAAGGTATTTTGGTACTTTTTATATTTCCACAAATCACTGAAGCTAGAGACTTGAAATTTGGAATAAAGATGCACCTCCCGGAAAATAGGTTCACTAAGGCTTGGGATTTGGAAATCATGATTCTAAGGGGGTAAATTGTTCAAAAACAGGTGCGTTAGTACTTTTTATAGTTCCACAAAGCAATGAAGCTAGAGATTTGAAGTTTGGAATGTAGCTGCATCTCCCGGAATATAGATCCACTAAGGCTGGGTTTATTGAAATAATGAATCTATGGGAGTAAAACGGGTAAAAAATGTATTTTGGTACTTTTTATATATACTTAAATAATGGATTTATTAGCTTGAAATTTAGAATGTAGCATCCCATGCCTAAATAAAGGTCATAAAAACTTAAATTGGGAATGTAAAATCCAACAACAGAAAAAAAATCAGAAAAAAGAACTTTTTTCGAAATTTCGATTCTAAGGGAGTAAAAGAAACTTGAAATTTAGAATGTAGGATCGTCTAGCAAAAAAAACATTCCCAAAAGATTTTTTTTTAAAATTCTGATTCCTTAGGAGTTAAAGGGGTACTTTTTTTCTGAAACAAAATAAGGGGCAAAATGATTTTTTTGATCTTATCCCTAGAAATTCTTTTGTTATTTAACGGATACTATTCAAAAAGGAATGAACATCACATTGAACGAAATTGAATGGAGCAGGGAACCAAATGGAATAGAACAGGGAACGAAATGGAATGAAACTGGAAACGAATTCAAATGAAAATATTTTCAATTTTTTTTTTATTTTTTTTTTACTAACATTTTTTTTTAATCAATTACACTGTACGACACGATTTTGCACCCATGATCGGGACCAAAAAATTCTGAAAATAGAGGTAAAAAAAAGATACCCGTGTGTCCCAGTTTTTCTAGATCAATTCGTTTTCGCGTTTTATTAGCTAATCAATATTTTGTATATATATGAGTTTTAATTGCTTGGGGAAGTAAGGTTAACGCGAGCCACAGTTAATCGTGATGGCTTAAATTAAGCTGAAATTCTTACAAATAGTAGCAGATAAAATGTGCAAAACATGAGGAAAATCGGTCCACGAGTTTAAAAGTTTTGAAAAACTTTCTCAAATTTGGCTGTTTTTTTCACATGTTTTTATACTTTCTTTTAAATGATAGAGGGTTAAAAATACGGTTACTTTTGAAAGACAATTTGGATGCTCCTTAAGTTTGGCATACATATTTGTTATTTCCCTGGTCAGGTTGGTATTGAATTTCGAGAAAATCGATCCAGTGTTTCAGTTATGATCAAAACCGTGAATTTCGAAAAGGTTTCATCTTGAATTTCCTCATTCAAAAAAACTTTAAATGCTCTTTAAAAAATATTGGCATGCCACAAAAATATTTTACAAAGAATTTTATCGCTCGAAAAAAAAATACACTCAAAAAAAATTTTACACTCAAAAAAAGTACACTCAAAAAAATTTTACACTCAAAAATGTTTGGCCATCCAAATTGTATATGATGGCAACAAAAATAAGATGTGTGCATTGCAAAAAGATGTCTAAAACTTTCACAGAGTTGCCACAATTTTCTTTAGAATTGCCACTAACAAACTACCAGAAAAGTTAAAAACGACTTGGCCGAATCCATGCAATACCCTCCATTAGCCCCTTTTAAGTGATAGTAATTTTTCTAACGTGAAAACAAAATTGTTAAAAATTTTGATTCGACATTTTTTTATTTGGATTAAAAAACTCTTTTTTATAATTTTTGAAAAAAAAAAAAATTTGAGTGGAATATTTTTTTAGTGTAAATTTTTTTTTGGGTGTAAAATTTTTTTAAGTGTAATTTTTTTTTTTTGGATTGTAAAAAATTTTTTTTAGCGATAAAATTACTTTGTAAAGTATATTTGTGACGAACCAATATTTAAAAGAGCATTTAGGGTTTTTTTTAACGAGGGAATTCAAGGTGAAATTAATCCGAAATTCACTGCTTTGATCATAACTCTTGAAACACTGAATCGATTTCCTCGAAATTCCATACCAACCTGGCCAGGTAAATAACAAATATATAAGCTAAACCAGGGGCGTATCCAGGATTTTATTTCGGTGGGGGCCCAACATTTTTTTTCAATTTTATTTCGGTGGGGACCCAACATTTTTTTTTCAATTTTTTTTGTTACAAAAATTTACATAACAGCACATGTTTTAGAATTTTTTTCGATCTTTTCCTTGAACTGAATGTAAAACAATCAGATTATTCATCTTTGTTTAAGTTTAAAACTGTTGGGTTAAAAAAAAAAAAATTTATATTTTAAAATTTTTTGAGAGACTTAAGGCTTTTTTTAAAGTGTGACTTGTATTAGATGCTGATATATTTTTACAAAGATTTTTTTTCAAAGAAAAGTCTAACAATAAGATTCTATGACAATTTCCAGTTAAGACAGTTTTTGTTATAGAAAAAGTCAAAGACTCTTAATCACATTTTCAATTAAAAGCGTTTCTCGGAAAAAAGTCCCTTTAGAAAATGATTCTATAAACTTTTCCAAAAGAAAAGACTCCGATTGTAAGACATTTTCCCAGAATCTGAGATATTTCTAGTCTAGCACATTTTCTCAGATTGTGAAACATTCTAAACAAAAAGTTTTAGAATCTGAGAAAATCTTCGCTTTTTCTATAAGAAAAATAATTAAGATTCTGATCCCTTTTTAAAAAGAAAACAGTATACAAAAAGTCTTAGATTCTTAAATCTTTTTCCTAAAGAAAAACTCTCAGATTCAAAGAAAATTTTTATATAGAAAAAGTCTAAGATTCATAGACAATTTTCCTATAGAAAAAGTCTCAGATTCTTAAATATTTTTCCTATAGAAAAAGTAATTCTGAGACATTTTTCCTATAAAATATCACAGATTCTTATAGAAAATGTATCAGATTCTTCGACCTTTTTTCCGATAGATTCTCAGAAATTTTTTTACAGAAAACTTCTAAGATTCTGAGACATTTTTGCTATCGAAAAAGTCTCAGATGCTTAAACACTTTTCCTATAGAAAAAGTCTCAAATTCTTAGATATTTTCCTATAGAACAAGTCTCAGATTCTGAGACATTTTGCCCATAGGAAATTGTCAGATTCTGAAGCATTTTTCATACAGAAAAAGCCTCAGATTCTGAGACATTTTTCCTAAAGAAAAAGTCTCAGATTCTAAAATATTTTTCCCATAGAAAAATACTCAGATTCTGAGACATTATTCTTATAAAAAAATATATTTTTACAATAGAAAAAGTCTCAGATTTTGAGCATTTTTCTATACAAAAAGCTTGTGTCTCCGAGACATTTTTCCTATACAAAAAATCTTAGATTTTGAGATAATTTTCCTTAAGAAAAATTCCTGGATTCTGAGACATTATTCGTAAAAAAAGTATTAGATTCTGAGACATTTTCCTAAATTGTAAAAAAAAAAATCTCAGATTCAGAGACATTATTTTCCCAGAAAGTTCTCAGATTCTAAAACATTTTTCATATAGAAAAGATTCTAAGAATTTTTTTATACAAAAAATATCAGATTTTAAGAATTTTTCAGATTCAGAGACATTATTCCTAAAAAAATTTCTCAGATTCTGAAACATTTTTCATATTGAAAAGCCTCATTTTTTTAAGAAATAGTCTCGTTCTGAGACATTTTTCTAAAGGATAAAGTCGCATTTTAAGATTTGACCACATTTTTTACATACAATTTGGTGCATTTTCTGAGTACATAAAATTTCTAAGATATTTTTTCATTAGAAAGTTTCAAATTCTAAGAAAAAATTTTCAGATTTTGAGATTTTTTTAACAGAAAAATTTTCAATTTCAAAACATTTTAGATTCTTAATGTTTTTCGATTTTTTCAAGAAGTTTTTTAATATTGTACTTTTTATTTGATACCAAATCCTGAAATTTGTGATACAGGCCCCCCCCCCCCCCTGTATACGCCACTGTGCTAAACTTTAGGAGCACCCAAATTATCTTTCAAAAGTTAGAGTATTTTGAACCCTATATCACAAAATAGAAGGTATAAAAACATGCAAAAAAAAATCAAAATTTGAGAAATTTCTTCATAACTTTAAAACCCGTGTACCGATCTTCCTCATATTTTGCACATTTTATTTGACACTATTTACAAGTATTTCAGCAAAATTTATGCTATCACGATTACCTGTTGCGGGTGTAATCCTCACTTCCCCAAGTGATTGAAACTCGAATATATACAAAATAATAATTTGCTTATAAAACGCGAAAACGAATTGATCTAGAAAAACTGGGAAACACGGGTATCTTTATTTTAGCTCTACTTTCAGAATTTTTTGGTCCCGATCATGGGTGCAACCAAAAGCTGAATTTTGTCGTACAGTGTTATCAATTAATTTTTCAGTAATTTTTTGTTTCATTCATACATATTTGTTCATATTTTTACAAAATTTTTCATTAAATTTTTGACTCAAAGTTTTGTTTACACATTTTTTATTTTTTTGCTCAAATTAATAATTCAATGTTTGTTTTTTAATAACATGAGACCGTCTTAAAGTTGACTTAGTATTTATTATATCAACTGATGTATTTGGTATTTTATTGTAAGTGTTGTGATCACAGTTTTTGTAAAGAATTAAGACATATATACCCATTACATAGCGAAAAGTTCCAAAAATGGGTCATTTATTATCATTATGAAATTTTTCTGTATTTACGGGCAACGAAATACCCTGCGCACGCTAGTAAAATATAAAAATCATCACTTTGCAAATTGTTTTGTTAAAAAACTGACTCGAAATCAGCAAATCTTTAATGACATTTTGCAAGAAAACTGTACCATATATCCAAAAACGGAGTACGCCATTGGAATCAGTATGTCTCAAATATATAGAAACGTTGGTTACACCTCTTTCTTTCTAAAATAGTAGTCGGTTTTATCACGCTGTGATATTTGAGTATGAATAAACAAATTTTCTTTTAACTATGAATGTATTTATGAATGTATTTAATTTCTTTTTTTGTTTTGGTAATGAGTCATTACTTACTGTCGGACTACCTGGTAATGGGTCCTCACTACCCACGTTATATACATATGTTTAAATGTGTGTTTTTTAAAATTGCCTCACTGCACTCTTATTAAAATGATTTCAGTTTCCTACTATAAATTGGGTAAATTTACACAGAATGTGTAGTTTTACCAAAAAAATCATTGGAAATTTACACATTTATAGTAGTATATTATTTATATATGTTGAAATTTACCCAATTTATAGTAGGAAACTGGACTCATTTGTTTAGAGTGTGGCATTGGGTATCGCCATATTAAAATAATGCGGTTTTCTGGTCAATTTGCGTCTAAAATCTCATTAATTGATAGCGCTAGTTTTTAACGGGGTAAGGTAAAACTAGATAAAATGCATTTGAAACAAGTTTAGAAGGGAATATTTTATTTTCAACACATATTAATCACAAGCTTATGTAGAGCATAGTGTAGGGTATTTGAAAGGAATTACAATAAAAAAATACACAATACTTTTCAGTTGAACTTTTATGTGGGATTAAGAATTTTAACACACGTGATGAATGCATGTTGTGTATCTACTTATGTATGTATGTTAGTAAGAGCACATTTATTGAAAAACTTTTAAATCATGATTACAACTTACCCTCCAATGAATTATCATTGTGTGAAAGTATTGAAGGCATTAATGTGGTGGTCGGTTCACTTGAACGCATATTAAAATCATACGGAAATCCAGCATTTGGTATGGCACCTTGTAATTTTGGTGCCGGTGGTATAGCTTCACCTTCCTTATAGAATTGATCCTCATCATATAGCTCATCTTGATCCAAATCCAATTCGCTTTGTTGTGGTTCATCCGGTTCCGGTGCTGTTTCATAACGATCCTTAAGTACTTTTCGTGGTACTGCATTACCAAGTAAATAAGTCAGTTGGAAAACAAGATGAAATTAAATGTAATATTATAGTGTGTGTTTGTAGTATGTGTATTTATCTCATAAATAATAAAATATGTTATTTAAATGTAATTCTGTTTGAATTTAATATAATTTTGGTGTATTTGCACTTATAAGTACACTTGAATGGTGTTTACTTACTGCATGTATAAACGACTTTTAAATGCATGGGTATATCGTTTTTGCAGGGTCTACCAAAAGTGCCAGCATCCGCAGTTATAGAACAACGTCGTCGTCCGTGACAAATTTGCATAACCGTCTCCGTAGCATAAGAAACTAGGCAAGCTAAATAACGTGAAAAGAAAAGCAAATAGAGATGGGAAAATGAAAGAAAAATTAAATACATATATTACAAGGCAGAAAACAAACGCAATTTAACAATGCACTATGGGACAAATAGGGAAAAATATTTAAAGGAAAAACTTAAATAAAAATGTCAGCAATATTCTGGATTATTATTTTTTTTTTGTAATAAATAAAATTAATTTTACTAATATAAAAACCATAATTATACTTAACTACTTTTTTTATGTTAAACCAAAACCTTACACCCAAAAATAGCTTAAATTTCAGAAACTAAAAAATTTTCTGTGAAAAATTTGACTCGAAAGTTAGAAGCTTTTAAGAAATTTTTTTAAACATCTGACATAATTAAAAAAATGTTCGTGTTTTTGAAAAACAAAACATTTCTTTTAAAGTTAAGATAAAAAAGAAGTCCAATTAATAAAAAAAATATTTGGAAAATTTTAGCAACTTTTCTTTAAAAATTTTCAAATTTAATTCTACTTTACGCGTAAACAATCAAAACTCTATGAAAGAAAATTATATATTTATATTAAGAATTACCATATAATTACAAATCACATACTAATTTCACCTTACCGAGAACTGGTAACAAAGACCTTCGTCTCGTTGTAGCGAAACAGACCAAGGCCTCTGGTGGGAATCGAACCCTCAGACTTGGCTGGTTCATATATGAGGCATTCCACACCAAATGTCCAGCGAAAAAAAACACGTGTACCATAAACTTCTGAATAGCTTGTATGGATAGCCCTATATGGAACTTAGAAGATTGCGTTTTCGGTTTTTCAATTTTTCAAAAACTGGGCTTAGGAGGCGTGGTCAAATATTGGAAAAATGGTCAAATTTGTGGCGAGTTGCCTTGATTAAATATTTATCACATTAAAACGAAATGCACCACAATCTTAAAAATTTACATTCTTATATAGTTTCGTATGGGCTATCGAATAAAATTTTTTTCCAAGAAAAATTTTCAGAACCCGTTCTGAAATTTCCATTTTTTAAAAAAGTCAATTTATCAAAAATCCGGCCACTTTTTTTTCTTTTTTTTAAATTTTTTTTTTTAAGTTTAGATGTTTGTCCATCCACACAAAAAAAATCAGAAATGTATTTTTCGTTTTTTTCGAGAAAATCGCATTTGAATTTTAAATTTCATAACAATTTTGTAGTTTGCTTGTATTTTCTTGTGTCAACAGAGCGTATGACGAATATTTATGCAATTAATATTACTCATTCGCAACTTTAAAACAAAGAAATACAAGCAAATAACAAAATTGTTATGAAATTCAAAGTTCAAATGCGATTTTCTCGAAAAAAAAGATGAACGTGTTTCTAATTTTTTTTTGTGTGGATGGACAAACATCTAAACTTTTAAAAAAATAAATAAAAAAGAAAAAAAAGTGGCCGGATTTTTGATAAATTTACTTTTTTTAAAAATGGAAAATTTCAGAACGGGTTCTGAAAATTTTCCAAAACAAAAAATTTTAATCGATAGCCCATAGAAAACTATATAAGAACGTAAATTTTTGACATTGTGGTGCATTCCGTATTAATGTGATAAATATTTAATCAAGGCAACTTGCCACAAATTTTACCATTTTTCCAATATTTGACCACGCCTCCTAAGCCCAGTTTTCGAAAATTTGAAAAACCAAAAACGCAATTTTCTTAGTTACATATAGGGCTATCCAAACAACCTATTCAGAAATTTACGGGACACATGTTTTTCTGTAGCGGGACATTTGGTGTGGAATGCCTCATATGTAGGGTGACCATTTTTTTCTGAACTCATATCAGTACGCCCAAGCTTTTACGTTTTAGTTTTCGTAAAATACCTTTCTAAAAACTCTTTTCTAGGCAAAACACTGGTAATTTTTTCAACACTCAAAAAATTGGGTTAAACTAACAAACTTGGGGCAATTAGTATTACAGTAAAAACAACTATTTAAAAACAAGTGTTTGAAAAGAACTGTTTAAAAACAAAGGTTTAAAAAAAACTGCCTTAAACTGTTGTCGTTATTTTGCAAAAAAATTTAACTGACTGCAAACAACTTAATTTCAATGTTGATCGTTTCAGTGCAGAAATTATAATAAACAAAAACCCACAGTTATATATGAGGAGGTCTATAACAAAACGCACCAATTCCACTTTAACAGTTTATTAGATAAACGCATAAATGTAAACAAAGTCAGTACTGAGTATGAGTGTAAGTACTGAGCATTTGGATGTTTCATAATTAAAGTCAGTAGTGAATTGCTGTGCAAATAATGAACTTTGGGATGTTTTTTGGTAGTGGTTACATAGATAGTAATATGTAGAATATTATTCAGTTAAAAAAACAAAAAATCCAAAAAGTGGAATTGGCGCGTTTTGTTATGGACCTCCTCATATGGTTTTTGAATTGAGAAAAGTGTGAAAGAAAAATTTTAATTTTTCTAAAAATTTAAGACATCCTGTAGTGCGATTCAGTAACTTTTTTAACGAAATTATCGATATCGTTAACTAACGAGAATTGTCGGTTGTTTTAACGAATCTGTGATTCTATAAATTTTTCAATTGACGACAAGAATTAACGACAAAAATAGTTAATTTGAAATTTGTTTATTTTTAAATTGTATTGAGAACCGAAAAATTTCGTTAACTTTAACTTCAAAAAATTTTTTGTTGATAAGTTAACGATTTTCAATAACGACAAAATTCGGTAGAAAAATGTTATAGAATCGCTTTTAAAGACAATTGTCGTTAATTTATTATTTTTGACAATTTAACTACCGATTTTTGTCGTTAAAAAGTTAGTGAATTGCGCTACTGGTTTGTTTCTTACTAGTTTCATATTATCCAGTTATAATAATCTTCAGAAAAACTTTTAATGTCAAATTTATTTAGTTAATAGTCAATAGAACTCTATATGTGAAAATTATTAACAGATCGCAGCCGACAAGGATTGAACTCATCATCATCTGTAATACTTTGCTATTAACTGCTTGTAACGTACAATCACTCTAGAGTCTAGACCAATGGTTCCCAACCTTTGATTCTCGCCCCACTGGGGAGCAATTTGAATACTTCAGGGGGGCAACGAGAAATTTTTTAAGACTTTTTTGTTAAATAAACTAAAAAAATGTTATTTAAGTTAAATAATTTAGTTGGCTTTTTCTGAAAACTTTGTTTAAACGATGATTTTAACAAAAAGTTTGCTTAAACACAATTAAATATTGAATTTTATATCGAATTGAAAATTTACAAATTTTTCTTGAGAATAGGGGGGACATAATAGTTTTTTTAACTTAAAAGTGGGGCATGACGCAAAAAAGTTTGGGAACCATTGCTCTAGACCGATACGCCAAGTAGGCTGTTAAGCAAGTATCAACTAAATCTGATTTTTTCAATTCGAGTGTGGTTGTTGCTGTTGTTTTTTCTAACAGAAGGGTTGTTATTGTAATTATGTGTAAACAAACTTTTATTTTTAGTAATCGTTATTTTTCTTCCTCTCCTTCATCAATTCTGATCTAACAAGGGAAGTATCTCAACCCTTATGAACCGATTTGCATGAAATGTAAAATATATATAAAGGAGACAATTCTAAGGCTGGGGTGTTTCGGCTTATTGGCCATATCGGGAATTTAGGGGTTCAAAACATGGGTCAAAAAATGGCGAAAAAATCGTTTTTTGGATTTTTCAGCCATTTCTTTCTAAGAAACTATATGATGTTTACATATGAGAAGAAAGGTTTTTTTAATGTCTATCCAACGGTGGCATAACCTTGTAAAAGTTTGGCTTCGTTAAATACTTTTTTCATGAAAATGTGTAAATTTTGGGTGGTATTTATATGAAGACATAGACCTACGATGTCCATATGAATATGAAATAATCTATATTAAATTTAACTCGACACTTATTTTTTCTCTAGAGAATATTCCGGTTAGTTCGAGAGTTATTGAAATTTTCCCGGAGGTCCACATTGTTTCATAAGGGGACAACGAAATTTTGAAACACTGATATGGCCGATAAGCCGAGACACCCCAACCTTAAAATCGTCTCTTTTATATATATTTCAAGTTTCAGGCAAATCGGTTCATAAGGGTTGAGATACTTCCCCTGTAAGTACTTATTTTTGCAAACATTGCCAGACATGGTCTATATTTTAGACACAAATGTTAGGTGTTGCCATTTTTCCAAAGATACTGATTATTGCCACTTAGGGCGACTTATAGTCTTTATTTTTAAATTATTGTTTCTGTAAAGACAGTCGAGCTCAGGCTCTAATTATAATTATGTATTATAATTTTTTTTCCATAAGTTTTGATAACTCTGACTTTTATAAAACTTCCCAGATAAAAAGCACATGTTTTTTAAATAGCGGCTGATGTTCTAAGTGATTTGTCCAATAAATTCGGAAGACATTACCTCATCGAACATCTCAGAATCATTTGAATTGATGCAATTACATTATCTTTCTAAAAAAATATAAAAAATCCATCATCCCGTGAACTTTTTGTTTAGAAAACCTCAAAGATTATGGGCGCCTTTTCATATAAACCTTTTCATATTTATAGGATCAAAATAACCTCATGCTCAAATTAATTTTTGCGTTAATGAACCTATTGATTCACGAACTCTGAACTTTTTAGAATTGATTTATCTCAAATTATCTATTTGTCATACTTAAGTTATAAAAAACTACTCCGATGACTTATTTTATGGAAATTCAAGTTTTTGTATAAAATTTTCGAACAAAATAATTTTTTATGTTGAAATGTTCAAAAATCAGTACAATCAGTACATATTTCAAAAAATCAGTACAAATCAGTACAACGTCTTTTGATCAGTACACGTGATCAAAGATCAGTACATGTACTGATCAAACCAGTACGTATGGTCAGCCTTTTTTTTTTTGATTTTTGTATGAGCCACCCGGAATATGTATTAAGCACTAGCGCGTCCCGAAGAAAAATGCAAGTTACAGAAAGTGGCGGCTCATTTAAAGGTTCAAAAGTTGAAACCAAAAATGAATAAAAACGGAAATCCGCCAGTTAGCTTTCCCATAGACTTGCAATACCAAATGATCTTTGCCTTACAAAGTTGCGTCCTCAGAAGCAGTTATTTCTGCAGGGCACGTGCGCAATGAAAAAAATATTGTAAACTAATTTAACCCATTAAATAGACAAAAAAACTCTCGAATTTAAACCAACAACGGTCATCGGCCGCGCTAAAAAAACAAACTATACCACCAATTTCGATACTTTATCGCGGCCCAGGGTTTATAATTTTTAATTTAAATGCACAATTTTTCTTATACTATTTAAATTTTTAATATTGTGGACCATAGTGCATTGGCTTGAAAGAATTTTATCTTTATTTATTTTTTTCTTATTGTTATTCTACAATTATGTGCTGATACATAAGGGTGTGTGTGAGTGTATGTCTTTTTCAAGAATGTGTATGGCTGCATTAAGGTGGCAAGAAGCCCTAATTGCATATTACATCGTATTCTACTGCTACTACTTACTCTGTTTATTATTTGTATCCTGGGTACTCTGTGTATTGTTATGCGGGCATTGTACACTTTCGCGTTCTATGTAACCAAAGGAAGCACTGTATATAGCAATTCTCGAATAGGGATTGCACACAAGTGGCATATTGTCATTTTCACAAGCCACTTTTGAACGAAATTCATCTAAAAAGATTGCAAGAGCAGTATAAAATACCATTAGTTTCATACACATCTTACTATAATACTTAATTTCTTTTATATTATTTTGTAAATACGAGTAAACTATATTATGGAGATTTAAACGAAATAAAAGCAAGTTAAAAAAAATAAAAAATATAAAAAGAAAACTTATTTATTCTCATTAAATTTCCATAAGATATTGCAAAAAAAAAAAAAAAACTATTTTCTCTTTTGTTTAAATTGCAAACTTAAATGGGCGATTATAAATGGCAACCACAATTTTCTTTATTTGACAATTTTCAAGAAATTTCAAATTAAAGTACATAAGTATATTGTTTTTATTCGTTGTCTCCTTGGGCGAAAAAGTTAACATGTTTATCTTTAAATAAGATTTTTCAATTTCCGTTAATAGTTTTTTTGAAATTGTTTTTCATTTATTTTACAATTAAATAACAACTTTTAAATTGTTTTCACAGTGATGTTGTGATATTTATTACACAGAGAAAAATAAATTTCCAACTGAATTTTTCAGTTGTATCAACTCAAAATTCGGTTGGTTCTACTGCATTTCGCTGTGTCAAACGAATTTTTCAGTTGTTTCTATCAAAAGTCAGTTGTATCAACAAAATTAAGTTGAAACTCCAGATATTCAGTTGTTACAACTTTAATACAAATTCATCAACTGAATTTTTGTTGTAACAACTGAATTTTAGTTGGAAATTAGCAAATTTGTTTTCTGTGTGTACGTGCTAATAGTCATCAGTTATATTGTAAAGTTTTAAAGTATTTTTCAAATAGCATTTAATATTAGTAGATATATAAACCTCAATTAATACGAAACCCTCAATTTACGTGGTGGAAGTGGAATGAAAAACAGATCCAGGTTAATCGAAATCGGCTAAATAAAGAAGGCCAACAAGAATTTGATTTAGCAATGAAACTGTATAATATTTTAAAAAGGCATAATATCAAAATGTGGATTAAAGGGCCAAGTCAATCGAGGTTTATATGTAGTAGTGTTCAATAGAAGCCTCAGGCTAATTTTCAAAATGATATTGGTTATTTTTATTCTAAAAACAAACAAACAAAAAAAAATTCAACTGAAATAATTCTAAAAATTAAATTTTTTACCAATATTTTTGTATAAATTATTTAATTGTAAAAAACAACCAATAATTAACGAAGTTATACACCCGTTAATCAAATTGAAATATAAATAAACATTTTAAAGTATTTTGATCTCCCCAACAAGAATCTATCGTCAGACAATTAGGTTGAACACAAATAATAAAAATATGTATAACTTTTCAACTGAAAAGCAGTAAGGGTTTAGTTGTGGTTAAAAAATGATAGAGCCAAGTGTAGATTAGACTGGCCATAGCGTTATATAGAAAAATTAAAAAATGTTAAATCCATAAGTGTTCGCACTGAAAAATGTGAGGTTGGGGATAAAAATAATTATGCATATTTAAAAAAAGAAATTTTTTTGTTCCGAGTACCTCCGGGTTGAGCCTAAAGTTTGAAAAACGGATTACAAGGGAAAAATATGACTTTTTTTTCATTTTCTCAATTTTTTTGATATTTTAAGTACAGTTTGAATTCAAATGGTCACTGAATTTTGATAAAGAGTTAATTGTCTATCAAATAAGGTGTTTAAAATTAAAATCGGTTGAAAATTAGCCGAGTTATGACAACTTCCCCCGGCAACTAACGTGTGGCAAACCACCTGATCAAGGAATTCGAGCCCCATTTTTGAAATTTATTGAAATTATCTACTGTAATTAATTTTTTTTATTCCTCAAGTTCCAATGTACTAAGAAGATACATATTTTTCATATTGCGTTTTGCTAACTTGTTTTAAATAAATGCTAAAGTGGTCTGAATTTTTCAACACTATTTTCAAATCTCCAATTTTAAATTTTTATTTTTTTTGTTAAAGAAATTTTAAAAAATCGGCTATTGGAGTTTAGGGATTTGTTAAGCACATATAAAGGAATAAAAACCCCAAAAATTGTGGGGTTTGCTGTTTTCATTTGGCTATTACAGTGATGTAATTTCGGCGGATTTCGGGAAAGTAGTGATTTTTGGCCCTTTTTTAGCTTTTATTTATTTTTTTTTTGTTTTTTTTACAAACTTGATATGTTTTGGACCGAATTATATCAACACGAGATAGAATACTTCAATTCGCAAAATTAGGGCGAAATTGAGATATAAAAAATTGCCCCTGTTAAGGGTCAAAGGTCAAATTTTAGAAAATTTTTAATTTTTAAACATTATCAGATTTGCTGGGCGGATTTTTCTGAATCTACTTTATGTTATTTTAATTGGTCTAAACTAAATGTCAAATAATTAAAATTTAGAAATTTAACCCTTAAGTGCTGTCGGGGCCTATAATTTTTTTAATTTAATGGAGATAATGTAAGTGCATTTTGTTCAAAGGGTCGAATAGGCCCCACCATCACTAAAGGGTTAATATTCTGAATTTAAATAAAAAGACATATGTTAAGACCTTTTAAAATGACATCAAGTAGTTTCATATATTTCCACTCAGAAAATCTGTTAATGTTTAAAAATTAAAAATTTTCTAAAATTTGACCTTTGACCCTTAACAGGGGCAATTTTTTATGTGTCAATTTCGCCCTAATTTTGCAAATTGAAGTATTCTATCTCGTGTTGATATAATTCGGTCCAAAACATATCAAGTTTGTAAAAAAAACCAAAAAAAATAAATAAAAGCTAAAAAAGGGCCAAAAATCACTACTTTCCCGAAATCCGCCGAAATTACATCACTGTAATAGCCAAATGAAAACAGCAAACCCTACAATTTTTGGGGTTTTTATTCCTTTATATGTGCTTAACAAATCCCCAAACTCCAATAGCCGATTTTTCAAAATTTCTTTAACAAAAAAAATAAAAATTTAAAATTGGAGATTTGAAAATAGTGTTGAAAAATTCAGACCACTTTAGCATTTATTTAAAACAAGTTAGCAAAAGGCAATATAAAAAATATGTATCTTCTTAGTACATTGGAACTTGAGGAATAAAAAAAATTAATTACAGTAGATAATTTCAATAAATTTCAAAAATGGGGCTCGAATTCCTTGATCAGGTGGTTTGCCACACGTTAGTTGCCGGGGGAAGTTGTCATAACTCGGCTAATTTTCAACCGATTTTAATTTTTAACACCTTATTTGATAGACAATTAACTCTTTATCAAAATTCAGTGACCATTTGAATTCAAACTGTACTTAAAATATCAAAAAAATTGAGAAAATGAAAAAAAAGTCATATTTTTCCCTTGTAATCCGTTTTTCAAACTTTAGGCTCAACCCGGAGGTACTCGGAACAAAAAAAAAATTTTTTTTAAATATGCATAATTATTTTTATCCCCAACCTCACATTTTTCAGTGCGAACACTTTAACTTTTCAAAAAAATTTCTACTATGGCCACTCTAGTGTAGATCCTAAAGAAATTTAAAATGCTCTAGAGCAGCGGTAACCAACCTATGGTACGCGTTCCACTAGGGGGTACGCGAAACTGTCCGCGGGGGTACGCCAATTTTTATTAATTTGGACATTTGTTTTATATTAACCTTTCAATGCTGGTTCCGCATCTGGCTTCCAAAGTTTTCCATAACGTCAGGTTTTTAAGAAAGTTGAGGTCAAAGTTTACAAAAGACGTATTTTTGTGCAATTTAGAGAGCATTTTTTGCGATATTTGAATTCTGACCACTTGTTTTCGATTAACCTTTTGATGCTGATTCCGAATATGGTTCCCAAATTTTTCTAAGATGTCAGGTTTTTGAGAAAATGTATGTCAAAATTCTCAAAAAACGTGTTTTTGAGAATTTTTGAGACAGTTTCTGATAGAGTGAAAATTTCGGTACTATTTTGTTAAGCTCAAAATGTCCTTTCATTGTACATACGGTGCACGTTGGGTTGAAATGGATCAAAAGTGGCGCTTTATTCAAAACTGAAAATTTTTTTTTTACAAAAATTATTAATTTAGGGTTAAAGTATATAAAATTACACTAAAAAATCTGTCACAACTATTATTCTGAGTTGTTTACTTTTCTTGCAATCCGCCGTCAAAATCAAATAAATTTTTGTGTTTTTGAATATGGTGCTAAAAATTGAAAATCAAGTTATTTCTAGAATTTTTTTTTGGTATTTATTCATTCAAAGGTAATTTTTTTATTATGGAACCATCAACTTCAGGCATTTTCAAATACATTTCTGTTTTTTGTTTTTTGAAAATTGTTGTAAAAATATTTTTGAAATTTTTTTGTAAAATGTTCCAAAATTGGAGTATTTTTAATACTTGATGGAATATAAAAAAAAATGTAAGAGTTTGTTATTGCTTATACATTGTGATAATAAAGCATATAGTATAAGCTTTAATTTAAAAGAAAAAAAACGTCCGCGTTTAATGCCGTTATTTTTTTATTTAAGTTTTTATAAAAAAAAATATGGTGGCTTCAATAACACTTCATTACAAAAAAACAAAAAAGTTTCTGACCCAGAAACTAGACCCACTTATCCTTATGTATTTTGACCTTCTGAAATCGATTCTGCCATCAGAATTGAATTCTATAGTTGGGGTTTCCTGTGATTTACAAGGAAAGTCCGCAAAGTGAACCCACATAATATCCTTGTGAATTTGACAAAGTTACAAATTTTTTTAATTTTATTTCTGTATGTAAGGTTCAAGTCTGATTTATTACGTATAAAATAAGAGTATTTTAAATAAAATCCGTAAAAAATTGCAGAAGTTACATGCATTTGAACAAAAACGCGTTATTTCAATTTTATACAAAAACAGTTGTATTTATGTTGTGAATTAATGCGTTTTTGTTCAAATGCAAGTAACTTCTGCAATTTTTGATGGATTTTATGAAAAAACCTCTTGAACATTACATACCGAAATAAAATTTTAAAAAATGTTAATTTATTGTTTGTCAAATTTACAACGAAATCAGGTCGGTTCACTTTTGCGGTCTTTCCTTGTAAATTGCAGAAAAACCCAACGGTAGAATTTAATTCTGATCGCGGAATTGAATTTAGAAGGTAAAAATACATAAGTATTAGTGGGTCTAGACCTTTTTTTGTGGGTCTTTGTAGCCTATATATAAACAAGTAAGAGTTTAAAATTCGGCTGTGCCAAATCTTTGATACCCTCCAACAAGCAAAAAAATAAAAATGACAGGGACGGTTTTTGTGGGGAGTGGGAAGGGGGGGCGGTGTAAGCAGATGTCTCTGGGTGGTGTAACATAATATCTGATAAAAAACATGCATGATGTTAACTTTATTTATTATGAATAACGCAGCTGATATATTTTTTTTTTCAATTTTCAAGGCTTAAGTTAAAAAAGGTAAATTTAAACATTCAAGAATTTTTATGAAAGAATTAGGTTTCTAAATAAATTTATTACTTATATGAGAGCATATAATTTTTGTTTAACGTTTATAATAGCATTTTACATAAACTTTAATTTGCTATTTGTTTCAAAATATTGTGTTTTTTAATTTCACAGATACAGTGAAAATTGTGAATTTAGTTTTTTCCCAAAATAAAGCATAACCACACGCCTAATATGTTAACTTTTTTCACAAATGGTGATCTTTTACTTATTAATGATCAGACGACAATAAAAAAAATAAATAGTTCCAAATTACAACTTTCCTGACTTTTTTATGGAAAATTTAAAAAAATTTAAAATTTGGTGAAACACAAAAATCCGACTTTAAACAAATTTTATGCAAGTACTAACACATATTTATTTTTTATTGTTTTAAATTTTTATTATCGCATTAAAAAGACTTTAATTTGCAACTGTATTCATTAAATTATCGCTTTTGGTTTAAAAGTAACAGCTTAAATTGTGAATCAAGTTCAATTTTCAAGAAAACTTAAAAAAATTCTGGCAGGTTAAAAAAAAATAAAAAACACATGTTTTCTTTTTAAAAGGGTGCTTTCTAATGCATTATTCATTATTCATCAATCAAAAAATATTATATGTTAAAATTACTGCTTCCCTGAATAAAGCGCCACTTTGCCTCTCATTCAACCCAATGTGCGGTGGCTCGCAGCTTATTTCGTGTGAAAGATATTAGTTAGCAATTCATTTAAGACAAAGTTAACCAAAATAGACCTAATTATTATCAAATAAGTATTTTGTAAAAAGTTCTCTGTATGTAATTAATCCAGCTTTAATTAAAGTTTAATGACGTTCAGATTGTCCAAATATTAAATGTGCTACGAGGGTCGAACTGGAAATTGAAATTATTGAAATACCTTTTTTATAAAATTTCTTAAAAATATTTCTAGGTCGATTTTATTCAAGCTCAAACATAAAAAAATTAAAAAATAGTCCAATAGTTAATATTCATTTATTAAATAATTTTTCCAAAGACCCAAACAAAAATCAAAATTTTTAAAATACAGTAGAAGAAATACTAATTTTTTGACCTCCAATTCTTTTGACCACCAATTTTTGGTAAACAAAGAAAATATTTAATTGTTTAATAATTATAGTGCACCTAAGTGTATAGTAATAAGATATAAAAATAATTGAACATTTCCTTTGTTTACAAAAAATTGGTGGCCAAAAGAATTGGAGGTCAAAAAATTCGGATTTCTTCGACTGCATTTTCAAAATTTTAATTTTTGTTTGGGTCATTGGAAAAATTATTTGATAAATGACTATATACTATTGGACAATTTTTTAAATTTTTAATGTTTGAGCTTGGGAAAAATCGACCTAAAAGTATTTTTAAGAAATGTTCTAAACAACGTCTTTCAATAATTTCAATTTCTATTTCGACCCTCGTACTAGCACGATTACTATTTACTCAATCTGGACGACATTAAGCTTAAATTAAAGCTCGATAAATTACCTACACAGCACTTTTAACAAAGATACTCGTTTGATAATAATTAGGTGTATTATTGGAAACTTTGTCTTAATTGGATTGCTAACTGATATCTCACACACGAAATAAGCTGCGAGTCACTGTATATACGGGGGTGTTTCATTCGAAAAGTCACGAATTTGTTGATCTGCCCAAAAACGTCTGTTGTTTTAAATTTTGGTGTAGAATCGACTGGTGAAATCAGATTTGCAATGTTTTCAGCTGTTATTGCTCTGCAAAAAAATCAGCTCAAAATCCGCGTTTTCAGATGTATTGAACAAGGAGCGAAAATTTTTTCCAAAAAATACCACCATTATCTTGATCTCCCCTAAAGCCTTAAAAAAAATGATAATACTCGCAGATCAAAAATTTCAAAATTAACTCTAATATTTATATGAGAATTTTTTTAACGAAAACAAAAAACTCGCTAGGGGGTACGCGGATGATAAAATTCAAAATTAGGGGTACGCGAGCCAAAAGGTTGGTAACCGCTGCTCTAGGGGAAAGGGGGTTCGGTGTCCGATTAGTAATTATTTATAACTATTACCCACGCAGACATTGCCAGCGGTACAAAAATAAAGTATTTACTGCCAATGAGCTTATTTTTTATAAAATGAAGCGCTTTGCAAGCACTTCAAATACAACCTTAAAAGTGCTTTGACAGTACTTTTGTACAATTTTTGTTAAAATATGTTTTTTTTTATATTTTTACAATTTATTAATTTTTTTATTAAAATATTTGTGTAACAGTGCAATATCAATTGCTTCATTATTTAATTTAGTGAGAATACACTTCACAGCCACCATATTAATGTTTAATTCAATATTATTTTTATCTAAATCTTTAAAATTGTACAATCATATTTCTTTTGAAGACAATAGGTAGTAGGGCTTTCAATCGGGAAATCCTGATACCGGAAATCCCTGTAAAGTTGCATTTTACAGTCAATATTAACACAAAAAATTTTGGACCTATATGCCAATGTTTTTGGGTTCCTTTTTGACTTGAAAATCGGAAAGTTCTGAACAAAGAGAACAAATATTTAGTTTTTTAGCTTAAAATTTTATTTTAAATTTGGAGATTACTGAAACAGTGTTGTTTGATCCTTACAAAATTTAAAAAAAAATGGGTCTCTAAAAATAACTTATTTTTTTTTAAATAAATTTCGAGTTGCATAAAAGCAAAAAAATAATAATAATATAATTAGAAACAAGTAAGAAAATTTTAGTCGGTCAAGACTGACCATGAAATACCCTTCACCAGTGGTTCCCGAAAAATTGGTCCCAAGTTCAAACATGGGCCGATTGGGTCAATCTTTTGTCAAATCTTTAAATAAAAAAGGTAACAAACCAAATTTGAGTGAAATATGCTTCAATTTGTTGCCAATAAACCGCTTTTTTCATATGGGTCCTAAGTCAAAAAATTGTGTAGTTATAATCAGATTTGATTGGGTTATTAAAGTACGCGTTAAACACTCACAAACAAAATTTTAATAAAATATTTTCTATTTTCATGAAATTTTAGAGATTTATTTGAATATCGGGAGGGTCTGGTCTGATTCCTTTAGATTTTAAAATGTTGAGCTGTGAATGCAAAACACGTTTACCTGCCATATTTCTAAAGGATCCCCATTAAAATAACGGTTATAAGGGTTTTTTTGTTTTTTTAATTTCGTTTTCTTTTACATACCGGTTAACCGGAATTGAAAATTTCCGGTGCAAACTGGTTTTTTCTGTCACTTAGTTGAAAACACCTTGAAAATCCGTAAGAAAGAAAGTCTGAAATATTTTTTTCTCTTCAAGAAACAATTTTCCAAATAGGAATATTATTCCGAACCTGGTAAATATTAGAATTACTCACCGTTAGTGAATATGGGAAACGTTAGTTAATATGGGCAAATAAAGCACCGAGATTAAATACCGATATTTTTAAAGTGACAAATTTGCTGAAAGTAACAAGTATGTTAACTTAGGTTACATTCGCTTTTTTATTTAATAAAAATTTGCTATTTTAAGTATTTTTTGAGTTTGTCAGTTAATGAAAAAAAAAACGGTTAACCGTTTTTTTATTCCCGTGTAACCGAGAAAACCAGTTAACAGATAAAGCTGACGTTTATATGGACGAACAGACATCGATAAATCGACACAAAAAGTGATTCTGAGTCGATCGATATGCTTAAAGGTAGGTCTATAAAAAATACTTCGCGTAGTTACAAACATCAGCACAAACTCATTATACCCTGTACCACAGAATGGTGTAGATCAGAGTTTCTCACTAACTTTTGCTTTGCGACCCCTTTTCAATATTTCAAATTTTTCGCGACCCCCCAACTTAAAAAATATTAACGTAAACTTTGACCTCAGTTTTTTTTAAACCTAAATTAATGGAAAAATTTGGAAACTAAATTCATAAGCAGCATTATATAACGAATCCTCGGTTAAAGCGAACTGCTTATTAAAGTCCCACGAATACAATTTCATGTGAATTTACATTTTTATAACAAACTCTTATAAATATTTTTTAATGTGCGGCAATCATGTTTATCAACTTCACAAAAGGTTGGAAATTTTTGGTTTTTATTATAATTTTTATAAAACTTATTTATCTCTTTAATGTTTTCTTCTCAAAACGTAGTTTCTTTGCGAAAAAAAACATCAAGTAAAATAAAGTTCTATCTATTTTTTTTTTTTTGAAATAAAACTAAGTTAATATTAAATGTATCCCGCTTATAACGAACTATTTTTCTTGGTCCCTCGGAGTTCATAATAAAAAATTTAATTTTCTGACCTTAGGTCTATTAATCTATTTTCAGTTTTTTAAATTTAAAAAAAATCGCGATTTTTTAGCGAATGTTATTTTCTTCAAAAATTCAAAAAAAGTATGATACTTTGAAGGGCCATGTCTTCGAAAGTATTTATCCGAATTCTACCATTCAAAAAGCATTCGACTCTAACAATCATCCTTTTGTATACCAATGTAATCAAAAAATATGTTTTTTAAAAAAAGTAGGTTTTTGATGCAAATGCAATTTTGCATTTCGACTCTAACAATTATCCTTTTTTATACCAATGCAATCAAAAAATATGTTTTTTTAAAAAAATAGGTTTTATATTTAAAAGAGTACTAAAAAGTTGTAATTTTCATTAAAATATAAAGAAAAAAGGGTGTTTTAAAAAGAAAAAAATTATCTATTAAGAAAAACTGGTTTAAAATTTAAAACAAATCTAGTTTGAAGACAAAACTACAAGCTTTTATTTAAGCCATTAATGTAGTCCCTAGCTAGTCGGTGCCCTTTTTTACAGGGTGCTAAAAATGACAAAATCTAGATTTTTAGTAAAGGATTTAGATTCGGGACATCAACCTTCATTTATCATATGTTACACTTTAACACAAGTTGTACCGTTTGTCTCTAGTATCCAATACACTCAAAGAAAATGCTTCATCATATTGATGATACGGTTTCACTTGCTGTCATTTGGTGACAAATTTCTTCATATTGATGAAGCTTTTCTTCAATATGATAAAACATGTCATCTAAATTGAAAAAACAAGTGATGACACATTTCATCATGCCATCAAAAAGTGCCATCAATATGCCTTTCAAATTTTTTTTTAAATAATTAAAAAAATATTGAAATAAAAGATAACGTAAAGACTCAACATGTTTTGTTATATACATACATGTATATTCTAAAACATTTGCTTATGGGGGTTTTGTAGACACACCCAGTTGGCAACGTCCTCGAGCCATCCTCAGTGACGGAGCGGTGTCATGTCAGAGTCACTGCTGACATCCACAGGACATCTCTATGTACTGGGTTGAGGACAGTTTCATACAAATTTTCAAAATGTCCGCACTCAAAGTCAGCAGTGGTCAGGGCTGACCTTCTGGGGACATGTCATCTAAGACTTCTTTGGGGAAATGTCTGACGTAGGTCATGCGAAAATACAAAAAATTTTCGTATTTCCTTTAGTTTTTACTTTTATCAATTTTCCTTTATAAATTATCTTTCTCATATTTAGAAAAAACTTTTCGCCTTTTTTAGTCCCAACTGGATTTGAACCTGGAACCTCCAGTTTAATAGCAGACATGAGCTCAAATGTATTCCCTTCTTCGCTTACACCAAATCATTCGCTTCAGAGTACACTATTTTTAGAGTACAGTGTTTGCGAATGAGAATGTTTACTATGATGCTAAACAACAAATTAAAAAATTTGATGTGCTTGTTTAAACGAACACGAAAAATGTCGTGTTTGAACGATTAGAATGAAACAAACGTTCGTTTTTAGAATAACAAACATAGTAGAGATTATAAAAATAACACCGTGTTATAGAATATTTTTAACATACACTGATCGCTTAGAATGTTTTTGTAAAAAAATGTTTTAAAAAAATTGTTGGAAAACTTATTATAAATATGGGGGTAGTAAAAAAAAAACGTTTTGATGAAAAAGTAAATTATGCTTTGTGAAAAAATGTATTAGGATGTATGTATGTATGTATAAGAAAAATATGCAAAATAATGCTGTTAGTTTTTTGTTTGTCTTTTTACACTTGCTCGTACACGCACACGCACAATCGTATTGTGTCGTTGAAACAAATCATAAACATTGTGTTTTTTTTTTAACTAAAAGTATTCCCAACAACAGTAAGTACCGCTTTAAAGTTTTTAAAATATGTTTTTTGCAAATATGTTAGGGTGAAGAGAAATAAAAAAAAAGATTAAATAGTAGCGTAGTGAAAAATCTTCATATATATACAGTAGGGTGGAGCTAATTAGATCTATTTCGAAAACGTCGGATCGGTAAAGTTGCCTTTTACGGTTGACATTAACACATTAAAATATTGATCCTGTGAGACAAAGGCCTTGGCTTCAAAATCGAAGAGTTCCGAACAAAGTAAAAAAATATATTTTTTTTCTTAAATTATTTAATATTCGGACATTACTTAAAAAGTGTTTTTATGGTAATTTTTTTTTGTCTGTAAAAAATTGTTTTTGTCTGTAAATTTTTTTTTCTTGTTTTGCAAAAAAATATGTTATTATTTCTTGTTTTGCAAAAAATATTTTTAATTCGTTTTTTGCTGAAAATATAACGTCATGTTGGCTCAGTTTTGAGAATCTGTTTATTTTTATTTGTCGTTTTATTTAATTTGGCCTTTAATGCAATTTGAAATTAATTTTAAGAAAATAACTTGTTTTTAAAGAACATTTTTTTAATTTCTTTACAGAAAAAAAAAAATGTTTACCATAAAAACACATTTCAGTAATGTCCGAATATAAACCCCCTACGTAGCGTAGTGATCAAAATCAAATAGAAAATCACAGTCTGCAAAGAAGAATAATTGCACTCATTTGTTCTTATATAACGAAAATCTCTCTATGCTAGTTTACGGTTGAGGGTGCATAATATTTTATTAGCCTAAATATTTAAAAAAACAATTAAACAATTTTTTTCACCGACGTTTTCGAAATTCGAAAAAAGCATAATTTGCTCCACCCTAATGCACATACAAAAAAATAGACAAACTTTCGGTATTAGCAGAACAGTTGAAAATTTTGTAAAAAAAATGTATTTGGTCGCACACTACATATTTCATCATTATAGGTACTAACATTTTCTGCCATAAAGCAAAACATTTTTTTTTTCCACAATGAACATTATTTTTCGAAATAGAAAAAGAATTTTTCAATCCACCCCAATATTTATTTTCATGTATTAAATTTTTTTTTATCCACTCCTATTTATAAATTAATTTTCCCCATACTTATTTTTTATTTACCTCTTCATTTATGCTACATAACAAAATGTTTATTTTAATTCGCACTTGCATACATACATATATTTTTTTTATAAAAGAATTCCCCCAAATAGCCAAACAATATTTTTTTTTTTTATAAAAATCATTCTATTTACACGCTTCAGAGTACAGTATTTTCAAATCATTGGCTGTCTATGTACTCCCTAATTGGTTCATTCGTGTTACGAATGTCGTTACACTAGTGTGTGTAGCTTTCTCTTGCACTGTGAGCATAGAATGAAAAACTCATTCGTGTTGAACGATAAGAATAGAATATTGTCCACATTCTAAATTTTTTAGAATGTCTCTAAACGCATTTTAACACCATCCGTGCACATGTCTGTTTAATAGTCCTAATCCTAACTTCTTGTTCCAAACTTTATTTTGAAAATTTTTTGTCTAATTATTACTTTTATTATACTTGATAGATTTTGATTTTATTTTAAATAAATCGATAATGTTGCCATTTTTTTCTTGGAAATTGAAGAGTTGCTCAGATTTGAAATTCTAATTTAATATACTGCTATTCTGAAGACATTTCCTTTTAGACGTCTTAGAGGAATTGTCCACACTCTTAAAGCAAACATTCAGTGCTGACAATGTTAGGACATGTCATTAAGGATTACCTATGATTTGTCAGTACCCGAAGACATTTGCTCAAGGAATCACTGTGGAAATTTCCTCAGTAACACATTTTCCAACTGGGCACACATTTTATTATTGTACAATATCCCTCTTTTTCCTTCTCACAGCCTTTAGCAGAGCATAGTTACACACAAATTTTAGCGTTATTTTTAGCACACAACAAACAAAACGACTTTATAATTCGTGATACTCTGTAGGCTAGCGGCTAGAGGCTAAGCCCAACGAACAAGAGGTCCGGCGTTCAAATCTTGGTGGATACGAAAACAAGATGTAAAAATAGAAAATTACAAACAATTGTAAATAAATAAAAATATATTAAATAAAATAAAATCAAAATAACAAAAAAAAAATTTTTTTTATTTTTCTTATTTTTCAATTTTCAAATAAAAAAAATGTTATTGATGACACCGCTTCATCATATTGATGACAAGTTACATTGGACGAAAAATGATGCAACAATTCATCATATTGATGTAACTTTTCATCAATATGAAGAAGCTTTTTTCTGAAAAAAACCCCCACTAACGATTTTTTTCAAATTGGGCTTAAACTGTTTGCCCGGGTGCCAACTAACATAATATGCAATAAAATTTCATATGCAACGAACTTTTAATTAAACTTGTTCAACCACACCGTAAAGACATTCATGTATAATACGATTTTTTTTTGTAAATTTAATGCAGAATTTCGTAAAATACACGAAATTTATTTGAATTTAAAATCAATATTTTCGTAAAACGTAAAAATTATTTTGGATACTTACGAAAATAATGCGTGACCTAAATAATTTTTTTTGTAGTTTTACTTAAAAATATCGTAGGATGCGCGAAAATAGGAAATAATTTCGTATAAAATGATACAATTTATGAAATAAAAAATTTTATTATAAAAAAAGAAATATTTTTTTTTTGAGTAATTAAACATTTCCCTATTAACAAACACAATCTATTATCACTCCAACATTTTTAAATTTTAAATATTTAAAGTTATTGTATAAAAGTGGCTAGTCCATCTTTTAAGACTCAAAAATTATTTTTTTAAAGCCAAAAATTAGAGAATATTAAAAGTCATTATCGAGTAATTTTCAAACAAAATATTTGATACATTAATTTTAAGGTCTTTTAAAACAGCTTTTTGGAGTGTTTTTGGAACCCTCTTGTTTTTTGACAAACCATCTTTTATATTATGACAAACATTTTTGATAGTACATAACTTTTTTTAATATTTGAATCACTTTGGACTCTAAAAAAAGTGCACCCAAAAACACTCATTTTCTATGAGTCTTGAGGAAGTCTTATTTTGAAGTGCTTTAGAATTTAAAAACCACACTTTTTTCGATGCCAAAAAAAGAGCCTTCCAGGGAAATTCAAAAGTCCGGGAATTCCCAAACACGAATGAAGATGTATATTAGGGCGTTTCATCAAAAACTTTTTTTTTTATTTTTGCTACTCTTGAAGCGGAATATGAATTCTTATGGCCTAAAAGATTTTTGAGATTTTTTTCAGATTTTTGGCGGGCCGGGATCAACTCGCTCAAATCGATTTTATGCTAAAAATGAAGTTATAAAACATAATATTTTTTTTTTTTTGTTATGTTGCCTTGTTTTTACAAAAGTGGATAAATTACTTCAAAATATTGCTAGCCTCCTAAAAAAAAATATTCGCGGTAAAAATGATAAGGTCAAAGGTCAATAATTTGACCTTAAAAGTAAAAATTTGGAATTTTCCAACTTCAAAACTCAATAACTTATGAAATATGCAACGTAGGTTCATGATGTTGACACCGTTTAATAGATATTTTAAATACCTTTCATCTAAATCCAAAATGACGTCTGTCATTTTAGTAGAAGTATTAAAAAAATTAAAAAAACTAACTTAACCCATTTTTTTTCTTACATTTCACATGAGCTTAACCAACAAGTACATATGTTAGTATCTTATTAATCGGTAGAATGTCTGACAATAGATAACTTATCATTTATGTGTATGCGTTATGTGGTTCTATACCGATATTTCGATGTGTTACACACGGAATGCCAAAGTGAGTTTACCCCCATACTCTGGTTAGAGGGTATACAAATTTAGAGAAAATGCCGAATCTCCAAAGCAAGAATATATTTTTATGAATATGTATCATACAAAATCAAAAGAATAACAATATTATAATAAATATTCTGAAAATGTATTTAAAATTACAATACATAAAAATTAAATCTAAAACACAATTTGTTTTCACACAAACCATATAAAGCCAAATAATTCTTAAGTAATTTTGTGCCAAAGTAGTAGCATATTCAAACAGCTTTCGCTAACGCTTTTTCAAGAACATTTTTGTTTATATTACGTATAATTTTTCTATTATTATCAACATTAATTAGTAAGTTTTGAAAGTCATTCTCATTCTTTGTAAACTCACTTTGGCATTCCGTGTGTAACACATCGAAATATCGGTATAGGACCACATAACGCATATACATAAATGATAACTTATCTATTCTCAGACATTCTACCGATTAATAAGATACTAACATATGTACTTGTTGGTTAAGCTCATGTGAAATGTAAGAAAAAAAATGGGTTAAGTTAGTTTTTTTAATTTTTTTAATACTTCTACTAAAATGACAGACGTTATTTTGGATTTAAATGAAAGGTATTTAAAATATCTATTAAACGGTGTCAACATCACGAACCTACGTTGCATATTTCTTAAGTTATTGAGCTTTGAAGTTGGAAAATTCAAAATTTTTACTTTTAAGGTCAAATTATTGACCTTTGACCTTATCATTTTTACCGCGAATATTTTTTTTTAGGAGGCTAGCAATATTTTGAAGTAATTTATCCACTTTTGTAAAAACAAGGCAACATAACAAAAAAAAAATAAAAAATTATGTTTTATAACCTCATTTTTAGCATAAAATCGATTTGAGCGAGTTGATCCCGGCCCGCCAAAAATCTGAAAAAAATCTCAAAAATCTTTTAGGCCATAAGAATTTATATTCCGCTTCAAGAGTAGCAAAAATCAAAAAAAAAGTTTTTGATGAAACGCCCTAATGTATATACGTACGAAAATCATATATAATATTCTATATTATTTTTTCGGATTTTCCCGACAGCCCATAAGGTGGCAACCCATTTTAAATTTGAGATTGGCCAGCTAAAAATAACAGGTAACACTTATTTTTCTCCCCTTATTCCAATATTTAAGTTTCATAACAATCGGTGGGTGCCCTGTAAAAGGCCTTCCTTCTCAGTGGTATGGTGTAAACATAGCTTTAATAACTTTTTTTTATAAAATTTTTTAACAAACTTTTCAACTACTAATTTATTTTAATAAGAAATATACATTCTCCCCTTTTAATGCACTTTAACTTTTATAGCTACCACAAATATTATTTTTTAAATCTTTTTAATTTTACTTGTTTGCCTTTAACAACATGTAAAGTTACAATCTGTTTGTCTATTCAAACCTTTATGCATAATTATTCTGTACCGCTCAACTTTTTTAAACTATACACCTTTTTCCCTATTTCTCATAAAATTAAACCACAGTTTTTATAATGAACATGTAATTTAGATTAAAAAAAACAAGAAACGAGTCCCAACAACTTAAGAATTTGTGCTCTACTTCATGTTATCAATGATTACCACCGTTTTTGTTTTTTTTTGTTTTTTTTTTGTGAATATTATTACTACTGCCAGTACTTTTCTTTTTATTTTTATTAGTTCTTGGGTCTGTCTCATTGGGCCAAATGTAATGGTGAAAAAAAGGTCAGTTGGCTGGTTGAGTAACAAGGTAACCCACAAAAACAAGCAAATGCAGTTAATTACTAAGGAATTATCTACTTTTACAGTGTTTTAGATAAGCATACTTAAGGACTTTACTTGAAATATGTACATAATAAAACTGATACTACTGCTTGTACTATAGAATACACTCAAAGTATTTTACAACCATTATATACTTTTTAAATTTTCAATTGCAAGTTTCTGCACCGAAATAAAAATATTTTGAAAATACTTAATTTTATGTTAATGCAATCAAGCATTAAATTATGTCTGATCCTTTATTGGATTAAGCCAATACAACAATGGCATTTTTAGCATTTGAACAAAATATCAACTTATTTTTTTCCATAAAAATTCATTGTTACATTAACAATGAAATTTATTAAAAAGTTTGTAATGAATTTAATTAAAAAAAATGTTCTTGGTGTTACATACTTAAAAAAAAAAAATGAAAAAATGGAATAAATAATAAAAAAAATCATCTACCGGCACCTAATACCGATCCTGCAACGTTAATAATACGCGTCTAGCACAATGCCACAATGCTTCCCTCAATGAGGATTCCTTATATCGTCCATTCCACCAGACATTTGGTGATTTTAGTAATTTTTTAACCGAGAATCTTCCAATTTTTGCATTATTTTGCACACACATTTTTTATGGAGCCATTTACAGATTTAATTTCTATTGTTCACGGATTTAATCACGATTTTCATTTTTTGAAAAATCATAGAACTTCAAAATCTGTGTAATTTGAGCAGCTGTATTTTATAAACTACTTACCGCACTTAAGTTTCCCTTTTAAGTTTTCCTTACAAAAAAGTCTGAACTATACCAAAATCAGTTTTTAAAGTACTAATCGTGTCTTATTGTTTTTAAGCACAATGAAGAGGTATTTTTGCCTAGTTTTGTATTTAGTATCCGCAAAAATATCGGTGTTTCAAACGTGCATTTTAAATGCAAATGCAGCTTAGAAGCGAATTTTTCAATTTTTTTTCCTTTTTAATTTTTTTTAAATCTTATATTCGAAGAGTTCATAAATTTTACTTAAAAAAAAAAATCCTCCTAATAATGGACCTTCCGTGTGTGATATTTAAAAAAAATGATGTTATTTTAATTTTTTTTTGGTATAATTTAAATATTAAAATTTATTTTAAGGAAATTTTAAAAAAAATACAAAAATAGCACTCCCGGCAGGTCCGTTACACTAGTTTACATAGATTTTGATCCAAGAGATATTTCATTTATTTTGCACGTAAAATCTTAAGGCTGAGTTAGGCACCCGTAACCTTAAACTAGCGTAGCGTAGAGAGTTTTTCGTTATATGAGAACAAATGAGAGCAGTTATTCTTCTTTGCAGACGTCTACGTGATTTTCTATTTGATTTTGATCGCTACGCTACGCTAGTTTACGGTTACGGGTGCCTAACTCAGCCTTTACGCTGATTTCGAAAAAGAAAGTCCAAAGTTTCAAAATTAGAACAACTTTCGAGATATTACTTTCCAAATTTTAAACTTTTTAAAAAAAGTGGTCTTGCTTAAACAAAAATATAATCAATACCTCCAATCCGGTGGATTTATTTTATCCTACTTGGTTTTAAATTAAAGGTAAATAAATGCCTTGTCGATAATCTGTTTGAAAAATTTTGTATTTTAATTACCTTCAATTGAAAACCAAAAAAAAAATGAATTCTGGCGATTTGGTCCGAACATATTTTTGTTTGAGTAAAACCATTTTGTAAAAAAGTTTAAAAATTGTATGTATATTGCAATATTTCCAAAACTATACTACTTTTTAACCTTTGGACTCCATTTTCGAATTTAGCGTAAGATTTTACATGGAAAATAAATGAAATACGTATGGCGTGGATCGCATTTTTTATAAAAATATATTTAAAAAAAATAATCTCAAAGCTGAAATAAATAAAAATAAATAAAAGTGTTCCGCCAACTGGTGTCGAACCAGCAACATAACTGATCCGAGTCTAGAACACAACCATATAAGAGTTACAATTTATCAATATGAACACCTGAATTTGATGAAACTTTGTGTATATGTTGGAACTTAGAAGACTCATACTCAGACAAAATTTAAAACCTTTAACTTCCGTGGTTCCAGAAATATGACATGTCAAAAGTCAAGAAAATCGTATTACCTTTCATTCTTGAATTTGGGGGTTTAGTCTGTAAAAAAGGCCTATATGTCCAGAAGACAATTTGATAAAATGTTTATGATAACAGATTCGTGTAGGCCAAATACTTTCAAAAATGTGTTCTAGAAGTCTCTGCAAAAAAAAGGTGACTTTTGTTAAGTAATGTAATCGATAAAAAGTTATGTTACATTGTATTCATGTGTAGTGTTCGTGTGTACTATCAACTTCACTTTTTCACCGTTTTATTTTAAGTATTTGCAAAAATATTCAAAAAAAAATAATTAAATATTCACCAGATTTGAAAAAAAAATCGTTCTTGGCAACACATTTGTATTTAATACCTCTGGACTTAAAACGTTCACCAACGCGAACTTTTTAGAGTTTGTAGCTAAAACTCAAACCATTAACATATATTTTTTTCAGATTTTTAAAAATGTTTATATTTTGCAAAATGATATATTGAAGATTATGGTTTAACCTTTAAAATACTTTTCAAAAATATTTATAATTTACCCTTAAAAGGATTTCTTGACATTTTAAACGTCATATTTCCAAAACTACGGAAGTTAAAAGTCTTAAATTTTGTTTGAGTATAAATCGAGTAAGTCCAAACATATATAACAAATTTCATGAAATTTGGGTCGATTGACGTCAAAAATTCATTTTTTTCTATGTTGATATGGATTTATTCATAATGAGTTTATAAAGTGTTTGTGTTATCAGAGTGCATTTTTTAAACTGTTTAACAATGATTTTATTACGATGGATTTTTGTAACATTAGCTAAATACATTGTTGGTTCAATTAAAAACGTTGTTGAACAAGAACTTACAATTAGTTGTTACCAATTTGTTTAGTTATTTTTGATTTCACGATATTTTCTTCTGTGTGGAAATTGTTTAATAAAATTTAGTTGGCATGAAAATTATTCATAAATTTATGAGATAAAAAAAACTGTTTGTTTATATAAAATTTCCATTAAATGTAGAATTCATTTAAGCCTTAATGACATTTATTGCACAATTGATTTTTTAATAAAAAAATGTTACTATGATATATTTAATACATATGAGGCATTCCACACCAAATGTTTCGCTACAGAAAACCATGTGTTTAATGAATTTCTGAATAGGTTGAGTTGATAGCTCTATATGGAACTAAGGAAATTGCGTTTTTGGTTTATAATTTTTAAACCTGGGCTTAGGAGGCGTGTTTAAATATTGAAAAATTATCAAATTTGTGTCGAGTTGCCTTGGTTAAATATTTATCAAATTAAAACTGAATGCACCATAATCTCAAAAATTTTTATTCCTGTATATTATTTTATGGGCTATCAAGTAAAAATTTTTATTTTGAAAAATTTTTGAACCCCGTTCTGAAATTTTCCATTTTTTAAAAAAATCAATTTATTAAAAATCTGGCCACTTTTTTTATTTTTTTTTTCGTTTAGATGTTTGTCTATCTATACAAATAAATTCAGTCGCCCGTTTTTCGTTTTTTTTTCAAGAAAACCGCGTTTAAATTTTAAATTTCATAACAATTTTGTAATTTGCTTGTATTTTCTTGTTTTAACATTTAGTATGAGTAACATTTATGCAAATATTAAATATAGAGATGGGCGCGTGAGTGATTTTTGACTCACACTCACTCACGCTCACAACAGGAATTTTTTAATCACGCACACTCACTCACGAGCATATTTTTTCCACTCACAATCATGCGAGTAAATTTAACACAACTCACACTCACGTGCACTCACGTAAGCTTCACTTACACTCACGAAACCCTTATTTATACAAAAAAAATTTCAAAAATCTTTCAAAATTTTCAGCAAAATTTAAAGTTCAGCGAAATTTTACATTTTTAATCCAATTGTTAAAATATTTTTGTAGCTTTTTTTGGTACACTCAAAATAATTTCTCTGTTAAAAACTCTGTAAAATGACTGTAATCTCAATTCGACAGACATTTGACAAAGTTATCTGTCGAAATACAGATTTTAAGAATATACTTTGTATTTTCTTGTAACCGAAAAACAAAATTGTATCTGTAATTTTACTTTTTACTTTGTAATCTCTATTTTACAGATAATAAACAGAGTTTTTTGTTAAAATACAGATTTTATACATTTCCTCGTAACCAAAATACTAAATTTCAACTGTAATTTTACTTATTGCTCTGTAATACAACTTTTAAATAAAAAAACTCTTCAAAAAACTCCCAAATATTTCAACCGCTCTTTAAAAATCGTCTTAAATTACAATAAAACCTGGTAAATTTTACGAGGATGTCGTGTAAAATTGGAGGTACTCGTAAAATACATCGTAATTTTCACAAAAATAAAAAAAGTAAATTTACAATTTGGAAGCATTCAAGCGGCAAATTTACTCGGTGGCATTTTCCAATTGTCAACACTACTTGCACATTAAGGAAAGAGAAATTGATCAGAAATCAAATTGTAAAATTCTGGTTGCTTTTATCAATATTTTACAGATAATTCTGTAAATTTACAGTTTTTTTTATCGAAATCATTTTACAGAGTTTTCTTCGTAAAATAACAAAAAATCTTGCTGGTTGGAAATCTATGGTATTTTCTGCTGGCTCAGCAGAGTATCTCTGTAATTTAACAGAGTGATTATTTTGAGTGTACGAAAGGAAATATAAAGAGAAAAAAATCACACAAGCTCACGCAAAAATCTTACTCACGCACACTCACTCACTCACGCAATTTTGTTCTCCACTCACTCACAATCACGTGAGTAAAAATAAATTCAGTCACACACACTCGTGATCACGAGTGAATCATGCTCTAATCTGCGCATGTGCCCATCTCCAATTAAATACTCATCCGATACCTTAAATCAAGAACATACAGGCAAATTATAAAATTGTTATGAAATTTAATATTCAAATGTGAGTTTCTCAAAAGAAACAAAAACGCGCGTCTAAATTTTTTTGTGTGAATAGACAAACATCTAAACTTAAAAAAAAAATAAAAAAGAAAAAAAAAGTCGCCGGATTTTTGATAAATTGACTTGTTAAAAAAATGGAAAATTTTTGGAAAACGGGTTCTAAAAATTTTTCAAAATAAAAATTTTTAATCGATAGCCCATAGAAAAATATTATGGTGAATTTAGTTTTAATTTGATAAATATTTAATCAAGGCAACTCGACAGAAATATGACCATATTTTCAATATTTATTTATGGGTCACATGTTTTTTTTCGCTTGATATTTGGTGTGGAATGCCTCAAATTTACAATTTTATTAAAACAAAAATTCATTGGAATTTACATATTTAAAAAAAGCGTTATTGTATAAAATAGAATGTTTTTTATATTATCTGAAAAATCATTTTATTACGAATATAAATTCTTTCTGTGTACCTCCACTGTGTACTATGAAGTAGATATTTTAATAATCATACCTTTTTTGAGTGCTTCCAATGGTGGTGGTTGGCAAAAAATTTGTTAGTTTTTTTAATAAAACTTTTCTTAAATCTTCTTTACATAATGTTTCTTTTTTACTAACATATTTGCTTTATCAGAAGACGGATTTTTTTTTTAATATTTTTCATAGTGGAAATACTTAAGGTGAACCACAAAAAAAAATTGCTTTGAACTAAATAGGGATAAAGTATTTGTTTTTACATTTTTCTAGTTTAAAATAAAATAATTTTAGTAAAATAAACAAAAAAAAACTTTACTTAACAAAATATAATTTAAATGACATCAAAATCTTCAATACAATACCTACTTCTGTCCTGACTTTATCATAATGAATATTAAAACAGTTTCGACTGTTGCTAATCTACACCATTTGCTGATCTAATTTGTAAAAGATCAATTAAAATATTTTATTTATTGTTCAAAGATTTTAGTTATAATAAAAGTTCACCAACTTCAAATGAGTGTAATATAAAATTTAGCGCTGAACTAAAAAAAAACCTTGAGGGGTTTGTTATGGAATATTTCAACTTTCATTTACTTTTGGTTTCATCCTATTCCGATTTTGGTTGTTGTGTTGTGTTATTTACGCTATGGACAGAATAAATCTAACCATCGGAAAATGGATTGGCTGTCTGCTTTCGTGTAGAGAAATTATAAAAAAATGGGAATTCGACCGAGTCACAAGATATACGGCGAGGGGAACACCACAGGAAGAAGTTTTATTACCAGTAATCTGACTTGATACAAGAGGAGTGTCAGTAGTTGCATATACAGACAACGTGGCAATAATGTCAATTGGATAGTTTTTGATCACGTTATCCGGGCTGCTGGAGCGATCGCTGAAACAGTTATGAAACTAGGCTATAGAAAATGGCCTTGACTTTAATTCTCGAAAATCTGAAATGGTACTGTTTACACGAAAGTATAGTATGATCGAAAATTTTAGGAAAGTCATGGTCAGCGGTGTTAAATATCAATTTCAAAGCATGTGAAATTTTTATGAATCATTCTGGACAATAAGTTATCATGGAACCAAGAGACAGATGAACGATTTAAGAAGGCAAGTAATGCATATTATGCATGCAAGAAAATCTGCGGCAAAACATGGGCCCTAGGATTTCGTACTGAATAAAATAAACTTCTATATTAACCCCTATCTTACTTTACGGGGTTATGGTCTTTCACAAAGCAGTAGAGAGGGAGGTGATTCGTAGGAAACTCCAAAAGGCTCAAATGCTTTAGGTCTTAGTGTCACTGGATCCCTTAGGTCAACATCAACTTTGTTGTTGTTTGTATGTTGATGCTTATAAGGCATGTTTCACTCTCAAGGAATCAAATTGGTTCAGACGCCGAAACTTTGGACACAGTAGCATGGACAATTTGGAAAACATTGTCACTGACTAGAAAGTGCCAAAATTACTTTTTGAACGGAAATTTAAAGTTCATCTCTATCTTGAGGTCGAACTGGCGTTGAGCTCAAAATGACGCTACAAACATCTTCATAGACGGCTCCAAACAATCGACGGTAGTTGGATTCGGTTTTACTGCGGATAAAGAGAAGTCTTTTAAATTACTTTTAAACTGAAGTATTTTCCTGGATGAAAAAGTTACTATACCAGCAAAAATAAATCGAGATTTTGGCGACACAGCATCTTTTTATAGCATACCGAAGCACATCCAAAGAACGCTCTTGAGGATGCAGTAAAAGTAAGGGGAAAAAATTTTATTTTTTTTTTAAGATTTTTTTACTAAAACTTAAAATATAAAATTACTAGCTGTTTTGCGCCCGGAGTTTCCCGGGTTAAAAAAATATTATACAATGAATTCGTTTTTTTATTAGCGAGTTTATTTTCTGCTTCATGCCCTTTCGCTGGTAAACATTTTTTTTATTTCGCTTAGAGCCAGGTTTGGAACAGTTGCCTTTTAGGGTCAACATTAACATAACAAAATATTGGACTTGTGGGGAACTTTTTTTGGGTTCCTGTTTTGACTTGAAAATCGGGAAGCTCAGAACAAAGTGAAAAAATTTTTAATTTTGTACTGAAAATATATTTTAATATTAGGTAATTAAGAAATTCTGTTTCGAATAAAATTAAGTGCTGGTGAAAATTTTAATAATGTCGGGTTCGCGTTTCAGTTTGATTACAGAAAAAACATTCAGTACATTGCAAAAGGTGTGGAAATGTACACCTCTTTGTAGAATCACCCGTTGATACAGACTAAAGTTCCCGCCTCGTTTAGTACTATATGTGGAGAAAGTTTTGTTCAAATCGGTTTAGTCGTTTACCTGTAATTAAGGAACAGAAAAAACTTTCAGTATAGTTAAAAGGCGCGAATCAATTTATGCCACTTTGTCCAAACGCACTCTATTTTAATCTATAGTTTCCGTCTTGGTTAATACTATCTGTGCTAAATGTTTCATTTAAATCGGTTCTGCCGTTGATGATAGATTGCGGAACAGGTAGAAATAGCGTTCAATAAAAGAAAAAGGGTTGTGCTATTTAACGCCCTTTTGACGGAGTGGAATTTTCCGCTTCTTTGCCTAAACGCGCTCTATTATAATCTATTATTACCGCCTTGTTTAGTATTATCTGTAGTATTTTTTTTTTTTTAAATCGGTTCAGCCGTTTATGCGTGATTACGGAATAGGCAGAAATGACTGTCAATGTATCACAAAGGGGCGTGGCATTTTACGCCCCTTTTTTCGATCGCCATTTATTTTGGAGCATAGTTTTTGCCTCGATTAATACTATCTGAGGTGAAAATGTCATGAAATTCGGTTCAGCCGTTTAAGCGTGATTGCTAAAAAATCAGAAATATCTTTCAATGTAATACAAAGGGGCGTGGCATTTTATGCCCCTTTTTTCGATTGCCCTCTATTGTAGCTCATAGTTTCCGCCTCGGATAGTACTATTTGTGGTAAAAATTTATTTAAAAACGGTTCAGTCGTTTATGCGTTATTACCGAAAAGGCAGAATAACGTTCCATAAAATAAAAAGGGGCGTGTCATTTTACGCTCCTTTGTCCGATCGCTCTTTTTGATGGCCTATAGTTCCCGCCTCGGTTAGTACTATCTGTGGTGAAAATTCATTATTCAGCGCTGCGAAGAGAGTGTTTCAATCATAGCAATTTAACACATTTTGAATGAAAAAAAATTGAGTACATTATTTCCTTTTTAGTTTCAGAAAATACAAATTATATTACAAAAAATGTCCAATCATATTTTAGACTCTCCAAATTTATTTTAAACCATCCAATTATATTTCAAAAATTTCCAATATAATTGAAAATTTTTGAAATGTAATTAAACGTTTTTTGGTTATAAATGGTAATATCTGAAATATAAATGGATGTGTTTGAAATATAAATGGATGAGTTTGAAATATAATTTGAAATTTTCGAAATATATGTAATTGCAAATTTTTTAAATTTTTTTAATTTTCCAAATGCTTGCAGGGAGTCAACTGATTTTCAGAATTAGTCAATTGAACAGTTCATGCGAATAAAGACGAATAGACCATTTGTAGAATTTTACAGGGGACAATAAAAACGAAGGAAACGGTTAAAAAATAATATTTTTGTCAACTTTTTGGTATTAGCTTAAAGATTTAGGTCACATCTACCTATTTACAAAATTTTAGTAAGGTATTCGAAAGAGAACTTGCCAAAAAATTGGACTTAAATTTTTGCTTAAATGGAAAAAGGGCGAATATCCAAAAAAATGTATTGAAATTTGAATAAAAATGTGTTATTTTGCAGCAGATTTTGACTACATTTTCATGAGACTTGCAAAACTTGACGAACTATGGTTGGTATTTGTTTGTAACACTTTAAGGACTTCAAGGATACACTTTTTGTGGATTGTCAGGACATGGAAAATTTTTTTTTTTGTTAATTTTTTTTTAATATTCCTGCTATTTGATGCAGTAGTAATTCTTTATGACACTAAATACATTTTTAGGAATTATAATATTAACCCTTGACTGCATACTACGACGTATAATAAAAGGACATGAAAATTTTTTTTTTTATTCCTGACATTGGATGCAGTATTAACACTAAATGTTTGTATGTGCTAAGATTGTTTTTTTTGTGTACAATTTCAAAATTTAGCTAATATCAATTTTAAACTCGCAGCTAAATAATTTTTATATAATATTTTGTTAAGGATGGATATTCGCCCTTTTTTCTTTCCACACTTTAAAGTCTTATAACTCAAGAACGGTGAAATTGTTTGCCAATATAATAAGTGTGGTTTGTTCTTCGTAATGTTCTTTTAACACATTGTTACTGGAAGTAAAATTTTTGTATGATTTTGTGTTGTATTTAATCAAAATTGTGCGTTAGTTCACTCCCAATTTAAACAAAAATATAAAAATATACGAATTATTGCACATTCAAAGTCATTTTTTTAGCCTTAAAAGTCAAAATTTCAACAAAATTTCTGCATAGGATTGTAGGGCTCTGCTCAGGGCCGGGTTAAGGTATGCCGGGGGCCCTGGGCACACAAGTATTTGGGGGCCCCACTGAAAAAAAAAAATTAAAATCGAATGACAAGAAAAAGTTTTTAAATTTATATTTATTATAGTTAATTGGTACAAATTCAATTCATGTTATTAACTGTTTTAAGAAATGGAACCTACACAAAAAAAAAAAAAAACAAGTAAGAAAATTATAGTCGGTCAAGACCGACTATATAATACCCAACTCCAGAGTTTCCCGGAAAATGGGTCCCAAGTTCAAACATGGACTATATTTTGGCAAATCTTTAATAAGTGTAAAAAGCACTCACAAATCAAATTTGAGTGGAATAGGCTTCTTTTTGTTGACAATAAACCGCTTCAACTGAATATCGGGCGAAATTTTCACATGGGACCTAGGTCCAAAAATGGTCCGATGATAATCAGATTTGATAAGGTTATTAAAGTACGCGTTTAACATACACAAACAGAATTTTAATTAAATATTTTCTATTTTCATGAAATTTGAGAGATTTATGTGAAAATCGGGAAGGTTGTTTGTATGGGGGCTACAAGAAGAACTGCTCCGATTTCTTTAAAATTCGGAATGGTGATTTGTGTGTATGAAACATGATAACCTGCCAAATTTCGAAAAGATACCTATTAAAATGCGGCTATTAGAGTCATTTGAGCCACAACTAAAGAGGAATTTGTATGGGGGCTAGGTCTAAATATGGACCGATTTTTTTCAATTTCAATAGGGCCAAAAGAGGCTTAAGTTTCAAATTTCAAGTCAATTGATTAAAATCGACTCAAAAAGTGATTCTAAGTCGATCGGTATACTTAAAAGTGGGTCTAGGACCAATATTTCGGGTAGTTACAAACATCAGCACAAACTCATTATACCCTGTACCACAGTGTGGTGTAGGGTATAATAAATAAATAAAAAACAAAGAAATAAAATTAAAAATTATACTCAGCCTTATTGTTAACTCAACCGACTAAGTGTTATTGCATAAATTTGCATATACAAAAAAAATTTTGTAAGCGAATATGTTATACTTTCTACTTCTGGGGGCCCCCTTGAGGTCGGGGCCCTGGGCACGTGCCCAGTGTGCCCTAAGGGTTAAAGCGCTACTGGCTCTGCTAATAATATGCATTTATGCAAAAAAACGTGTTTGCGAAAAAGTGGTCTATTCGTCCTTATTCGCATGAACTATTCAATTGTATTTAAGATTTTCAAATTGTATTCAGAAATAGTCAATTGTATTTCAGATTTTGTAATTTGTATTTCAGAAATAGTCAAATGTTCTTCATCTTTATTCTGCTTAAATAGCTCTAAAAAGATACATGAATTCACTGCATCTTTATAAAGAAATGTGAATTTAGAGCATCTTAAGAGCGCTTTTTCGTTGTATCCAACTAGCTCTCTAAAGTGTGACATCGCCTTAGAGAATCATGCATGAATTCAGCAGGTTTGGATGCGCTCCTTCATTCGAGTTTCCTTTCCAAAAGCTGCTGCCAGTTCAGCAACATTTCTGCTGGGATAGATAAGGCAGTCTTACAGTTTCTTGGAGAATCAGAAGAATACTAAACTTCTACGTACACAGTCAAGCTTCTGTATTAAATCGAAGGTCATTTTTGATTGTTACGAGTATCTTCAAAAACCATCTAGGAATAATATCTTGGGTGTTAGCTGACAAATAGATAAATTATGGTTTTAGCACTTAACTAACACAATTTTATAATTATAAATTAATTAATAACCTTTTTTAAGCCCACACCCAAAAACGGGCAGGGCCAAAACAAAATGGACTTTTCTTATCCCCTGGTCCACCTGTGGGTTTCAAAACGCCTGCACTCGTATATTTTTGGTCTTTTTTCCAGAATCAATCGTCAGATCCCCGTAGTTTTGAAAAACGTTTGAAATTGTTGTACAGTGTTATTGATAAAAAATTATATCATCAAACAGGACCGAAACGATGTAGAAAATTTTAAGTTTAAATTAAAAAAAAAATAAAACAAATAAGAGTGCTAAGTGGATTTTATTTTTTTTTTTTTTGGGGGGGGGGTCGGTAGTGGTAATTGGGGGGGGGCACATTTCTTCTCGAATATATATTTAAAAATTCATTCTTATGCTTTTTGCACTAAAGAAATACAAGTTTATCATAATTTCAAAAAAAAAAAAAAATATTCCACGCCCATAAAAGGGGGACGGTCCGAAAAAACGAAATTTTCTAATTCTGTGGGTCGAAATGCAGGACTTTGAACTTCTTTTAGCCTAAAAATGTTGTAAAAGTATGGTATTTTTCAGAGGTTGGTTTAGTTCTTCAAGGTGGAACTTTTTTCCCACTGGTCCGATTTTTCTACTTGCCTAGAAACATAAGACATATTCGTGCCAAATGTTGGTAGTCTAGCTCTTTTATTTTGGACTGCATCGTGTTAACTACAGACGGACGGACAGACAGACGGACGGTTGCACGGACATCGCTAAAATGTCTTAGAATCGATCACTGATCATAAATATATATACTTTATGGTGTCCTAGACCGATATTTTGATGCGTTACACACGGAATGACAAAAAGAGTATACCCCCATAACATAGTTGGAGGGTATAAAAATATATATAAAAAAAATTATATGTGTACATTGATTTTGTCTTCTATACCAAAATCAATAGTCGGAAGCTACTTTTTTTTAGTGTTGTACTGTGTAATTTGAATTGTCGCAATATATATTAAATTAAAATTGATTTTCTAATATATCCTTTAGTTTTAGTTTAATGCTCTTCAATAAAGATAAATGAAAACTCAAAGAATTTAATTTGATGACTACGTTCATTTTGTTATTTTTTTGTGTCTTTTGTAATTCTAGTGTTTTTGTTTTAGACTACACAAGACTGAGCAGAACCAATGAGTCGTTACTAATTAGAGGTTAATGCTCCTCTAGACTTAATAACGCAGACATCTTTGGTCCTTGTGCATGTTTGTTGAATATACACCAATTCCTTGATTTTAACAATAGAGACAAAAATAGTTTTACGAAAGACCATACAATGAAAAAGATAGAATATTCCATTAGAAAAGAAATATAGTAAAAAAACCGTTAACATACTAGAATTTTAATCAAGAGATAGGTGTATGAATTTTTAATTTAGTAACAAAAAATTATTCTCGCTATTTCTCTAATGAAATGATACACTCATCCCCTGCAATAGCAACTACTACTACAACTTTGAAAGAAAATTCACAAAGGATTAACATTCTAGGGTTTTTATTAAACAGCATGACTTCCCAGCAAAAACTTCGGAATAAGTTGTAAAAAGTAATGATTAATACATAAGTTTCTTATGATACCATCTCATTACAGGTCGCAACTTATTAAAATAACACAAAAATTTTTTACTTTTTTAGCGTTTACCCAGCAAAATGTTCCTTTATCAAGTAATTTACTTAAGGGGTTAAAAAATTAATGAGTTAGTTTCTTGCTATCTCCCGAATATCGATGTTAATTACTATAACATAGCGAGGTCATTGTAGTCAAGTAAGTTTTTTTGCGCTTTGAACCCCAAAGTAATGTTAGTGATAATTGGTATCTTATTTTTTAATTAAACATTACACCTTAAAAATAAAAATTCAGAATTTCTCGTGTTCCAACCTCAATAACTTGAGAAATATGCAATGTATGAATGTGATGTTGAATCCGTTAAAAAGGTATTCCAAATACCTTTAGTTTTAAATCAAAATGACATTTGTCACTTTAGCAGAAATATTAAAAAAACTAATACAAACACATTGTTTACCCCATTTTATCGAAAATCAATTGCTAGATTTTTTGTAAATGTAGAATCATAAACTTAAAAGAAGTTTTTTGATTGCAATTAGTGTTTTCAAAGCGGAAAACAGTTTTTTTGTAAAATTTTTGGATAAAATCGATTTTAGCGAGTTCATCCCGAACTTTAAAAAAATCTCAAAAACCCTTTTGGCCATAAGAATTCATACTCCGCTTCAAGAGTTGCAAAAGTAAAAAAAAAAAAAAAAAACATTTTTGTGAAACGCCCCACTAAACACGTAATAAAAAAGTTGGCTGGGTTTATTATAAGTATATCGTCTTTGTAATAAAATAAATAAAAACAAGTGAGAGAGTTTAATTCGTCTATGCCGAATCTCTGATCCCCTCCAACATGTTAAAACATATCAAAAAAAAAAAAATATTCCAGGCTAGCAAGGGAAGTATCTTAACCCTTATGAACCGATTTTCATGAAACTTAAAATATATATAAAAAAGACAATTCTAAGGTTGGGGTGTCTCGGCTTATCGGCCATATCTAGGATTTAGGGGTTCAAAAAGTGGGTAAAAAAAATAGTTTTTGGATTTTTCAGCCATATCCTTCAAAAAAATATATATTGTTTCCTCCATATGATAAGAAGGGTTTTTTAATGTCAATCAAACGGTATCACAACCTTGCAAAAATTGGGATTCGTAAAATATTTTTTTTACGAAAATGTGTATTTTATGAAGACATAGACCTACGATATCGATATGAATACGAAATAATCTTTATTAAATTCAAGTCAACCCGTATTTTTGGTACAGACGATTCACCTGTTAGTTCGGGAGTTATCGAAATGTTCCCGAAGGTCGACATTGTTTCATAAGGGGACAACGAAATTTTTAAACACTGATATGGCCGATACACCCCAACCTTAAAATCGTCTCTTTTATATATATTTTAATTTTCTGGCAAATCAGTTCGCAAGGGTTGAGATACTTTCCTTGTAAGTGAAGGACTTTGAACTCCTTCTGATGCAATGAAATCTGTAAAAAATTAAGTTTTTTAAAGGTTGGTTTAGTTCTTTAAGGGGGAACTTTTTTGTCCTTAATCCGACGTTGCCTATTTCCGAACATAACCGGCCAATGACCATGAGATATATTCGGGAACATTTTTAAGAGTCTAGCTCTTTTATTTTGGACTGAATCGTGTTTTATACAGATGGACGGATGGACAATCATATAATGACTTAGAATCGATCATAACACATGAGGCATCACCCAGCAAATTGGCTATTGATTAAAAAAATAAAAACTTGATAATTTTCTGAAGAAGTTCTGCATTTTTATAATTTAAATTTTTTTTTATTTATCAAAAAACATGCCAAAATTTTTTTTTACATGTTTAAAAAATATTTAATGCGTATATCTATCTGTTCTGAAATGTTTAGAGATCTTTTTTGCCTTGTTTTTGTTTAAAAAATTTTGAGCAGTGCACTATGCCAGCAAAAATTGGCATTACTAGTAAATGGTTTTGTAATCCAAAACAGATGTTAATAAGTAGTTACTTATAGAATGAAACACTAATTATTTTAACAAGGGCGTGAGACAAAAATAACTACTGAAGAGTATGGAGATAAATAAGTAGTTAATGCCTCGGATTACAAATAAGGAGTAAAAACCCATTACCAATAAGAAGTAAAATAGTTAGTTAATTAAAACTTTTAAAATTTAACTTGTTTTTACTAAAACTTAAAAATTCCGTAATTTTGATTAAGTTTTTAAGTACTTTTTAAGTTAATTGTATTGTAAAGGTTAAAACTGCAAGTGCAAGAAGATATTATTACTTAGAGGTGCTTTTATAACATATTACTGAGAAGTAGTTACTTTTGGGCTTAAAATAATGGTAATGGGTACTCATTATAAATAATGTTCATTACCATGTTTTTGCTGGGATGCTTACAATAATGTGGTATATTACTCATGCGAATGAGTAATATTAACTCTTAAGAAATATTTAAAATAGAGATCGGATCGTGAGTGAGTTTTTTTGACAATCACGCATGCAAACGAAGGAAAAAGTGCGAATACTTTGCAAATAATATCCTATTGTAACCACTTTGAATTTTCTGTAGTGGATCAGTTGATGTAGAATGCCTTATATATGGAGCATTCGATACCAAATCGCACACTTTTGCACCTGATATTGGATATGTTTTAGTACGTGATAAATGCAACTTGCACACTAATTTTCCGCCATTTATTCCAAGATGGTGTTGAGTAATCAATTTTTCAAAATATCGATTTGTTCAAAAAAATTAAGAAATTGGAATTTTCCATTAATTTTGACCGGTGAACACAAAATCGAAGTTTTGTATTATGGACTAACAGGCGGCCGTTTTTACTAAATGTTTTGTTAACATCTTGCTTAGTTGATTTACAATTGATCTTTGTTAATTTAAATTTGACGATTTTATTTTCTGTGTTACTTTTTAACAATTAAAAATTAAAAGCGATTTTTCCGAAACCTTCGATTATTTTTTTTAAACTCTAAAAATTGTACTCTAAATTACGCAACGTTTAAGCCAATTTCGAGATGTGATCACAATTTGTTTTACCTTTTTTTTAATTTTGAAAATTGCACCTTTTTTTACTCTGATTTTTTTAATGGTTCTCCAAAAACAAATTGGTAAATATTGGCCGTTACTTCCCCGGGATATATTCATTTGGGTGTACAAATACGTCTCACAAAATTTTTTTTGGTATTTTTAGTTAAGTTAGAATTCAAATGAATACAGAATTGTTATTTGGAGTAAAATGTATCTTTATTAAGCCAATCAAAATTAAATTCGGTTTAAAATCAGCCAAGTTGTTACGGCTTCCTCAGGCATCTAACTCATGGCAGACCACTTAATTAAGGAATACGACTCCCAATTTTGAAATTTATTGAAATTTTCTACTTTAATAACATTCTTTTATTGAAAATTTGGTTAATTTATTGATATAAAAAAATATATCAAAGCCTTTTAAAATTTATGATGATTGAATACTCATAAATACTAAATAAAAAAGGGTTTTAAGTTTTATGCCTCAGGTGTCAAAATGTTGAATTTCATTTAAAAAAATTCCTCTTAGTATTAAAGTTAAGCCGAAAATACCTCAATGCGCTTGTTTTTAATGGACTCATCCAAATCTTGGGTACTGTCCATTTGGGAAATGTTAATCTAATTGGTTTTTATCATTCATTTATTTATTTTATTGAATCTTCACTAAAATTATGTGAACTAACAATAAATATTCAATTCTTAAAACTAATATATCTTGATATAAAGTCCAGCCAGTGCCAGACAACATTTCATTTTTTCAGCAATTTCAAAACTATATTATACTAAAAAAAACATTCAATCCCTGTCATGTACACAGAGATTTTTTTTGTTATTGTTGGTTAATATTCAATAAAACGATGTTGTATTAACAAGCAATTTAATTGTATTCACAAATTGAGCTGTGGATTAAAAAATAAATTTTTTTGTCAATACAATTAAATTGTTTGTTAATACAACAACATTTTAGATGAAAATAAACCAATAATACAATTTTTTTCTGTGTATGTAGCATCGAAATTAAAAAAAAAATCTATGTACAAAATTTGCACAATTTGGCCCGCCCTTTATGTGTAAATATTTTTAATGTAATATACATGTATGTATACTTAACAAATATCATCGAATTAAATTGTTTGAACATTTTAATCTATTCAATGATTTCCTGGATTGTTTTATGTACACACTCAACTTTTAAATGAACACAATCAATTTTTACGTATAAACCAAATGTACATACTTACCCACATGTTAGACAATCCCTATGTTAACACATACATACGAAATTATATATTGGTCATTCCTTGCCAAATCGGATACTGTGAAAAAATGTTCTCTTGATTACTTAACAGTTTTAAGTACCCTTTGAAAAACACCTTCCTGTTCAATTTTCAGATTTTATTAATGACCGTTTAAAAGATATCGAATTTTCAAAAACACGAAGCTTGTTCGTTTACTTCTTTCGCTCATAACTTCTTTAAAAATGGACCAAACACAAAAAAAATAGTTATTACGGTTTCTTTACGTGCTTTAAAAAAAAATATCACAAAAATTTAAAGTGTTCTTTACTATTTTACTTTTTATTTTTAAACCAACATTGAGAGAGTACCCCTGGAGATGTCATTAGTATGGCCGACCCACAGTATTTCTTTAATACAAATATTTTCTCAACACATATCTTCCCACTATCTTAAAATATTAAGACGGTCACCATACGTCTTAATATTTCAATATTGCGGGAAGATATGTTTTGAGAAAATGTTAGAGCTGTTAGAGCAAATTTTAGGAAATACCATTTTGTATGGGAGCCCCCTTAGGAATTGGACATAGAGTATAAGTTCATTCGGAAAAAATGTTTAGGGATCTGATATACAAATTTAAAAACTGCAATAATTTTTTATTCAAAAATTCGAAAAAAATAGAACCTAAAAATCACAAACAAATTTCAAAGAAATCAAAGAGTACAAACATTTTCAAAAACGTTATTGAAGTTTTGTTACTTAATAATCGCATACTAGAACACTTTTAAACATTTTTTAGTATATTTTTTAAAAAGTATGTAAAAGAACAAAAAAAAATATTTGAATTTGAACAATTTTTAAAGAAATTATTTATAAAAACTCAAAAAAATCTGAAAATTTACCAGAAAGGAGTTTTCAAAGGAAAATTAAAACTGTTAAAAAATAGGAATATCAAAAAAAAAAAATCACAGTGTCCGATTTGTCATTGAATGCCTCATATACGTATATATTTGTATTTATGTAAAAAGATATTTGTGCAATCAGTTTATTGATTGTAAATAAATATCCAATTCTTTTTCAATATTTTCCCAATATTTTTATTCTTTTATTTACAAATTTTGTTAAGTTGAGAATAATATAAAATAATACTGCTACACATATTCATAATTTATGAAGTAATAAAAAAAAAAACAAAAAAATAATATAGTAGATAGTGCTTTTTTTTACTTACATGGACGACATTTATATGCAATCTCAACAAATTTCCGTATCCCTGCACAAGGATCTCCGCTTGCTAAGGGCTTAGAGTTGGCAGAAAACTTACAATGGCGCTTCTTTTGGCAGGCGTCGACAACCGTTTGTAAAAGAGTATACTAAAATAAAGAAAAAAACTAAATTGTATAAGTAGAACAAAAAAATACTAAAGCATCGCATTTCATTGCAAACATACAACAACCATGCATTACATGTATGTATACTTGAATGATAAAACTAGAATAAAAATGCATTTTAAATCCAATAATCATGATTTTATTGTCAATATGTAAAATCAAATAAAGATATGTTTATAGTTATGTACATATGAGTGAGCTGAAAACCTCAATTTACCGAGTCTATGTAGTAGTTTGGAGTGAAAAAAATATATTCAAACATTTTGATTGAATTAATTTAAAAAAAATCGATTTCATTAATATTATGTTTCATGACCCTTTTACAGGAATATAAAGCAATCGTTGCTTTTCTCACCCGTTTCTCAATATTACGCCTGAAATTCAACTTCCTACACTCAAAAAAAAAAGTTTGTAAAATTACAAGTAAAAGGTCTTGTAATTCTATTTTACTAATATGTTTGTCTTTTTACAAAAATTATTGTATATTCAATAAAATGAAAACTACAGTTTGCTTTGTAATTTTACTATTATATAAAGTGAATTATTTTACAAATTAAAAAAATATTACAAGGTGTTTAGTTTTTTTACACAAGAAAACTGTAATTGTACAACAAAATTTTACTTGATGTTATTTAGTCTTTCTACCAAAAAAATGTTTTATTACAAACATTTTTTTAAGATCGTTTACAAAGTTTTCAGTTTGAAATGTATGTATTGAAAAGTACAAAATTCCAATGTAATTTTTAAAACTTATTTTATTACTAGAATTAATGTTGTTTCAAAAAAAAAAAATTAATTATTCAACAATAGGACACCCAAAAACTTTCTAAATTCAGATTTTTTTGCTTTTTGGAGTAAAAAATTTAGTTAAAAATATAAATAAAAAATTTTATGAAAAAAATGTTTGGAAATTATTTAAGTTCCGGACACAAAAATTTTTCAACTAATTGTGAGCTTTAGCAAAAAAAAAAAATACCAAAATTTTTATGTGTTTCTACTATATAATTGTTCTATTTTTTTTTTTGTATTTTTACCATATTTTTTGGTAATTTTACCATATTTTTTTAGTAATTTTTTTCTTAATTTGGCACCTAAAATGACAATAAAAAGCTGCCAAATATGAAAATTTTATTTTTTCTCATTTTAACAGGTACTTAAACATCCAATCTACAAAATCCAAAAAAAAATTCTGATTTTTTTAAAAAACTTGTGAAAATAATTAAAAATTCAAAAAAAAAAAAAATATTTTTTGACGATTTTTTCCTGAAAATATAAGAAATTTCTTGTGTAGCCTCCTTCGCAATTCTCATATGTTCTTCTTAAGAAAAACGAAATGCCAAAAAAAAAATAAAAAAGTGCAGTGTTATACTTTAAAAAGTTTGTTAAAAGTGTTCAAGTGGAAAAAAAATAATTTGTATACTTCCAGAAAAAAGTTGTAATTTTACAAAAATGAAGTAGAAAATACAAAAACAATATTGTAAATTTACAAATTATTTGGTTAAACTACTGTTTTTACGGCAAAGAAATAAGAAAAAATGGTGGTTTTACAATAAAAATTGTAAATTTACCACTTTTTGTAAATTTACTACTGTTTGTAAATATTTTTTTTGTAAATTTACAATTTGTTTTGTAATTTATTTTTTTTTTTCGCAAATTTACAATTTTTATTGTACATATACTTGTTTTTCAATATTTTTTTGCGGTAAAAACTGTAGTTTAACCAAATAATTTGTTAATCTACAATTTTTTTTTTCATTTTCTATTTTTTTCATTGTAAAATAACAACCTTTTTCTGTAAGTTTACAATTTTGTTTTGTAAATTTACCAAATTTTTTGTGAATTTCCAAAAAAAATGTTCATCTCGAAGTTAATATTTTACAAAAAAAAATGTAAATTTACATTTTCTTTTGTTAAATCAATTTACAAATTATCCCCGTAACGTTACGGGGATTCTTGCTAGTACATATTTTACAAAACCTGCCCCGTAAAATCACGGGGATTTTATGTCATTTTACAAACTTTTTTTTTTGAGTGTATCTAGAAAAACTCCAATATTCTTGGATTCATCTAAGAAGGCGATTTTAGTGCCGTCCAGAGAAATAGAATCAAAAGCAGGAATCTTATTTTTGCTTGTAAACAAGACCAGCTTTGTTTTACTTTCATTAACTCCCAGACCACAGCCTCTTGCCCATTTAGACAGATCTATCCGAGATCCCTGAAGAATATCCCTCAATGTTGGCAGATGCTTTCCCTTTACCGCTTTCACGACATCGTTAGCATATGCGACAACATGAAACCACGTGCTTCCAGAGAACCATTGGATTCAGTGCCAGGTTTATCAACATTTTTTTTTCATCAATATTTTTTTTAATCAGTATTGTTTTTTCATTATTTTTTTTTTTTCATCAATATTTTTTTTCATAAGTATTTTGTTTTTTCATCAATACTTTTTTTCATTATTTTTTTTTTTTACATATTTTGTCCAATTTTAAAATCGTCTCTTTTATGTATATTTTAAGTTTCAAACAAATCGGTTCATAAAGGTTGAGATACTTCCCTTGTCATTTTTAATAATATTGAGTAAAAAATTACTTAATTTTGCACCAGTAAACGATTTAATAGTAAACTTTTAATAAAAAGTTGTTAAATGTATGCCAACAAATTTGAATAAATTTCAAACACAATTAATACTTTACTCAAAATTTTTCGTTTTTTTAATAAAGTTTTTAATTGTGTCAAATAAAAATTTATTTAAATTTTAAAACTATAAACTAAATAAGAATTCTAAAAACTAAGAGAATAAAAAAATGGAAAATGAAAAATTATTTACTTAAATTTGTTAAAAACTTTTAAGTACACTCAAAATAATATTTCTGTTAAATTACAGAAAAACTCTGCTAATACAACAGAGTACACCATAATTTTCAACTAAAATTTTACAAAAAAAACTCTGTAAATTTACAGAGTTTTGTACAATACATGTTATTTTGTAAAATATTTATAAGATTTTTGAAAAGAATTTTTTTTGTACTTTTTTAATATTTTCTCAAAAAAGAAATACAGATAAAATTATGGTGTTTTTACAGAAAACTCTGTTTTTAATTATGAAATTAAGATAACATAAAAATAAGTAAAAATACAAAAAAAAAACTTAGTTTTTTTGGTTAACAAAAATGCAGAGTATTTCTCTTAAATCTGTATTTTAGCAGAAAACTCTGTTAATTATCTGTAAAGTTAAGATTACAAATTTAAAAGTAATATTACAAAAACTTTGTTTTTTTGTCACAACAATATACAAAGTATTTTCTTTAAATCTAAATTTTATCAGAATACTGTGTCAAATATCTGTTGAATTGAGATTTCAGTCAATTTGCAGAGTCATTATTTTGAGTGTAAATTTTTAGTTGCATCAATTTTTTTTTTTTCAATTTAAAGAAGTGATTAATAAAAATTTTTACCCCTATTTTTTTTCTGCGCAAACAGAAATCCGATTTTGAAAGCTTTTTGAGACATTTGTTAAAAAAAAAAGGGTTTCCGTGACAAATTTACCCCCAGTTTTTGTTTTTGTAACGATAACAAAATACATGCAAATTCGTGACGTTCATCATACAGAAACTGGAAGTTAAAGATTCATAGAATTTGTAAAGTTCTTGATATAAACATCTTACATTCTGATATTCTTTAGGGTCGAAAAACTATCAGATACTGAGCCATTTTTCCCACTGAAAAATAAAATATTTGTAAAATTTCGTCATATAGAAAAATTTTAAAATTTAGAAATATTTTTCCCATAGAAAAATTGTCATGTTCCGTGTTTTTTCTTATTAAAAAGTTTACACAATCTGAAATATTTTTCTTTAAAAAATAAACGGAATGTAACACATATTTTCTTCAGACACAATTCTGAAACAATTTTCAATAGAGTTTTACCTGAGATTAGGAAAATTTTCAACCTTAAACTTTTAATTTAATTTCTCCCTGGGTGAACCAGGGAGACCTCCCTTGTAAGTCTAATTTAACTTTTTTTCTTGTTTTTCCTACATAAATATTTGTTTTTAATATTTGGCTTCGGTTTCGGCCGAATAGTATCAATTTTGCCGAATATTTGGCTATGACCAAAACAGGTGTATTCGATTTTGTAATTTTTAAACTGGCTTTGTTAAAAAACTGTCGTTTTATAACATTTAAACTGTTTTAATAGATAATACATACATTATTAAAAAAACGTTATATTTTTTAAAAAAAACGTTATATTTATTCAAAAAACCGTTATATTTTTTCAAAAAACCGTTACTTTTCAAATTTCATGATATTTAGCTATTTAATAGCTAAATTTATTTTCTGTTTTTGAATTTGGTGTTTTCTGGAGATTTTTTTCCTGATTTAGCGGGTTTTTGTCAAAAAAAGTTGGCATCAGTGCTTTTAAACATTTTTGTGGCAATTTTCTAGGTTCTTAATAATTTTTTCTAACGAAATGGTATAATTTTCTGAGAATTTTTTCCTTAGAAAAATTTCGCTTACGAAAACTCCACAAAAGTAACTGCATTGTTTGTTTAGTTGCTCTTATTAAATGAGAGAAAAATGTATGTTAATGTATGTTTCTTACAGTGTTGCCCCCAGTGAACCAAAAAATAATCCAGGAGTTTGTCCGAAATTATCCAAAATCCCAAAAATTATCCAAAAACAAAATATCAAAAACGATTTAACGAAACAAATATTTAACATAGCAAATATCAAATAATGTAATTGCCTACTGATGACGTAGAAGTGGCTACAGAAACCATGGTCTAGGGTAAATCCACATTTAATTTAATTTTAAGAAGACACAATTTTCTTCTTCAATCAGAAAAACACAAACAACGAAACAAAAGTGGTTTATTTAAATTCAATTCAAAGAATTCATGAAATAGTTTTTTAAATAAAATTCATACATTTTGTCCTGTTCAACATAAAAAATATTTTATAATAAAAGTATTACTACCCAGCCAGAAATTGCCAACGGTACAAAAAAAAATTTACTGGTAGAACATTGGCTACACAAAAAATACTACGCTTTGCAGAAATATCGAAAAGTACAAAAAAACATGTACTGGCAAAACATTGGCTACACAGAAAATACTACGCTCTGTCAAAATTTCTCATTACATATACAGCACAAAAAAAATGTACTGGCAAAACATTGGCTACACAAAAAATACTACGCTTTGTCGAAATTTCTCACTACATATAGAGTACAAAAAAAAATGTCCTGGCAAAACATTGTCTACACAAAAAATACTACGCTTTGCAGAAATATCGAATAGTGTAAAAAAATGTACTGGCAAAGCGCAGTTTTTACACAAAATATTACACTTTGATGAAATTTTCTCATTATATACAGAACAAAATAAAATAATTTTTTTTATTAAATTTATTTTTAAAAACTTATTATTAAATAATGTTTTAATGATTATCTTAACATTTAAGAAATGAATAATAAAACTGATAAATAGTATTTAAATTACGCAAGTAAAAGAGTCATTGCAATTTTTACGTTATGAGATGTTGTAAGAATACATTTAAATTCAACCATGCTTATATTAATTTCAGTAAAATTTCAATTAAATTTTCAACATGTTACAAACCAATTTCACTTGAAGGCATTGGATAATCAAAATAATCAGAAATTTTAAGAAAAATGTTTCCCTTTAAAAATTTTTCTTTAGAATGGTAATTAGAACGCTTTCTCGTAATTTTTTTTTTTACAACTATAATATTTCCATTTGTCAGTAAACATACATTATCGGGAGAAACAGATGTAATTTTAAAACCTTGAAGATTAACACAGGAAAAAGTAATGATTGATTCAGACCTTTCTATTACATATCCAAGAGAATATTTAGTGTGTTTATTGATCAGATAAACTAGTGGAATGTTATTTAAGGAAGTGTCAAAATGAAACATATGCAGTTTTCTTTGAATTTGGGCAATAGGATTGGTTGGAGATTTAATAATATTTTTTATAAAACCTACACACAAAAAAATATTTTTACCAATAACTTGGGAGGATATGCGTTTTTAAAGTTTTTGTAACATTTTATCAAGTTTTTGCATAATTTTGGTTAAGGTTTCACAAGGTTAAATACTCTTATGAATATTTTCTAAACTTTCTGATAAAAGCTTGGTAAAATGATGCTATTTTTTGCATAATATATGCAAAAAACTTTAAAAACGCATATCCTCCCAAGTACTTGGCAAAAATTTTTTTGTGTGTAGGCTATTTTCAAAATCAAAAGCGGAAAATTGGGATAAATTTGCTCCTACGTTGAGTACGTCATCTGCAATATGAATAAGATTGTGGATGTTCATTGTTTGGGAACTTGGACCATAAAAATGAGGAATAAGTTCTACAAATGTCCTTAAAATTTGTTTAGCATAATCTGCTTTTAATGTTGCTAGGCTGCTAGAAGCTAAAATTCGGCATGCTGTGTATAAAAGTAAAAAATGTACTGTTTACGCATAGCATTTTTTGTTTTGACCACTGTTTGCCAACGTTTGCTAGAACCGTGGGCACACGTACAACTGGCGTTATCATTTAGATATTGTGTCAGTACAGTATTTTTTGTTTTTAATACGGTTTGCCAACATTGGCTAGAATCGTGGGCACGCGTACAACTGGTGTTATCATTTAGATATTATGCCAGTACAGTATTTTTTGTTTTGCCCACAGTTTACCAACATTGGCTAGAACCGTGGGCACACGTACAACTGGCGTTATCATTTAGATATTGGGCCAATACGGTAGTCGTTGTAGAACGGATGTTTTGCCAACGTTTGTTGTACCGGTTACAACGCTTTGCCAATGTAGGCCCCACCGTATTTTTCTGGCTGGGAGGTTACAGTAGAATGGGTTTTAAGTTAAAAGTATTTTTTTTGGGGTATATAGTAATGCATCGAGTAATTAGTACTCATTACCAGGTAATCCAATTGGGAATGAGTACTCATTACCTAGTTTTTGCTGGGTTTTTATAAAGGGTTTTATCAAAGGCTGTGTTATGAAGCAAGAATAAGCACAGAACACATTTTGTACATAAATAGAATGAACTGCTTTCATTGATTTCAGTTCATACCATAAATGAACAAAATCATACTATTTATAAATATTTCAATAACATTTAAATTTCTAAAAAAAACAAAGTCAGTTTGAAATAAAAAATAATATTTGTCAGAAATTTTTTGGTTTTCTTCAAGGTAGATTTATACAAGGTAAGATCCAATAACCTCACTTTTCCTGCATAGTAAGTTTTTTGACAAATTTGAAAACAATAATATTTACGAATTTTCAAAACGAAATAAAAATATTTTGTTCGGCATAAATGACTTGAGTTTACACTACACTTTTTATGCTTAAAAATATTTTATTTTTTTTTTTAATATTTGTCATGGCAAATAAAAAAATTTTGTTTGAATTCCAATATTTTTTTATAATTTAGTTGTTTCTAAAATTTTAAAGTCTTAATAAGCGTTTAAATTGGTAAAATGTGTGCACTGAACATTTAAGTCGTTTTTGCCGACTAAAATGATTTTGAAAGAAAATTGTTTTCATTTACGTCACTAAAATATTACCTTATATAAATCTACCTTGGTTTTCTTTTGGTAAAATTAAAATAAATTATACATAAAATTGCAAGTTTAGCCATAAAAAGGTAAGCAAAATGTGTGAATTCATAAATTATTATAATTCGGCATCTTTTTCTCACAAACGTATGTTTTTTTTTCAGAAATTTTCCAATCTGTTACAAATTTGTGTCTGAAATACATATATCCTGCAAGAAACCATCAAAAAATACCCCCAAAAAAGAATCCTTCACCTTCCATACTCATCAAATAATTATTAGAAGAAGAATTTACCAAGAAAATGAGCAAAATTTGTAAGATTTAAGATAAAAATTGTATGCATTAAATATATTTGTTGTCAGAAAAATATTTCCATTAATAAAAGCGCAGATAATCATCCAATAAACGCATTTTTCTTACTAATTAAGATGGACATTAGAGCAAAAAAATTACGAAAGTAAAAAAAAAAGCAAATCCTACATGAACTTTTTTATACAATGTATGACCAAATTCATAAATAGTATGAAAAAAGTTTGGGAAAAAAAAGTCATGTTGGATTCATACTATTTATGAATAAATTTATTCCTAGTATGAATTTTTTTTTTCTGTGAGTGTTTATTGGTTTGGTTGGAATTGCTTTTTACTTTAACTTAGCAATTCAATGCATTACAGTGTTGCCACCAATAGAATTGGAAATTACACAAAAAATTATCCAAAATCTCACAAATTACACAAAATTTTTTATTTTGTCATTTCGTTTGTAACCCCTTGTCTACACCTGATTTTTGGGGGTAATAAGCAATGACGTATGCAAAATGAACAAAAAAACCGCTTTGCGTCTATTTTAATGAATTTTAAACAAAGATGGCGTACGATTTTGATACTTAATTGCCAGCAATAGTTGCTAAAAAAAATTGCCAGGCAATTATTGCTATAAAAATTTTGGCGTTATGTTGTGGACACTAAAATATCAATATATTGGTCAGAGAGCCCTTAAAGTATATTTACATTATTGAACCTTGATCGATTCTAAGACATTCTCTGAATGTTCGTCCGTCCGTCTGTATAAAACATACTGCAGTCCATAATAAAAAAAATCTAGACTCCTGAAGATTGGCACGAATTTGTCTCTTGGTCATAGGTAGGCTAAGTTCGTAAATGGGCAAAACCGGTTCAGGTGGACAAATGTTTCCCCTTGAAAAACTAAACCAACCTATGCAAAACGACATTTTTTTAATAATTTTTTTTTATATTTTTGTTCAACAAATGAAACAATTTTCAGTCCGCCTCCTTTTGTAATAATTGTAATAATTAAATGCAAAAATCATTATAAATAAACTTGCCAATATTTATCGCGTGGGAAAAAATCTTCAGATTTGGGAATAGGGTTCGCCAGAACAATTTTTAATTTAAAAAATTTTAGAGCGTTGTTTTTCGACATCTAAGTCACGAAGAAAATTAAGGCTTTAATGGCTTTAATGCATGTTCGTCATTACCCAGGCAGAAAAATACAAACGGGCCAACGTTGGAATGACGTTGGCGGCGACGGTACCAACGTTGGCGAATCATACCCGTTTCTAAGTCTACGACGTCATTCCGAGGTTGAAATGATAACAGTGGCCAACGATCGCTCGACTTTTGTTTTGACGTTGGGTTAACATTGATTTTACAAATTTACGACATTGGATTTAACTTTTGCTTAGGGATGGATTGAAAATCTCGATGTAGGGCTTTTTAGTTACCATTTTGTACAAATTGGTTGAAAAAGCAACTACTTAAGTGTTCACTTAGATTAAAGAGTAGAGGTCTATGTAAATCAAAAACTTTTTTTAAAAAATAAAAATGTTAAACTTTTAAATTATAATCTATAGTGTAGTGTTTTATGTAAACACATAGTTGTGCCAACACAATATTTTTAGTAAAACGGTTTTACATTATACAATGTTGTATTTTTGGCTATCCCGATATTGTACCAACACAAAATTTTTGGTACGGTTGGCAATTTCTGACTGGGTAATTATCTTGTATTTGGTAATAAAATTTTTTAAAGTTGATGTTGTCAATGATTTTTAAGCCAAAAATGGCGATAAAATTATAAAAAAAAGTTGGAACTTTATTGAGGTAAAATTGCACAAAAATTACACAAAAAATATCATTATCCAAAAATTATCCAAAGATTTTGAAATTGTCCCACTTTTGGATAATTATCCAGAAAGTGGCAACACTGATGCATTATGATGTTATTGCGAAAATAGTTTATGATGAGAAGGAAGGCGGGAGTATTGTTTGTGGGCTTTTTATTTGAAATTTTCTAAATTGTTGACTGGGAAGACTTCTGCGGGGAGTTTATTCCACATGCGGCTAGTTCTAATCCGATTCTGATAAATTTTTCCTATGCAAAAAGTATCTTATTCTGAGAAATTTTTCATACATTTTCTTTAGAAAAATTCTCAGTTTTCTTAGGTTCCGAAACATTTTTGTAGAAAAAGATTCTTAGGTATTTTTACCAGGAACAAATTCTTCGATTTTTTCTTTTTCTCGACTCTAAGATGCTCTAGCGATGTCTGTCCGTCAGACTCTTTAGTTCAAAATAAAAAAGCTCCATCACACGAATATTTCTTATAGTCATAGACTGGTTCAGTTCGGGAATGGGCAAAATCGAAACAGGTGAAAACACTTTCTCCTTAAGGAACTAAACAAATATCAGATAAACGAGATCTTAACAGGGTCTTTAAGAAAATGTAGTTTTTTGTAGTCCGCCTATTTTGTGAAATTTTTTATCATTAATAAGTTTTTTTTTTTTGTAAAATAAATCTCGAGTTTTTAAACAGTTTTCTAAGTGTGGCATTTGGGCCAGATTCGACATATCGCTTTTTTCATCTAATTGTAATGTTAAATACATTTGTTTAGCCTATTGTACATTGTGATAGTTAAGCTTATTTACATACAGGGTGCACCATATTTTATGTCGGTATGTGATTATTGAATAAATAAAAAAAAAATCAACCGATTTCCATACATAATATATTTTTATTTAATTTGGTTTTTGCCAATTTTGTTTGACTACTTTTTTAATAAGTCAAATAGCCAACTCTATTGGCCACGGAAAATTTAAAAAATTTTTCGGCATTTCAACTACTTGCCATTACTTTTTCGAGCATCTCGGGCGGTAAAATGATAATTTCATGACGAATGTTTACCATGAACGTGTCGAAAGTCTGAGAATTGTTAGCGCACCTTTTTCTTTTCAAATAAACCCGCAAAAATAAGTCAGAAGGGATGAAATCTAGAGACAAATGTCTACTTTTTTTGACATTGCACTTCCTGGGAATTTTGACTGGCCCTCTAGATCTCCATATTTGCCCCCTCCGGACTTATTTTTCACGGTTTATTTGTGAAGAAAAATGTACGACAACAATCTTCGGACCATTGACGAGCTCTTCAATAAATTTTTAAGATGATCGAAAAAGTATTGAAATGCATCAAAAAATAGAAAAAAGAAAGAGAGGTAAAAAAAAATTGTCTTGAACCAAATTAAATTAAAAATATATTATGCATAGAAATCGGTTAATTTTTTGTAAGTTTTGCAATATTCACATACCGACATGAAATATGGCGCACCCTGTGCATATAAAAAAGTTTGTTTAAAACAATTGGTGCCAAAGCTGGTTTGTTTTTCAGCAGAATGGAAAAACTATGTTATTAGTTTTCCCAGCAGACAATATACGATTATTTTATGTCGCTCAATATAGTTGATTGTGAGTGTATGAACACATTTTACAACGCTTATTCTCAGATAATTACAAAAAAAGTATTGTGAATTTTTACTTAATATTACACAATGAAAACAATGCTTACACTTAAACATTATAAAGTTAACAAAATGAAGGCTGGACTGAAAAAAGTCCTATGTGTAAATTTTTTTTTAAATTTTTTAACTGACAAGGGAAGTATCTCAACCCTTATGAACCGATTTGCATGAAACTTAAAATTTATATAATGTATAAAATAGAAAAATTTGCAATATTTAAATGTTTATTTATGAAAGAAAAATTATTTCGAAGCACTTCGAAAGGTGAAAATAAACCTGATTTTAAGCCTCGTCAAAAAAATTTTGAAAAACACATAGCGGTTTTGGTTGGCGCACGGACGACATGTTGTTTCCAGAAGAGAGGAAATGTCTTCTTTTTTTTAATGCCTATCCAACGGTAGCATAAACTTGTAAATATTCAAATTCGTTAAAAAAAATTTTCACGGAAATGTCTAAATTTTGGGGTGTATTTATGATACCAATATGAATAACAAATAATCTTTATTAAATTTAAGTCGACACATTTTTCGCTCTAGACGATATTCCCATTAGTTTGGGAGTTATCGAAGTTTTTCCGAAGGTCCACATTATTTCATAAGGGGACAATGAAATTTTTAAACATTGCACAGAGGCACACAGAAACCATTTTCCGGCCAAAAGTCACTTTTTGCAATTCGCAAAAAAATTGTATGCCGTTATGTTAGGCACACTTGGAAGTAGTTCCTCTAAAGTTTTTATAATATTCCGATTACACCTGCCCAAGCTACGTAGCCACAAAGTCAAAAAAGCTATTTGGAAATAGGACCCTTTTGAAGTTGACCTTTTGAAATTTAAAGAGTTTTGGATGTGGAAATATTTCTATTTTTTGTGGAATCTAAGATAATTCCATGAGCATTATTGTGAAAAAATAGCGAAATAAAAATTCTAGAAAATTTCAAGTTACGAGGCTGTTAAATTTTTTTTTGTTTTTTTTCATCATATACCTTACCCCATATGCAGATTGAGGCAAACCGCAAGTGATATGATACCTTTTGCAACCCCAGTATAAAGATTGGAATAAAAACTATCGGAAAAAGTGTCACATTTTTGCACATATTAATAAATGGCGATTCTGCAGTCATTTTTGTAGATGCGTATTAATTTTTGATACATTTTTATACCCCCTAACCATAATAGTGGAGTATACTTACTTTGTCAAACGCACCGAAATATCAGTGGACGACACCTTTAAGTGTATATATTATTGATAAATGATCGATTCTAAGAGATTCTAGCGATGTCCTTCCGTCTGTACGTAAGTCCGTTTGTCTGTGGAAGTCTCAATACAGCTAGACCCCTGAATATGTTGCCACAACCCTTTAAATATGTTGCCAGTTTTGTGATTACAAAAAACTAAGAAAATTTGAGAAATTTTTTCATTCAACCAAAACATTGGCAATCAGCTGTTTTTATAAGGCAACGTAACCACCCCGTCAATATATGAAAGTTTGAAAAGTGTGACATTTTGAAACTTTATAAATGCAACATTTTTAGAAAAAAAAAACATAATAAATTTTTAAAGTGTTGCCCGTTTTTTAGAAAAGAACAAAAAGTGCAATTTTTTTAAGGGACGGTAAAATGTGACATTTTTTGTCAGAAAAGAAAACACCATAAGATTTAAGTGAACAACTTTTTGGATGGACGTAAACGTTTTATTTTTGTTGAGGTCATCAAACAAGCCCATACACCATCAAAATCACACTTTCACCAAACAAATTGGACAGCGCCGCATTATTTTATAAGATAGTAGCTTAATATTCTCAAGCAATTGATTTTAATTGAGCAAAAATGGAAGCCTCGTAACAAATTTGTATTCCAATCTTACTATTTAATAAAGATTCCCCCGCTATAATAGATTCGCCAATTTTGTATTTTTAATTATTCAATTCGAATTTATCGGCTTTAAAACCTTCAAGATACAAATTTTCTTTTAAATCGCACCACTTTACAATGTACACTGAAAAAGTATGGAGGAAACAAATTTTAGTAATCACTTGTTTAAATTTAAAAACAAAAATTGAGTAATTTTTTAATTGACGCAATTAAAAATTTACTTAAAAATTTTAAAAGCAATTTAAGTAAATAATTTAATAAAAATTTAACAGTTTTTTTTAATTTTTTTAAACTCTCATAGTTTTTTGAATTCTCGTTTAGTTAATAGTTTTTTGTATATGTATACGAAAGTTTGTAATCGTCTTTATAAAATTCTCCTATGTTTTTGAGACATAAATATTAAAGTTAATTTTGAAAATTTGATCAGCATCATTTTTTTGAAGGATTTAGGGGAACTAAAAAGAATGGCGGTATTTTTTTGAAAAAAAATTTGCTCCTTGGGGTGGTTGAAATCATCTGAAAATGCGAATTTTGAGCTGATTTTTCTGCAGAGCAATAACGGCTGAATATATCGCTAATCTGATTTCACCAGTCGATTCTACAGCAAAAAAAATACAATGGTCGTTTTTAAAAATATTAAAAAAAGTTCCAAAAATCCCCCACAGAGGGCGAAAATACAAAGTTTTTCCATTTTCTTTTTAAATTAATTTTTAAAATATGCACAATTAAAAGACATTTTCAGCTTAACAAAATGGTACCAAATTTTACGTTCTATCACAACCCGTTAAAAAGCTATAAGCTCTCAAAAATGGACAAAAACACGTTTTTGAAAAACTTTGACCTCAATTTTCTCGAAAACATGACGTGATAGAAAAATTTGAAAACTAGATTCAAAATTAGCATCGAAATGTTAATCGAAAACAAGTTTTATGATCCCAGAATATCATCAAAAAATATCACAAAAAAATGTTCTCAATAATGCACAAAAATAACCAAAAGTATCAGGTTGAAATATTATCCGTTGTTGCAATTAGAGGTGGACGCGTTAGTAACTGTTGACTGACACTCGCGACAAAATTCTCCGCCATTCAACTTACTCAAGCACACTGATTCACTCAATTTTATTTACACTCACATTCATGTGAGTAAAATTCATTTCAGTCAAACTTAGCGTGATCTGGTGTGAATCACGTAAATTACGCACTAATCTGCTCATGTACCCATCTCTAGTCACAACTGTTTTTGTTATGTGATTGCGTATAGTTTTTAGTTTGTTAATATAATAGGGACCCAATGTCGTTTTTAAAACTTCAATGCAGGCTAATCTTTTTCTTTAGTTTCGTTAATGTATGAATCTAAATTAAATTGAGTGTATTTTACAAAAAAAATAGACAACGAATCTTTTTTGCGTAAAATGTCGCATGCATTTTTTCATTGTATTCACCTCACATAGACATTAAGGAATCATTGAAATGTAATAACATAAATCCCCTAAGATTAGAAAATTTTAAATTCATACGAATATCAACTAGCATTGTTCATAATTACATCTCAAATTAATGATGAATGCTTTAAGCCAGCATTTCTCAAATGCTCAGCCGTGATATCCCAAAAGTAACGTAGAAGCATTCACACATAAAAAAAATGTGAGTAAAATATTGATACTAAACTGAGGCGTATACACATTGGAACTTAGACGCGCATTTGGGAGCCAAACAAATGTTTAGTTATTTCAAATAAATGGTCGTATTCGTAAGTAGACACTCTAGGAGACAGAAAACCGTCGGTAAAAAAAATCCATCGCATATCACGGTCAGGATATAAATTCAAAGCAAGGACTTTTTGCATAAATTGAAAAAAAATATATATATATTTTTTTGAAGACTTTTTTATTTTATTTTTTAAAATCACTTCTAATCATGCTAATTTTCGGAAATTAAGTGGAGATTGTAGCTGCAACCAGAATCTTTATTACCCTTTTTATTATTTGGACTGTAACTTTTTTGACGAGCGAAAGGTAATGTTGATTCTTTTTGTTCAATAAACTTCAAGTATTACTTAATACACTCAAAAAAAAAAGTTTGTAAATTTACAAGTAAAAGGTCTTGTAATTCTATTTTACTAATATTTTTGTCTTTTTACAAAAATTGTTGTATATTTAATAAAACGAAAACTACATTTTGCTTTGTAATTTTACTATTACATGTTGGTAAATTTATTTTACAAATTTTTTAGGTAAATTTACAAAAAAGTGAATTATTTTACAAATTAAAAAAATATTACAAGGTGTTTAGTTTTTTTACACAAGAAAACTGTAATTGTACAACGTAATTTTACTTGATGTTATTTATGCTTTGTTTTTCAATAAGTGGATTTATTTTCTGATTAATTTTATTTTGTTTAAAAAAAATATTTTGCCATACGAAAGCAAATTTGGAATATTTTTTTCCGTAATCTACGATAAATTTGCAATTATAATCCGAAAAAATAATAAAAAAAATTTGGTAAATGAAAAAAGTTATAAATAAATCAAAATAAATCCAAAATGGATTTATTAAATCCTAAAATTTAGTTGGATTAATTTTGATTTATTTATAACTTTTTTCATTGTCCAGATTTTTTTATTATTTTTTCGGATTATAAATGCTAATTTATCGTAGATTACGGAAAAAAATATTTCAAATTTGTTTTGGCATTTTAAAATATTAATTTTGAACTAAATAAGATTAATCCGAAAATAAATCCACTTATTGAAAAACACAGCATTAGTCTTTTTACCAAAAAAATGTTTTATTACAAACATTTTTTTTAAGATCGTTTACAAGGTTTTCAGTTTGAAATGTATGTATTGAAAAGTACACAATTTCAATATAATTTTACAAAACTTATTTTATTACTAGAATTAATGTTGTATTACAAAAAAAAAATTAATTATTCAACAATAGGACACGCAAAAATTTTCTAAGTTCAGATTTTTTTGGCGTTTTGGAATAAAAAATTTAGTTAAAAATAATTTTTTATAAATAATTTTTACACCATTTTTTTTGGTAATTTGCGTTAAGTAAAATACCACAATTTTTATGTGTTTCTACTATATAATTGTTCCAGTTTTTTTTTGTATTTTTATCATTTTTTTTGGTGATTTTACCATATTTTTTTGGTATTTTTTTTTTAAATTTGGTACCTAAAATGTCAATAGAAAGCTGCCAATTATGAAAAATCAAATTATTCTTATTTTAACTGGTATTTAAACATCCAATCTACAATATCCAAACTTTTTTTTCCGATTTTTTAAAAATACTTGTGAAAATAATTAAAAATTCAAAAAAAATTGTTATTTTTTGACTAATTTTTCCTGAAAATATCAGAAATTTCTTGTGTAGTCTCCTTCGCAATTCTCATATGTTCTACTTAAGAAAAACGAAATGTCGAAAAAAAATAAAAAAGTGCAGTGTTATACATTAAAAAGTTTGTTAAAAGTGCTCAAGTGAAAAAAAATCTTTTCAGGTTGTTGAAGTGCTACTCCAGCTGCCGAAGAAGGAAAAATAAAATGGAAAAAACCTTTAAATTTACAAAACCAATATGTAAATAAACCAATTTTTTTGTAAATTTACAAAACAAATATGAATATTTAAAAAACAAAATTGTATACTTACGAAAAAAGTTGTAATTTTACAAAAATGAAATAGAAAATACAAAAACAATATTGCAAATTTACAAATTTTATGGTTAAACTACTGTTTTTACGGCAAAAAAATAAGGAAAAATGGTACATATACAATAAAAATTATAAATTTACCACTTTTTATTGTAAATATACAAGTTTTTTGCATAAAAAACAATAGTTTATCCAAATAATTTGTTAATCTACAATTAATTTTTTTCATTTTCTATTTTTCCTTGTAAAATAACAACCTTTTTCTGTAAGTTTACAATTTTGTTTTGTAAATTTTCCAAATTTTTTGCAAATTTACAAAAAAAATGTTCACCTCGAAGATGATATTTTACAAAAAAAAATGTAAATTTACATTTTCTTTTGTTAAATCAATTTACAAATTATCCCCGTAACTTTACGGGGATTCTTGCTAGTACATCCCAGTTGGCAACGTCCTCGAGCCATCCTCAGTGACGGAGCGATGACATGTCAGAGTCACACCTGACATCCACAAGACATCTCTATGTACTGGGTTAAGGACAGTTTCATACAAATTTTCAAAATGTCCTCACTCAAAGTCAACAGTGGTCAGGGCTGACCTTCTGGGGACATTTTACCTAAGACTTCCTTGGGGAAATGTCTGACATAGGTCATGCGAAAATACAAAAAAATTTCGTATTTTCTTTAGTTTTTACTTTTATCCATTTTCCTTTATAAATTATCTTTCTCATATTTAGAAAAAACTTTTCGCCTTTTTTAGTCCCAACTGGATTTGAACCTGGAACCTCCAGTTTATTAGTCCCACACCTAACCACTTGTTCCAAACTTTATTTTTAAAATTGTTTGTCTATTTATTACTTTTATTCTACTTGTTAGATTTTGATTTTATTTTAATTAAGTCGATAATATTGCCATCTTTTTCTTGGAAATTGAAGAGTTGCCCAGATTTAAAATTCTAATTTAATATACTGCTATTCTGAAGACATTTCCTTTTAGACGTCTTAGAGGAATTGTCCACACTCTTAAAGCAAACATTCAGTGCTGACAATGTTAGGACATGTCATCAAGGATTGCCTATGATTTGTCAGAACCTGAAGACATTTCCTCAAGGAATCACTGTGGAAATTTCCTCAGTGACACATTTTCCAACTGGGATATTTTACAAAACCTGCCCCGTAAAATCACGGGGATTTTATGTCATTTTACAAACTTTTTTTTTTGAGTGTACTCTTGGAGTAGAAGCGAGTGCATCCAGTTGCAGCTGCGGCCTGGAATAAGGTTTAAATTAGGGTCCATTTAAGGAAAAAAAAATAATTTTTAAGTGACTATTTTTAAAAATAATTTAATTTTAATTGTTTTAAATCAAATGATATGTGTTGTTTACAGTACTGCCCTGCTAAGAAAGTCATAAATCTATTTTAGTAGTTTTGAGATATTAAGGGCCTAATTTTGTAAATCACTCGCGTTGAACACATCACCAACGCTAACGTGAACGCGAGGCTGAAAAAATGCAATTTTGTAAATCACTACGTTTTTGCGTTCAATCTTTACGTTATCACTTGAAATGTCAATTACATTAGAATCGGTGTTGCCAGATATTATAAAATTGAGAAAATTGCCTGCCCATTTTGTAGGGGATACACACCCATTTTTGTGGGGAAACACATATATATGATAAGGCAACACATACAAAGAGAATATTTGAGAAACAAGAGAACAAAAAAAAGTAAACAAAAGAAATGTTGTATTTTAAACATAAATTAGTTGAAAACAGCCATGGGCCGTCAAGCTATTTTCGATGTTTTTCTTCTGCCGGAGAAGATTTTTTTACATATTTATTACTTTTTTATTGTATGTTTACATATTCCAACATAATTAACTTATATTTTGCTATTTAAAAGCATTTTTGTTACATCAACGCCCCAAAATTTCAAGTGATCATTTTGACATTTCAAGTGATGAAAAAAACTCTCTTGCGTTTTACAAAATTCCATTTTCCATACAATTTGTTCTAAAAACACGTAAGTCAACGCGAAAAAAACAGCTGTTCAGCCCCCGCGTTTTACAAAATAGAAAATTGTCCAACGCGAGGTAAATAGCCGCGTTGCGTTTTACAAAATTAGGCCCTAAGCTTTTAAGTTTTTTTTTATCTTTCGCACATTTAAAATAAATATTTTTAAAAATTTTCAAAACTGATATAAAAATATATTATTTTATTCAGTTTTATTATTTCACAAACAGGGAAAATTTTAATGACAAAGTAGAGAAAATGGATTTATGACTTATTTGCCTAGTAAAGGCACCCAAAAAATCTAACGAAAACCAAATTGTTCACAATAAAATTAAAAAAAAAAAATCATATTAATAAAAACATCCCAGCTAACAAAATTCGGAACGCTCCAAACGTTTGACTTCTTAAAAACTACATTAAATGAATGTTTTTAGAGCACACATATTTTGGAGACCAAAATGATTTAAATTTGAATATTTTTTGTGAGCTTAAAATATTTTTTTCCATAAAAAAAAAATCACCCGAAATTTTAAAAACAGGAATTAAGCTGCATTTCAAAAATCTAAGAAGAGAAATAAAATTCTACATTATGCCATGATTTGAGGGAAGGAAGAAACCGTTCTCGAAGTGAATAATATACTCGTACTATGCCCTTAAAAGTTGCATGTGTTTTTTTCCTACATTTATGTATTTAATGGTGTAATTAATTAGGGAATTCACATGGGTATCGTATTTGTTGTAAAGTTGTATTGTCCTATCTAAAAACAGAGTTGTTAAAAATTATTTATCTCTCATTCGATAATGTTCTCATTAATTCTTTTCTTGTTAGCATACTTGAAAATAGCACACAAAACAGATGTATAAATGTTGTATCGTCATATCGTGTAAGTGTCGTATTATTAATTTGAAGTTTAACCAACCCTGTTTTTATATAGGACATACAACATACAACACCAAATACGATACCCATGTGAACTCCCTAAATGTTTTTATGAAAATACTAGTCGAATAGCCTGTCCCTGCCAGGCGGAACACCAAATCACTTTTCTCAATAGTTCTAATATTTTACCAAACTTTAAAAAAAATTATGTTTGTTCTAAAAATTTAATATTGCTATATTGAGTTACATCAATATATTTCCCAAACTGGAAAAAAATTAATGAGTATAAAAGGTTTTATTGATAAAATTTTAGAACTAAATTTAGAACGTCCATTTCGTCTCTCCGTCCATAAACCGGATATCAAAAATCCATCGTGTGGATCTGTCCCATGGTCACTCCTATATACATGGCAATTTTTATCTTTCTTTTTATCATGAAGTGTTTTAAAGTTAGTTAAAATGTTAAAAAACACAAACATTTTTCCACTTAAATTTTTCCTTATAATTCTTTGTACTTAGTTTAAATATTAAATCTGACTTCATAAGGATATGATCCATTGTCAATACTTTATGCTTTACAATTTGCAGCTTCCTAAGTCATTAGGGGTTTCAGAAATAGTTTAAATATTTAAAAACTAAATTTCGCCGTCTTCCGCCACTCCCCCTGACTTAAAGGCCGAAAATCCGGCTACGTTACAGATTATATATACAAACTGAACAAAATTCACAACGGATTTTTTGTAATTTCGCCCTTTCACTGGATATCCAGGTCAGAGTTGATCTTTGCCATTGTCCGTACCATATGTATTCTAATTTTCATCTTTCAAGGTCATAAGGTGTCTTCAAAATTAGGTTAGATGTAAAAACATAATTTTTCCACGCCCATTTCTTCTCTTAATGCTCCGTCCCTACACAGAGAGAACAGTTTAGTAGTGCCAGCCGAATTTAGAGCCAACTGCATAGTTTAATAACAACAACCGAAATTTTCGGTTGCCATAACCAAAATTTGTTTTTAAAATTTAACTTCTGTTGGTCCAAATAAATTTCGGTAATCGCAACCGAAAATTTCAGTTGTTGTAATTAAACCATGCAGTTGGCTCTTAATTCGGCTGGCACAATTAAACTGTTTTTTCTGTGTATTCCAAAATTTTTAAATCTGACTACTTTATGATAAGCTCCATCGTTAGTACTATACACGTATCCACGCCCCTTTTCCCTCTCAATTCTCCGTCCACAGTCCAAAAATTTTAAGTCTGACTACTTAAGGATATGCTCCAGTGTCAGGACAATATGCTTGCAATTTTCGGCTGCGTAGGTCATTAGGGCTTTAAAGTTAGTCAAATAAAAAAAATAGAACACAATATTGCCTTGCCCCTTTTTCCTCTCAACTCTCCATCTACATTCCAAAAATGTTAAATCGGACTACTTTGGAATATACTTCATAGTAAGGACTACATGTTAGGGATTTTCAGCTTCCGTATTTATTGGAGCTGAGCTTAAAAATACTCTTAAATGTTAAAAAAAAGTCCCTTTTTTCTCGTAATTCGCCGCCCACAGGCAAAAAATCCGACTTCGTAAGAATCTGTCCCTGGTGTTTTATTATATACATGCCAATTTTAAGCTTTTAAGTCCATCAATGAGATTCAAAAGGCGGTGGATACACAAAAAATAAGAGAAACACAAAAAAATAAAATATATATTCAGAAAATAGTTGGAAATAAATTTACCACGCCCTTTGCCTTTCTTATTCTCCACCCATACACTGGATATCAAAAATCCAGGCTAGTATTGATCTTCCACATGAAACCTTCTATATACATGCCAATTCTGTGCATTTTCCGCTTCCTTTGGGGCTTCAAAAGAAGTTAAAATGTTAAAAATCTCAATTTTGTCACTCCCCATTTTCCTTTCAATTCTCCGCCCACAATCCAAAAATTTAAAATTTGACTACTTCAGGATATGCTTCATCGATAGGACTATACGCTAGAAAATTTTCAGCTTCCTAAGTCATTAGAGGACTTTAAAATAAGCAAAAATGCAAATTTTCATCTTCATATATCATTTGGGGTCTTCAAATTAAATATTAAAAAACACAATTTTGCCACGCCCCATTTTTCTCTTAATTCTCCTTCCACAGTTTAAACAATTTAAATCCAATTACTTCAGGATATGCTTCATTGTTAGAACTAAATGCTATGCAATTTTCCGCTTCCTAAGTCATTTGGGGTTTCAAAAGAAGTAAAAATGTTAAAAAAATCTAAATTTTGCCACTCCACTTTTCCCCTCAATTCTCCGCCCACATTGCGAAAATTTTAAATCCGACTACTTGGGGATATGCGGCATCGTTAGGACTATATTCTAGGAAATTTTCAGATTCCTAAGTCATTTGGGGGCTTTAAATTAAGCAAAAACGTCAAAAAATTGCATTTTGCCACTCCCACTTTCCCGCTTATTTCTCCGCCCACAGGCAAAAAATCGAAAATCCGGCTACGTTAGGATCTACCCCAGGTGTTTTACTATAAGCATGCCAATTTTCAGCTTTGTAGCTCATCAGTGGGCTTCAAAAAGCTCTGGATAGACAAAAAAAGAGGAACACACAAATAGGGAAATTATATATATAGATTGTATTTGTTAAGTCTTGTTTAAGTTTAAATAAACCAACTCATATGCAAAAAGTACCATTCTTTTATTAATCGATTATTTTTATATTGACTACAAAAATCATCCAAAAAGAGCCGAATTGAACGCTCAATCATTGTGCTCAATAAAGACTCCAAAAGAGCGCCAAATTATGAGGGAAATTTCCCCTTTTACGCACTTTTTACGGAGTCATGTCGGAGTCTAAAAAGAAGGCTCTTTTGGATGAACCACTTTCATAAAAAAAAATTGAAATTCTTGTTATGTTTTTGGAACCCATTTTTGAGTCTAAATTGAGTCTGATTGTTTGCTGGGATAGTAAAAATACCAGTGGCAGGTACAGCTTTTGGGTTGGGGGGGGACTTTTTTTTACTTTGAATTAGAGATGGGCGCGTGAGTGAATTTTGACTCACGCACGCTCACGCTCACGAAATAAAAATATTGCTCACGCACGATCACGCACGAAATTTATTTTTTCTGCTCATGTTCACGCACGCTCACGTGAGTGACTAAAATTTTGCTCACGCTCACGAAATAATCACGCTCACGGAGATTCACGAAATTAAAATAAACAAATTTTTATTTTACTTTTGTCGATTCCTTGCACAAAAAGAATTTAAATTCCTAAAAATAATCATAAAAATATATTTTAATCATAATTTGGAATTAATAACCCTCTAAATTTAATTTGATTACGATTTTCTTACTTGTTTTCTGTTTCAGACAGCACAAAACAATCACGCAAACTCACGAGAAAATTTTTTTTTCTAATCACGCGCACTCACGATCACGTGAGTAAAAATAAATATCACTCACGATCACGCGTGATTCACGCGTGAATCACGTGAATCACGAAAAATTCGTGTCACGCGCGCATCTCTACTTTGAATAAAAAAAATCATAATGCTTTGTCGGACGATCAAAAACAGGAATACATTTCTTTTACAAAAAAGTGATGGAAAAGCTATAAAATCATCACATTTATTAGTTTTTGCCGAAAGAGGTTTGTTGTTTATGATCATATGTATTTCGGTTAGATATTTTTTTTTAATTTTTCTAAATCTGAGAATTTTTTAAAAGAAGAAATTTTTCATACATAGAAAATATCAGATGATGAAAAAAATGATATTTTACAGGGCAAATCTCTCAGAATCTAAGACTTTTTCTTTACGAACAATGTCTCAGAAAATGAGACTTTTTTCGTATAGAAAAATTTTTAGATTCTAAAAATTTTTTTCCGGGAAAAAGTCTCAGATTCTGTGACCTTTTACTGTAGAGAAAGTCTCATAGTTTAAAGCATTTTTAGATATTTTTTCTATAGAAAAGGTCATTACGATTTGTTCGTAATGAAAAAATTTTAGATTCTAAGACCTTTTTTTTATAGAAAAAGTGTCAGACCTTTTTCCTATAAAAAAAATCTTAGATTCTGAAACCCTTTTTCTTAAAGAAAAAGTCTCAGATTCTCAGACCTTTTTCCAATAGAAAAGTTTCAGAATCTGACACTTATTCCTAAGGAAAAGTAATAGACTCTCAGACCCATTTCCAATAGAAAAAGTATCAGATTCACAGAGCTGTATCTTATATAAAAAAGTCTAAAATTCTGTCACTTTTTCCCTAAAACAAAAGTGACAGTTTCTGAGAAATTTTTCCGTTATAAAAAGTCTCAGATTGTGAGAACTTTTTCCTTTAGAAAAACTAGAAGATTCTGATTTAAAAACCATTTTCCTACACTCAAAATAATCACTCTGTTAAATTACAGAGATACTCTGCTGAGCCAGCAGAAAATACCATAGATTTCCAACCAGCAAGATTTTTTGTTATTTTACGGAGAAAACTCTGTAAAATGATTTCGATAAAAAAACCTGTAAATTTACAGAATTATCTGTAAAATATTGATAAAAGCAACCAGAATTTAAGTATTTTATTTAATATTTCTGATCAATTTCTCTTTTCTTAATGTGCAAGTAGTGTTGACAATTGAAAAATGCCACCGAGTAAATTTGCCCGCTTTAATGCTTCCAAATTGTAAATTTACTTTTTTTTATTTTTGTGAAAATTACGATGTACTTTACGAGTACCTCCAATTTTATCCGACATCCTCGTAAAATTTACCAGGTTTTATTGTAATTTAAGACGCTTTTTAAAGATCGGTTGAAATATTTGGGAGTTTTTTGAAGAGATTTTTATTTAAAAACTGTATTACAGAGCAATACGTAAAATTACAGTTGAAATTTAGTATTTTGGTTACGAGAAAATTTATAAAATCTGTATTTTAACAAAATACTCTGTTTATTATCTGTAAATAGAGATTACAAAGTAAAAAGTAAAATTACAGATAAAATTTTGTTTTTCGGTTACAAGAAAATACAAAGTATATTCTTAAAATCTGTATTTCGACAGATAACTTTGTCAAATGTCTGTCGAATTGAGATTACATTTTGAGTGTATAGAAAAATTATGAGATTCTGAGACCCTTTTCAAAAAAAAGTCCCAGATTCCGAGACGGTTTTCCTACAAAAAAAGTCTTAGATTCTGAAACCTTTTTCTTATATTAAAGACTAAGAATCTAAGGCCTCTGTTCTGTATTTCACAACTTTTCAATTCACATGAAAATTTCCAAATCACATGAAATCAAGTTTAGTGTTTTGTTGATCACGTTTTTATTCGAAGTTGAAATCGAATTTTTAAAATTTAAAAAATCGCAAGGAAAAAAGTGCATTCGTTTTACTTTCACCAAATTTTATTTTTGTGAAAAAAAACGAAAAAGAAATTCGGATGTGAAATCTAGAACACCAAAAAAATTCGGAAATTTTCATTTTCACATTTTTTATGTGAATTACTTTTTTTGGAACAGCGGCCTAAGTCTTTTTTTCTAAAGAAAACGTCTCAGATTTTGAGACCTGTTTCCTATAGAAAAAGTCATAGAATTTGAGACATGTTTCCCTAAAAAAAGTGTCAGATTCTGAGACATTTTTCCTATAGAAAAAGTCGAAAATTTTAAGATTCTTATTCCAGTAAAAAAAGTCTTAGAATTTTCAGACCTTTTTCCAATAGAAAAAGTCTAAGATTCTGCGATCTTCTTTTCAACAATAAAAAGACTGATTGTGAGACTTTTTTCAACAATAAAAGTTCTCAGACTTTGAGACCTTTTCTTTTTAAAAATGATTAATATTTTTATACCTTTTCCCTAAAATAAGTCGCAAATTCAGAGATTCTGGGACCTTTTTTCTATAGAAAAAGTCGCAGGCGCTTAGACCTTTTTCCTATCGACAAAGTCTCAGATTGTGTGACCTTATTTTCTATAAATAGTCTCAAATTTTGAGAACTTTTCCCCCTAGAAAAGTCTCTGATTCTGAGACCTTTTAATTAAAAAAAAAAACTCAGATTCTGAGACATTTACAATTTTGGAATTCTTCTCCAAAATTCCGAAAAAGAAAATGTTTGAGGATTTGAAAAATTTGAAAGTTCGTTTGTACCTTTTTCTATAGAAAAAGTCTCAGATTCTGTGAAAAAATATGTTCTAACAAGGAAAGTATCTCAACCCCTATGAACCGATTTGCCTGAAACTTTAAATATATATAAAAGAGACGATTTTGAGGTTGGGGGTGTCTCGGCATATCGGCCATATCAGTGTTTAAGAATTTCGTTGTCCCCTTATGAAACAATGTGGACCTTCGGGAAAATTTCGATAACTCCCGAACTAACAGGAATATCGTCTAGAGCATAAATACGTGTCGACTTAAATTTAATAAAGACTATTTCGTATTCATATGGATATCGTAGGTCTATGTCTTCATATGAATACCCCCAAAAATTTACACATTTCCATGGAAAAAGTATTGAACGAATCCGAACTTTTACAAGTTTATGCCACCAATAGATAGGCATTAAAAAAACCTTTTGTCTCATATGTAAACATCATATAGTTTCTTGAATAAAATAGCTGAAAAATCCAAAAAACAAATTTTTCTCTATTTTTTGACCCATGTTTTGAACACGTAAATCGCCGTTATGGCCGATAAGCCGAGACATCCCAACCTTAGAATTGTATCTTTTATATATATTTTAAGTTTCATGCAAATCGGTTCATAAGGGTTGAGATACTTCCCTTGTAAGTAATTTTTTTATACCAAAATTCATAATAAGATTGACAAATATTTTTTCACAGAAAATACTCAGATTAAGTCCCACTTTTCCTTTAAAAATTTAAAAATTTTCCCTATAAAAATTTTCAGATTTTTTTCAATGAAAAATTTTCGGATTTCGAGATGTTTTTCCTTCAGAAATTTTTTTAGAAAATTTACTTCTTCCTTTTTTTCTTTCTTTATTTCTTTTCTTTTCCCTTCTTTTTTCTTTTTTTTCTTCCTTTTTTTCTTTTTGAAATTTGGTCTGGGGGGAAAATTTCCCTTTCCCCCCTTGTACCCCCGCATGAAAATACTGAGGAAAATAGTCTTAAAATCCTTCAATTTTGTGGTCAATATGACTTTTTATCATAGTAAGTGGCAGATAAGACTTTTTGACTAGGAAACACGCTAAAAGTGGTAGATGTGACCATTTTCCCTAAAGTGGTCATTTACTGTTAAAAATTGCGTTTTTAAACTTAATCTGCCCTTCCAAATCTGGCACTCATGACATTCTTTCTTAGGAGGACAGAGTAAACATCGGTTTTCAACAATTACTGAATTCGATACCCTACCACATTTTATTAGGACAAAAGTAGTTTCACATAATGTTTGTATCTAACAGGCTTTCTTAACTGGATAAAAAATAATCGAGTTAAGTTCAGAAAATACACACATGAAACCGTCAAATTGTTAGTTGAAAAGTATGGTTGGTGAACCATGATTCCCACTCATGGAAGTTAAATTATTCAGGAAATGTGTTTCTCCGTTGGTAAAAATATTATCCTTAACTAATTAAGTAAAACATAAAAAATATTTGTCTTATTTCAGAACAATTGTGAGGCTCTGGAAAGTGCACATAAGCATTTTAAAAGTTATTAAAGATACTTTAGCAGAAATAACTCAAGAGCAAAAACCTGCAACATGTTTTTAATATGCTTATGATTGAGTCCGATCCGAAGATATCCCTAAAAATTTAAACTAATTTTACTTTGCGAAAAAAAAACCTTATCGTTAGAACTACTAATTATGGAGTAATGTTCAATGAACATTGTTCATATAAACATTTTTTTACCAAATAAAGAATAGCCCACTTATAATCTGCACGACTTATCTGAGTTGTAACTTTTGAACGAAAAGACACATATTTATAAATAACTAGCTGAAGCGCCCGGCGATTCCCGGGTTGACTTAGACATGAATATCTAAATAGCTTGTCCCCGGCACAATCTAAAGGGTCAATTCATACATACTAATTTCTCATAACGAAACATACAAACAGTCTGAAGTGTTGTAAAATTTCACTTAAATGAAGAACTTTGTTAATAATTTCACCCAAGCGGGTCCCAATTTTATCAGGAAACTTATTTTTGTTTAATAAATATATCTTGTGAATTTTAGCCAAACTGTAATAAATAAATACAAAAATACAGAATAAATACAAAAAATGGAATTATGACGACAACAGGGCCACCTATCAGGTCCAAATTTAATTAGAAAACTTTTTTTTGTTTAAAAAATATATTTTGTAAATTTCAGCCAAATCGTTCCTTAAATATTGACATTTTAAATATTGCGACAACAACGACACCTATCGGGATTAAACTTAGTAGAAACCTGGCTTCAGTCTAAACGAATATAATGTCCAAGTTTGGTGTCTATCGGTTCAGCGTTTCTTAACTTTTAGTAACACGTACCCCGATCAAACGTTTTTATATATTATACCCAGCAAAATGTTCGATTCCAAAGAATCGGTTGTGGAATCAACTATACTACCCTGCAATCGATTCTACTATGCATTGCATCATCGATGATTTTTGTTTGAGATTGTCACGAAAGCAATACATCCTTTTCCTCTAAACTAGAACACTTTTCTGTTCTACGGAATCTATTCTAGAATGTGTTGCATGTAGTGGTACATGAATGGATTCCGCGATTTTTTAACGGTTACATATCTGTTCCATGTAATGCATTATGGATTGGTTCTGAATAATTAAATGATATTTTTTTTTTACATTTTTTTTTATTTATTTTTCTTCCTTAAAAACATTTTAAAACTAAATACACAAGTATATAGTATAAATTAACAATTATTTTATCACAATAATCTTATCAAGAGAAAATCTATGGTCTTATGTATTAAGGAATAAAACAACCAATAAAAAAGAAGGCACATTTTTTCTAGAGAGAAATTGTAAGATTCTGAGAAATTTTTCCAATAGAAAATGTCTCAAATTCTGAGAAATTTTGTAGTAAAAAGTAAAATGTGTCAGCTTCTAAAACATTTTTGCTATGGAAAAATTTTGGATTCTAAGAATTTTTTTCTATTTTTATTTAAAAAAAAAAATGTCTCAGATTCTGAGAAATTTTTCTGCAACATTCTTCGTGTAGAAAAAGTCTCAGATTCTGAGACAATTTTTCCTACAGAAAAGTCTCAGATTCGGAGGCATTTTTCCTATAAAAAAGTTTCAGATTCTGAGACATTTTTTCTATAGAAAAAGTCTCAGATTCTGAGACATTTTTCCTATAGAAAAAGTCTCAGATTCTGAGACATTTTTCCTATAGAAAAAGTCTCAGATTCTGAGACATTTTTCCTATAGAAAAAGTCTCAGATTCTGAGACATTTTTCCTATAGAAAAAGTCTCAGATTCTGAGACATTTTTCCTATAGAAAAAGTCTCAGATTCTGAGACATTTTTCCTATAGAAAAAGTCTCAGATTCTGAGACATTTTTCCTATAGAAAAAGTCTCAGATTCTGAGACATTTTTCCTATAGAAAAAGTCTCAGATTCTGAGACATTTTTCCTATAGAAAAAGTCTCAGATTCTGAGACATTTTTCCTATAGAAAAAGTCTCAGATTCTGAGACATTTTTCCTATAGAAAAAGTCTCAGATTCTAAGACATTTTTCCTATAGAAAAAGTCTCAGATTCTGAGACATTTTTCCTATAGAAAAAGTCTCAGATTCTGAGATATTTTTCCTATAGAAAAAGTCTCAGATTCTGAGAAATATTTTTCCTTTAGAAAGTCTCAGATTTGGTAGGACATTTTTCCTATAGAAAAAGTCTCAGATTTTGAGACATTTTTCCTATAAAAAAGTCTCAGATTCTGGGACATTTTTCCTACAGAAAAAGTCTCAGATTCTGAGACATTTTTTCTATAGATAAAGTCTCAGATTTTGAGACATTTTTCCTATAGAAAAAGTCTCAGATTCTGAGACAAAAGTCTCAGATTCTGAGACAAAAGTCTCAGATTCTGAGACATTTTTCCTATAGAAAAAGTCTGAGATTTTGAGACATTTTTTTCCTATGTCTCAGAATCTGAGACTTTTTCTATAGAAAAAATGTCTTAGAATCTGAGACTTTTTCTATAGGCAAAATGTCTCAGAATCCGGGACTTTTTTTATAGGAAAAATATAAATTTTCCTATAGAAAAGGCTTAGATTTTAACACATTTTTGCTATAAAATTCGCCACATTTTCCCTTAAGAAAAAATATCGGACTTTAAAACTTTTTGTACCTATAAAAAATTATCTTAAACTGTGGATACATACATGGTACAACCCTGATCATTCCTTAACAATGAATATAATATCCCACGCTTTTAGTTTTGAGAAAATGGATAGAATATGCTTCTTAATATTTCCATCAGTACAGCCGACAGCATAAATGTACATAAATTTTTACAATCTGAAAGAAACCATGAAACAAATTGTAAGTACCACGTAGATATACCAAATTAAGATGTGTACTTACGGTTTTTCTGCCATATGTATCGAGAATGTATTTAAAAGCACAATTAGTGCTGCGAAAATCCATAATTTTGTCACCAAAAAAATAACAATTAAATTGTTTTTTTTTTTTATAAATTTTATTTTCAGTTTGACATTTTTTCCAAAAATTATAAGTTTTTTTATCGATTCCGTGGAAACAGTAGAGGAATGGAGTAACATTACTGGGGAATCTATTCTGGAATACATTGCCAAAGAAACGATTCCAAAAAATTTTGCTGGGTATCGTCGAACTATATTCAATAAATGCCAACTCGAAAAAGCTTACTTTTCAGGAGAGCTAAAAAACTAGTTATTTCGCATATTATTGTAAGAAAAAACAATGTACCTTCCATAACATGGTTCAAATATTCTAAATAATTTTTACCCATGCCAAACATTTTTATACCCTACACCACACTGTGGTACAGGGTATAATGAGTTTGTGCTGATGTTTGTAACTACCCGAAATATTGGTCCTAAACCCACTTTTAAGTATACCGATCGACTTAGAATCACTTTTTGAGTCGATTTAGTGATGTCCGTCCGTCTGTCCGTCCGTCCGTCCGTCTGTCCATGTAAACGGTGTAAACACGATACAGGTCGCAATTCTTAATCAATTGACTTGAAATTTGAAACTTAAGTCTCTTTTGGCCCAAGGACGAAGCCTATTGAAATTGGAAAAAATCGGTCCATATTTACACCTAGCCCCCATACAAAGGTCCTCTTTAATTTTGGCTCAAATGACTCTAATAGACGCATTTTAACAGGTATCTATTCGAAATTTGGCAGGTAATCATGTTTTATCAACACAAATCACCATTCCAAATTTTAAAGAAATCAAACCAGTTCTTATTGTAGCCCCCATACAAACCACCTTCCCGACTTTCACATAAATCTCTCAAATTTCATGAAAATAGAAAATATTTAATTAAAATTCTGTTTGTGTATGTTAAACGCGTACTTTAATAACCTTATCAAATCTGATTATCATCGGACCATTTTTGGACTTAGGTCCCATGTGGAAATTTCGCCCGATATTCAGTTGAAGTGATTTATTGACAACAAAAAGAAGCCTAGTCCACTCAAATTTGATTAGTGAGTGCTTTTTACACTTATTAAAGATTTGACAAAATATAGATCTAATAAGTCCATGTTTGAACTTGGGACCCATTTTCCGGGAAACTCTGGTGTAGGGTATTTTATGGTCGGTCTTGACCGACTATAATTTTCTTACTTGTTTGTTTTATGTTTTTCCCCATATTTTTGTTAAAAAAAAAAAAAATAAAATGATAAAAGACCAAAAGCAGCCAAACTTGCATGTTATTTTAGTGTTGGGTGCATATTTTATAAAAATATGAATTCAACACGACGTATTGAATGGTTTGCTGTTATATTGTCACTTAAAATTAGTAACTGTTTTAAATAGTTGACCTCTATTTCATTATCTTTTATATAAATATATTAAACAACTTTGGCTTAAATTTACAAGGTGGGTACCAATTGGGAACATTTCTCCAGTTTTTATAATGGTAACAAAGTTTGTAAAATTCCTATCCGTTCAAGAGTGACAACAAAAAACATCGATGCGCGCCTTTTGCATACAAAGTTCCCAATGTGCTCATCCAGGATTTTTTTCTGCAGTGGGCCCAAAAAAAAATAAATTTTTTAAGAAAAAATTTACAAATCTCCACATATTCCCTTGAAATATAAAAAAAAAAATGATTCAGAAAAATCAGATTCTGATAAAAATTTTCCAAGAAATTCCATAGAAAAATTCTTAATTTTTGAGTAAGTTTTCCATTTATAATTTGTTCATTTTGGTAAAATAATTCCTACAAAATTTTATTTTTTTTTAAACTTTTGAGAGATTTAAGGCATTATTTTTAATATTAAATGTATCAGATGCTGCCACATTTTTCTAAAGAAAGTTTCAAAAAAAATCTTATATTCTAAGATATTTTTATAAACGAAACAAATAGTAAACAATATCAAAAAATTTTTGATAATTTTTTTATTAAGAAATATATAGGGATGTCGCGAATATTCGTCACTATTCGGTATTCGGCATGTATTTTGAATATTCAGTTAAATAAATATTCGTCAACAGTTTGCCGAATATTCGGCAAAACATAAATTTGTAAAAAAAAAACTTTTTATTAACGCTTGACTCTTTTTTTTGTAATCACTTCGGTTTTTTTTTTTATGCAAAAAAAATTCCAATTGTTAAGGTTACAGAAAATATAGTGTCAACAGCAACGTTGTTGTTTTTTAGTTTTGAACCGAATACCGAATAGTAAATATTAGGTAAAATGCTATTCTATTCGCAACATCCTTAGAAATATATAATGGCCAATCGAAAGACATTTGAGATTTTTCGAAGAGGTCATAAAGCAAAACTAAACAAATATTTACAAAAAGTTTGAAATAAAATACTTGTTTTTTATCAGGTAGCAAATTTTAACCCTTTTATAAAATTATTAAAATATAACTGACATTTTTATTATAGGTCGGTTTAAGTCCATATTATTAAAATATTTTTTCGTTCATATTAGAGATGGGCGCGTGAGTGATTTTTGACTCACACTCACTCACGCTCACGACAGGAGTTTTCGAATCACGCACACTCACTCACGAGCATATTTTTTCTAATCACACTTACTCACAATTATGTGAATAAATTTAATACAACTCACAATCACGTAGACTCACACTCACGAAACTCTTATTCATACAAAATAAAATTTAAAAAATAAAATTTCAAAAATCTCAAAAAATTTTAAGCAAAATTTAAAGTTTAGCGAAATTTTACAATTTTTTTTGCTTTTTTCGGACGAAATATTGAGTTAAGATAAGTATTAAAGTTTTTTTGCTAGTTTTTTTTGGAGCGAAGGGAAATATGAAGGGAAAATAAATCACGCAAACTCACGCAAAAAAATCGACTCACGCACACTCACTCACGCAAAAATCTTACTCACGCACACTCACTCACGCAATTTTTTTCCCTACTCACACTCACTCACAATCACGTGATTAAAATTGAATTCAGTCACACTCACGCGTGATCACGCGTGAATCACGTGAATCACGCTCTAATTTGCTCATGTGCCCATCTCTAGTTAATATCACTATTGTAACAAATAACATCAAGTCAATAAATGTTAACCACCCTTATATGCCACTTTAATACCAAATGAAATGTATTGATTTCAATTATTAGATACAAACATTGTAGTCACATGGCTTTCTAGAGGGATACAATATGATGGGGGTAGACACGTTTCTAATATTGTACAATGTACATGATTGCAGAATACCAATTTTGTTATGTATTAAAATTTTTATGAACATCCATACAAAACTCCTAAAAAAACAAATTCAACTTCAAGAAAACATTTCCAAAAACAGTTTATAGGATACCGGATAAATTTGAGCAAAAGTTAAGATTAATACAAATTTCATTAGAAAACAAGACAGTAATTGAGATGTCGATAACTTTAAAGCTCGGGGTTTCTGACTTTGATAAATTAACTTGTTAGTTTAACAAGTAAAAAAGATTTTCGATACACTTTTGTACACATCGACCAGACCGACAAATGCTGAGAATATGAAAGAAAATAAAAAACACGTATCTCTCAGTTTTTCTAGATCAATTCCTTTTTCTTTTATTTTTTGGGGTCATTTTTGTCATCATTTCTAATTCTAAACTAGAAAACCATTAAATGGTGCATTTAAATGGTTAAAAGGGTAATTTATTTTCGGCCATACCCTCAGAATATTTTGGTCCCGGTCTTGAGTACTGTATACCTGTTCTTAAAATCAATACTCGCTTTTACCACTTGGATGGGTGCAATTTTACTCATTATAATCTAAAAATAAAAAAATTTAACTTGGTGAAAATCGGATAAAGGAAACACGTCGGACGGTGTAATATAGAACAGTTTGTAAAATAGTAGGCAGTAGGCCGTATAGATTTTTACTTTTATTTTTTATTTGAACTAAAAAGTGTCCAAAAAGGTTCTATTGGGTGTCAAAATGACTCCATGAAACTTTTGGGAAAATCAAAAATGTCTTACCCTTACCCATCGCCGTTAAAGTAAAAACCCCAAAAATAGAAAAATAGCACTTCCTTGTCTAGATAAGATCACATTGACTATTGAAAGAAAAATGTTTTTTTCGCGAATTATGGGACTTTTAATAAATAAAAAATCGCGAAATCGCAACTTCATTTGTGATTTCTTCGAGTTAAGCCCCATTAAAAAAATATGATATGGTGGAACCATATCATATACAAGTCAAAAATGTATGCGAAGTTCCCACTCTTGCCCAAACCAATGAATCATGTTTTGCTGTATAAATAGGTGATCTTTCTAAAGCTAAACTTTTCTAGAAAAAATAAAACGATGTTAATTTGTCATTCCATACAAAACGCATCGAAATATCGTTTGAGGACCCCATTATGTTTATAGATTACTGATCCGTAAAGGTTTCTAAGACATTTCAGTGATATCCATCAATCTGTTTGTCTGTGTTTATATATAAAAAAGTTTTTAATGAGAAAAGATTATTGATAAAAAAATATTTGATGAAAAACCAATTGGCTAAAGTGCAATTTACGGGGCACGAATACTGTGGCAAAACAAAAATATGCCACAATTAAAATTTAAGGGGGCTGTACCCCGGTAGACCCCCTGGAGCAAAAAAAAAAAAAAATTTTTTTTTAAATCCCATCAGGACGGTTTTATGGACCTAGTAGGGCCCTGGGACCTAGCCCCCTTTATTTTTATTTTTTAATAACCTTTAATTGAAGTACCCACACAACCCTGAAGGTGGGTGGGGGTTTTTTGGCTCCAGGGGGTCCGGGGCCCAGCCCCTTAAATTTCAATTTCGTGTTTTCCCCAAAAAAATGTTTGTGCTCCGTAAAGTGCACTTTTGCCAAAAAATTTATAAAAAAAATATTGAGAAAAAAAAAAAATTTATGATAAAAAAATATTGCTGGAAAAAAACAATTCGATAAAAAAAAAATATTGATGAAAAAAAATATTGATGAAAAAAAATTTGGTGAAAAAAAATATTGACGAAAAAAATATTGATGAAAAAAAATTGATGAAAAAAAAATATTAATGAAAAATAATATTAATGAAAAAAAAAAAATATTGATAAAAAAAATATTAATGAAAAAAATATTGATGAAAAAAAAATATTGATGAAAAAAAATATTGGTAAAAAAAAATTGATAAAAAAAATTAAAAAAAAAAATATTGATGGAAAAAAATGGTGATTAAAATACACAGTGATACAAAATCGAACTTTCGGAATCGGAATGAAATCGAAATGAAAGCTGACGTTTTCCATAACAAAACCCTCAAGGCCTTTTTTTTAGGTCAGAGCTAGATTTTATTTTACACGCATTTAAAGTTGGTGATTTTAAAGCATTTAAAGTTTTTGTGTACTAAACGTGTCCTACTTTAAAGACCCCTGGTGGTGCCCTTATTGGACATGTAGGGTCCAGTTATCAAACTTAAGCTCAAAATTACTTCAGCTATGACTGGTATGAATTTTGCTACAATCGGTCCAGTACCTATTTATTGAATAGCCAAATTATAAATATAAACCACTGTACACCGTTGCGTATGATTGTTATTTAAAGGCAATTATTAATATAAATCACTGGACACCGTTGCGTATGATTGTTATTTAAAGGCAATTACAATATTAATCATTCGCCACTAATACAGTTTTCAAGCATTTATTATTGTAATTATTAGGGTTCGGATTTTTATGCAAATGCATATTTGTTGTCGTCAGTCTGAGAGCAACAAAACTTAATATATTTGCGAATTAAGAAATTTGCAGTAAAATGGCATTGATTTGTTAGTGCATATTTTTGTATATTTTGCTTTTAATGCATATTTTTGCATATATTGATGATATTACATATTTTTGCCCCATATTTTGAAAAATAGTGTTTTTTTTTTTTTTTTACATTGCTGTATATATTTTTTATTTTATAATATATGCCTTAAAGCCCACAGAAGAAAATATGTGAAAACAAATTTTGAGTAATCACTTGTTTATATTTCAATAAAAAATTGCGTAATTTTTTAATTGACGCAATTAAAAATTTACCTAAAAGCTTTTAAAAAATTTGAGTAAATAATTTAATAAAAATTTAATATTTTTTTTTTAATTTTATTTTTTTCTCTTAGTTTTTTTGAATTCTCATTTAGTTTATAGTTTTTGGTTTATGTAAATGAAAGTTTGAAATCATCTTTATGAAATGTTTCTATGACATAAATATTTTTTGTAAAAGATTATAAAAAAACAATACTTTTTTTTGTAAAAAAAATGTGACACTTGTTTGATCATTTTAAAAAAATAAATTGATAAATTTTGAGTAAATTTTTACTTGACACAAATAAAAACATAATTAAAAAAAAAAGGAAAAATTTCGAGTAAAGTTTTAATTGTGTTAATTAAAAGTTTTCTCAAAATTTTTGGTATACATTTAATAATTTTTTATTAAAAGTGTACTCAATACTTTTAAATCGTTTACTGATGCTAAATTTAGTAATTTTTTACCCAATAGTAATAAAAATTTACTCCAAAAAATTTTTTTTTTCCTTTATAATTTTGTGTTTTACTTGATTTAACCTTGAACTTTAGTGTTTAATGTACCTTATTTTCGTTTATAAGACTTAATTATTACGAGTTTTTATTCTTTTTTATTTTTCTTGTAATTTTTTTATCATTAATAAATGTTTTAAAAAAAATTTTAAGTGCATATTTTTTAAAATTTTAGCGCATGTTTTTCTATTTTTGGTGCATGTTTAATGCGCATAAAACGCAATTTTAACTGCTTTTTTTTATCATTAATAAATGTTTTAAAAAAAATTTTAAGTGCATATTTTTTACATTTTTAGCGCATATTTTTCTATTTTGGTGCATGTTTTATGCGCATAAAACGCAATTTTAACTGCATAAAAGTCCGAACCCTAGTAATTATAATAAAAGTGCACTAACTTCAAATGCGTGTAAACAAAATCTAGCTCTGAACTAGAAAAAAGCCTTAAAGGGTTTGTTATGGAATATGTCAACTTTCATTTGCTTTTGGTTTCATCCCATTCCGATTTTGGGTGTTGCACTGTGATATTGATGAAAAAAAAAAAATATTGATAAAAAAAGTGTTTAAAAAAAAAAAATATTGATGAAAAAAAAAAAATTTTGATGACAAAAAAAAAATTGATGACAAAAAAAAATATTGATAAAAAAAAAAAAAAAATGACGACAAAAAAAATAATAATAAAAAAAAAATATTGATGAAAACAAAAAAAAATTAATGCAAAAAACAAAAATTGATGAAAAAAAAAAATATTGATGAAAAAAAAAATATTGATGAAAATAAAAAAAATATTGATGAAAAAAAATATTGATAAAAAAAAATATATTGATGAAAAAAAAAAATATTGATGAAAAAAAATATTGGTGAAAAAAAAATATTGATGCGAAATAATTATGTTACATTTTATTCACCAGCTGGTGAATATTTGTTTTATTCACCAGCTGGTGAATATTTGTTTTATTCACCACGAGGTAAATTATTATCCAAGTTACAAACCCTAGCTCCTAAAATTTTTGGTTTTAAGAAAATGAAAACAGTAATTCCTATTTTCTTTTTTGTTAATCGTTAGCTTATATAATCAAACTGAGGTGGCGTCCTGCAACTTTTTTAAAATTATACACCAGCCTAAAAACATTATCATGTTAAAAATCCTTGGGCACCCACATCGCGAATTAAATAAAAATTAAATTAATCATAAACAAGTGAGAGTGTTACATTCGGCTGTGCCGAATCTATTATACCCTCCAAAATGTAAAAAAATATAATATAAAAAAAATCCAGGAGCGTCTTTTTTTGGGGTGGGGGGAGGGTTGGTGGGAGACGTTAGGGGACACATTCCCCTTGTGATTTTGAACTTCTTCTGAGAAAAGAATGTTGCATTTGCTTAGCAAAAGTACAAAAAACCCTGAAAAAATGCGTTTTTCTTGGGTTGGTTTAGTTCTCCAAGGGGGAACTTTTTTCCCCTTTGTCCGATTTTGCCCATTTCCGAAGCTAACCTGCGTAGAAATATAAGACATATTCGTGTCAAACTTCGGAAGTCTAGCTTTTTTATTTTGGACTGTATCGTGTCTTCTACAGACGGACAGACGGACGGACATCGGTAGAATGTCTTAGAATCGATCACTGATCAATAAAATATATACTTTATGCGGTCCTAGATCGATATTTCGATGCGTTGCACACGGAATGACAAAGTGAGTATACCCCAATACTGTGGTTGGAGGGTATAAAAAACTATAATATAGGCCGTATCGATGTTTCTTTTTTCAAACTAAAAGGGGTCTAGAAAGTTTCTATTGGGAGTCAAAATGGCTCCATCACGATTAAAGTATGGCTTTTTTGGGTACTTTTACGAAGTGGGTGCCCAAGGATTTTTTGATTTTATAAGACTTTGGGGGAGGCAGTAGGCTTTCCACTATATCATTTTTTTTAAAGTGGCTCAACTAAAAAGCCCCATATGCGAAAAATTTTGTTTGGAATATTTTTAAATGTGATTTTGTCTAGACTGCAGTCTCCCATGGGAGACCTATTTTTACAAATAAATAACACTAACAAAATAAAACTTGTGTCATTTTTTGTGGTTTTACTTCAACCACGAGGCGTGAGGATAAGAAATTTTTGATTTTCACGAAAATTTTATGGAGCCATTTTGACATCCAATAAAAACTTTTTGAACCTTTTTGAGCTAAAACAAAAAATAAAAGTAATAATCAAAATAGTACTCAGCCTTGTAAAACAGTACAAAAGCTGCATTTAAAAATTTTTCTTGTAATTTCGCTTTCAAAAATTATCAAAAGAAAGCCGTCAAGGGACACACCAACACATATTTAGGTACATTTAACTCTTCGTACATTTTGACGGTACAAAGTCAATATGTAGAAAACGAGTTCTATCTATTATATTGTGAAGTTCCCATGTGTCATTATATGTATACAACGAAACTCATCCTTGTAATGAAATAAGTGGTAGCTACACATTTCATACACACACGTACATACACATATACAAATATTTTCGAAATTCGTTTTCAAACTCATGCAATACACACAAATTCTTCATGGAGGTATTTTCAATTATGTTGCTTACCTGTAATCCGCTTACAGTACACAGTTCCGGAGGCTTAACTTCGATTTGGGTGCCGCTGTGTATGACATCAGTACCAGTACTGCTGCCGCCAATAATACTAACACTACTACCATCAGAACTGGAACTACTGCCAGTTGTGGTTAAATCTTCATGGGATATTGGTGGGCAAAGACTGTGGTCGGTCAAATCTATGGAGAAAAAAATAGCAATACACACATACAAATGTTAGTTAGCAATATGATACCTTTGCAGAACAAACTTAAAATGGTATTGGTATAAGTACAAGACAAAGTCTATATGTTTAGTATAGATTGTAAATACATTAGGGTGGTACGAACATTTTTTTTTTTTTTTGGGGGAATTTCGTCCTTTTGTTTTTAGAAGATTACTTTAAAACCAAATTTTTTTAAAACAAAATCCTAAATATTTAAAAAACGGCATTGAATGCAGACGTTTTTAATTTCAAATATGAAAGTTGGGTTTACAAAATATTGGAACAAATATTTTTACTTACATTTCATCAAACTTAAAAAATACTCAGAATTGGGAACATTTTGAAAAGAAACAACATTTTTACAAAAAATTTTTAAACAAAAACACAAACATTTTTTTTAAACAACTGAAAATTATGGTTTCATAATAAAAAGAAATGTTTTGAAGAATTAAAATAGAAAAAAAATATATTTTAAATGAGTTGATTTTTTAATTTTTACTACTGCGCCCAAAAAAACTCTAAAAAAATTTAAGTTTGACAGCACTCTGCAAAAAAAGTAAACAACTTACAAGTGAAGTATTCCATCTCTTTTTGCCGGAAACTTTAAATACCTATATATAGGGCAAGTACTTTCATGAAAATGCATATTTTTATTCAGCATTGTAATTATAACATAAATCAAATATCTATCCGAATCAAAGAATTTGCAATAAAATGGCATTGATTTGTAGTTGCGTATTTTTGCATATTTAGGTATAAATGCATATTTTTGCATATTTTAAGATAAATTTGACTTTTTTAAATTTCATCAATATTTTTTCAAAACTTTCTTAGGAAAATTCAAACCATATCCCCTATTTCTTATAGAAATATGTGCCTATAATATCACCGCTCAACACTCATTTTCCAGTTTGAATTCTGATGATTAATTTTAGTAGTCTTTGATCTCCTGATTCCAAATCTGTTCTCCAAATTTTCCCATCACATCTAGATTTTTAGTTATTCACGGTTGAAATGCGAAAAATGGCGATTTTTGCATTATTTGAAAGCCTGCACAGCAGCCATAAAGTGGAATACAAATCTGGTATAAAGAGCAATAGTAGAATTTGTCTATGGTCTCCAACAAAGGAAAAAATTTTTTTTCAAAATTTTTGCGTTTGGTTGGGTTTGCCATGCGTTTTAAAATGATGCTGTTAAAATTACCGTTTTTGTAAAATTTACCTTAGTTTTTGATAATTTTTTAAAGAAAAACTAAAAAAAAATAATATTTTACAAATTTAAGTTTTCTGTGTTATTTTTTATATAAACCGGAAGATATCTTTAATGGTTTTAAAAGTCTATTAGAAAGAATGAACTTTTTCCTAAAATTTGGGCTCTTCGCAGTAAAGATTGATCATCCGGTTTTTGTTGTAGAGCCTTCTAAAAATGGTCCCTTTTCTTTGTTATCATATTTTTGAGATCATTGTTCAATTCTACTCTAACGCTTTATACCAGATTTTTATTCCACCTAACGGCTGCCGTGCAGGCTTTTTAAAAAGGCAAAAATCGCGTTTTTTTCACATTTTCAACCGCGAAAAATTAAAATTCTAGACGTGATGGAAAAATTTGAAGCACAGATTTAGAATCAGCGAGTCAAAATCTTTAAAAATGTTTTATCAAACTTCAAACCGGAGCCAAAAACTATCGATTTGTTGAGCGGTGTATTTATCGAAATCATATTCTAATGCATTTTTTAAAGAAAATGGATTCTGGAAGTATAATTTTTAGATTCTGAAAAATGTTTCCTATTTAAAATGTTCCTATTCTGAGATATTTATGATCGTGAAGAAAAAAATGTTTTCGAATTTAAGATTTTTTACAGGAAAATTGCATTTTTATTTTGATTAGAGTTAGTTACCCAGCAAAAATTGGCATTAATAGTAATGGGTTTTGTAATCCGAAACAGATGTTAATCAGTAGTTACTTATTGAATGAAACACTAATTATTTTAACAAGGGCGTGAAACAAAAATAACTAGTGAATAGTATGGAGATAAATAAGTAGTGACTGCCTCGGATTACAAATAAGGAGTAAAAACCCATTACCAATAAGAAGTAAAATAATTAGTTAATTAAAACTTTTAAAATTTAACTTCTTTTTACTAAAACTTAAAAATTGCGTAATTTTTATTAAGTTTTTAAGTACTTTTTAAGTTAATTGAATTGTAAAGGTTAAAAACTGCAAGTGCAAGAAGATATTATTACTTAGAGGTGCTTTTATAGCATATTACTGAGAAGTAGTTACTTTTGGGCTTAAAATAATGTTAATGGTAATGGGTACTCATTATAAATAATGTACTTGGTAATGATTACTTTTCACAACTCATTACCATGTTTTTGCTGGGTAGGGTGGGGTCTTTTGCCTTTAAGTTAATTTTTTGACTTGAAAATCGGAAAATTCCGAAAAAAAAATATTTTAAAAATAAATATTTTTTTTTTTTTTTTAGAATAAAGAACACAAAGTATTGAAAAATAACTTGTTTTAGAAAAATTTTGTATTTTAATATTTTTTTTTCTTTTAGAAACTTTTTTACTTCAGAAATATTTAGTGACTCAAGGAAAAAACTTCTCAAGTAAAACAAAATTTTACTAACTAAAAATTGTTTCCACTCAAAAAGCATTTTTAAGAATTGTCGAGGGTCTTAAACTATTTGACAAAGCCAAATTTATGTTTAGAAATTATTTTTTTTAGTAAAAACAATAATTTTTAGATGCATATTTTTAAAGTTTTTAGTGCATATTTTGGATTTTTAGACGCATATTATAGGCACATATTTTCGTTTTTTAGATGCATGAAAGTACTTGCCCTACTTATATATAAAAGAGACACTTCTAAGGTTGGAGTCTCAGCTTACCCCTATCTGGGATTTATGGGTTCAAAAAATGGGGAAAAACGTGGATTTTTCAGCCATTTCTTTTTAAGAACTACAGGATGTTTTCTTATTAGAAGAGAGTTTTTTTAAACTCATATCCAACGGTAGCATAAATTTGTTAAAATTGGAATCGTTAAATATGTTTTTTCACGAAAATGTGTAAATTTTGGGGGTATTTAGGTGAAGCAATAGACCCACGATATCCATATTAATACAATATAATCTTTATTAAATTTAAGTGGTCCCATATTTTTGCTCTAAACGATATTCCTGTTAGTTCGGGAGTTATCGGAATTTTTACCGAAGGTCTACATTATTTTTTAATGGGGCAACGAAATTTTTAAACACTGATATGGCCAATAATCCGAGACATCCCAACCTTAAAATCGTCTTTTATACCACACTAGTCTGAAGTACATACTCTGAATCAGCATTAATCTAAATTTGCGACCTACATATATTTTTTTTTAATATATACTTTAGCAACCAAAATCGAAATCTTCGATCAAGCTCTTTTTGCAAAAAACGCGATTTAATTAAAAAAAAAAAAAATTACATATAAAAATTAAAATTTATGAGCTTAATAGATTTTGACCTCCTGATTCCAAATCTGCTTTCAAAATGTTTCTAGCGTATGCCGTTTTTTTCGCGTTTAAAGATTAAAAAAATCGCTAATTTAATACAACGCAATCGAAAATTGGCACCAACAATTTTAGTACATGATCCTCGTGCTTCCGAATCAGCCATGCAAACTTTTCTATCACAATCCATTGTCAAGATCAATGGTGCCCAAACATTCTATTTTTTTATTTGAAAGATAAATTAGTGTAATATTTTTAAAATTTTATAACACAAAATTTGGTCAACTGAAATTGAAACTCAATATTAATTTGAGAAGGTTTTTTTTGCGTGTACTAAAGAATTTTATTATCTACAAAGAAAAAAAAGTCATCAAAATCGGTTTAGTAGTTTTTGATGCACAACTGCATTTTGTCTTTTAAAAAAAGAATTCTATAATTTAGTGCCAACCCTGGTAATACTGGGTGACCAAATTTTGTGTTATATAATTTTAAAAATATTACAATAATTTATCTTTCAAATAAAAAACAGAAATAGAACATGAAACAAAATAGAACATGGTTTTACATAAAATAGAACTCGTGGTTCCAAACCCGCCTTTCAAATTTCTGTGGAGAATTTAATTTTTGAGTTATTTCAAATTTAAAAAAATCTTGATATATAAAAACGTTTGTGCGGGGTACGTGTTACTAAAACTTAAGAACCGCTGGATTGATTGATACCAAACTTAGGCAATATAATAGTTTAGTCTGGAGCCAGGTTTCTTTTAGGTTTAATCCCGATAGGCGGCGCTGTTGTCGCAATATTTAAATTTTTGGTATTTATGGTACGATTTGGCTGAAATTCACAAAATATATTTATTAAACAAATATAGGTTTCCTGATCAAATTTGGACCCGATAGGTGGTGCTGTTGTCGTTATAATTCCATTTTTTATATTCATGGTACAATTTGGCTAAGATTCATCACATATATTTATTAAAAAAGATTACCAAATTCTTCATTTCAGTAAAATTTTACGTCACTTCAGAATGTAAGTATTTTTCGTCATGAAAAAATTAGTTTGTATGATTGGACCCTATAGATGGCGACGGGGAGAAGCTATTAAGATATTTGCGTCTAAGTCAACCCGGGCAACGCCGGGCTCTTCAGCTAGTATGATATATTTACGATTTTGTGCCAAAAATTTAGGGTGGATTTTATATGAAATGGACCTGTAGTATCCAAATCTGTAATCTAAAATTCTGTGGCTAGTTTTGTTTTTGCATTCAATTTCGTACAGTATTCAATTTCGTACAGTTAATACTGCAATTTAAATTTGTAAACATCTTATATAATTGCATTTTTTCTTTGAAATAGTTTTGGTCATAAGTGTTTTTTTATATCTCTCGTAGTTTTCGAAAAAAATTGAAAATTGTAAAAATGCATACAAACCAAAAATTTTTTTTTTATTTTATTTATTTAATTACACCATCCGTCAGCAAATATTAAACATGAACCGGATGATATACGTCTGAAAGTAGATATCAAAGGGACTGCATTTACAGTTTTTAATTTCGTGATCCTGTTTTCTTTTAAAGGAACTTGAATATTTTAAAGGATGACATTTTGTAAAATATTTTTACTTGTAATCAATATGTAAAATTGTTGTAATTTTTATTAAAATAATTAGTTAAGCTCAAGGTCTAACATAAGTTGTTTTGTATTTTTTTTATTTATTTCAATTATCAATTTTTCGATAATCTCTGGTTAGCATCATCAGGCATCTGCAATTGTTTTTTGTTATTAGTTAACTATAATTGTAGATGCCTGTTAGCATCAACCAGAAGTTAGCAAAATATAGATAATTTAAATAAATGAAAAAATATATATTCGATTAGAGTTTTATTCTAGCTCGAGGCCCAAAAATATTTCTATATATGATATTGTCATAATAGAGTATTTTTAATTTATTGCTTTAAAAAAGTTACTCATCTCATAGTAAATGTACTAATCAGTTTCATCCCCACTAAGGAATCTTCAGCAGACTTTAGAGAATCATCGTTGGTTAATCAAACATCAAACCAGACATAATATTTGATATATTTCACAAGTTATATGAGAAATACTATTATGAAGGTCCGAAATCTGTTTTCCAAGAAAAATAACTCTTTTAAAGCAAAAATTGTATATACTTAATCACCATCGGTAATTATTAATATATGTGTTGCTGTTATTTTACAATAACAACAGTACCTAACCAAACATCGGTAATTATTAATATATGTGTTGCTGTTATTTTACAATAACAAACAAACAATAGTGTTGGTAGGATATTGTTAGGTTGTTATGGTATAAAAACTCTATGTTTAAATTTTTAGCCAAATCGGACAACAAACCAAAAAAAAAAATCAGGGCTAAACTTTAACCCTCCAGCGGCACAGGTTAAACTCCATATTTTAGCACAACTTAAATATAGAGTTTTTACACCAACACGAACCATAATTTACCCGGCAATCGACGAAATTCCACAAAAGAGTTAAAACACCTCAATTCAACCGAAAAAAGTAGAATTTTTGACCTTACCCCTTTCGAATTTGATGTTACTTGGAATATTGTTGGGCCCTTACAAAAAAATCATAGTGGCAAAATTTTGGACTTCTGGTACTTTTTCTTCCCGAGATATGGGGTCTTGAAAATTGGCAAAATCGTATATATTTGAGAAAAGTGTTCTGAGATAAATAAACATAACTCGAAAAGTAATTACAATATACGTCTCAGTCAGGTCGCAAATAATAGGTAATAAGACTGCCTTTAAAATGGCATTCCCCAAGATTTTTTTTGAAAAAGGTCAAAGGTCATTGGTTTTAACCTTAATTTTTGGAGAGCTATATCTCAAAAAACGATATTTTTAAAATTTTGGAAAAAATATATGTGATTAAGAATCATCTATACTACTTAAGTTTAAATTTTCAGGATGGAAACTTCATTGGAACTTTTTATATTAATAGAAACGTTGTGACAGGAAAGAAAAAGCGGTGTAATTTCCCTTAGAAAAAAAGATTTTTTTTGTCTTTGAAATTCTGGTACCAAAATTTATTTTTCTGAATCTTTTTGACGTGCTGAGTCCAAATATGACCTTTGAACTGGCCTATCGCTATTAGTTTTCGAGATATCTGCACATAAATATGTGAAAATTGCTAAAATGCTATTGCTGTGTTATTTTTGAAAATTAAGGTGCATATATCTTGAAAAGTAATAGCGATAGGCCAGTTCAAAGGTCATATTTGGACTCAGCACGTCAAAAACATTCAGAAAAATGAACTTTGGTACCAGAATTTCAAAGACAAAAAAAAAAATATTTTTTTTTTAAGGGAAATTACACCGCTTTTTCTTTCCTGTCACAACGTTTCTATTAATATAAAAAGTTCTAATGAAGTCTCCATCCTGAAAATTTAAATTTAAGTAGTATAGATGATTCTTAATCACATATATTTTTTCCAAAATTTTAAAAATATCGTTTTTTGAGATATAGCTCTCCAAAAATTATGGTTAAAACCAATTACCTTTGACCTTTTTCAAAAAAATCTTGGGGAATGCCATTTTAAAGGCTGTCTTATTATCTATTATTTGCGACCTGACTGAGACGTGTATTGTAATTACTTTTCGAGTTATCTTTATTTATCTCAGAACACTTTTGTCAAATATATAAGATTTTGCCAATTTTCAAGACCCCATATCTCGAATACTGGAATGACCAGAAGCCTGAAAAATTGGCAAAATCTCTTTTTTGTTAAAGTAAACATCAGTACTTGATTTCATTAAATTTTGAGGGGGTGCGGTCAACTCCTCGGTTGAATTGAGGTGTTTTAGCTCAAAAGTATTTTTTGTAATTATACATAAAATGTGGAAAAATGTTAAAGTTTTGTGATGCATTTTAGTACACGAAAAAAATGTACACTCAAAATAATTCTGCAGTAAAAATATTAGTAAGTGATTTGGTACCAAAATCTACTAATAAGTTACTAATTACCAGTAATACGGTAGTTTTTTAGTATCTTCAAAGTACTAAAATTAGTAATTTTTACTGGTTTTGAATAATATTAGTAAAAAATTTTAGTATTGATTACCAACGCCTGCACTAGATCATTTTGGACTAAAAACTTAGTTCATTAGTAAAATTTTTAGTATTGAATACCCACGTTTTTTTTTGGGTGTAGTGTCATAGGGGCTTAACAGTTCTAATTTTTTTTTTTAACCTGAAAAAAACGGCAAAGATTTTTGCACCAAATAACATTAAACGAGGGGCTGACCGCAAAGACAAAAAATATTTTTTGACTTTTTATTTATACTTCGGATTTGAAAAAATCAGGCAAAGTTTTTGCACCAAATTACATAAAATGATGGGGTGAGAACGTAAGAAAAAATCATTTTTTTTTTTAACCACTCTAACATACACATTTATGTTTGAAATTTTGTGTATGTGTGAGATAGTAAGAATGTAATTTGTAAAACAGGTCAGTAAATCCAGTCGAAATGAATGGTACACATGAAACGCACACATGCTTAGTTATATCATTGTAGTTTTTATTAACAAATCTTGTTCATATTGACATACATTTACAATAATACGAATGGTATTCATAAAGTGTATTGAATTTCTAATTTTGTACATGTGTGTGCGTATACAATTCATCAAATCAGTCTGTTACTCATACACAATAACAAACTTTTTGTAACTAAAGGGTGAACATACTAAAATCTGAACATTTGGATTAACTATGCATAAAATAAAAATATTTTGTTTTTAAATAGCTCTTGAAGTTTTTCAAACTATTTGTTGTAATATTTTTACTGTAATATTTTTGTTGTAATATTTACAAGGTTCTTTTTGTTAAATTTATGTTTGAGTGCTTCTATCGACAATACAAAATTACATTACTACAGTAAATATTACATGGAACCTTTGTGAAACAAAAATTTATGGCAATCGATTGCATAAATCAGGGGCAGATCCAGCTCTTGCGTTTAGGGGAAGTTTTTATAAGCACTTTTATAGTTCAGATATAACGGATTTAAATCTAAAAAAAAAAAAAACTTGTCAAATTACTACAAAAAGTTCCATTTTACCAATATTTAAGAGTTTTCCTTGTTTTTATTAACAAACAATTTTCGATCGAAATTTGTTTTTTTTTTTTTAATTTTACAATTTTTTTATAGTTCAGATATAATGGATTTAAAATTACACAAAAAAACGTTGTCTAATTACCACAAAAAGTCTCGTAATCCCATTTTACCAATATTTGACAGTTTTCCTTGTTTTCTGCAAAAAATTTTCGATCAAAATTTACATTTTTTATAATTTTACAATTTTTTTTTGTAATTTTACAAATTTCCAAAGGAATTTTACAAAAAAAAATCAAGTAAATTTATGAGAATTCCTTGTAAGTTTTATTGCTCCAAAAAGCTTGTAAATTTACAATTTTGTTGGTAAAAATCTTGTAAAATTACAAAAAAATTCATAATTGTTCCTAGGGCTGCCAGATGTGGGGATTTATCCCCAAAGTTGGGGATTTTATGCAAGCAAAATGGACAAACAATTTTATTTGGGGATTGGGGATTTTTATGGGGATTTCAAAAATTATTTTGGGGATTTTTTGGGGATTTCTGAAATAAAATCTATTTAATGCCACTAGCTAAATTTAATGTAATCAACGACTTTAAAAAAAAAATATATTGATAAGCACTCTTTGGTACGAGGTTACGAAGCGGATTTAGTAAAACTTGCATTTATCGGATGTAAAATGTATATTAACATTGCCAAACAATTATCATTTACGCGTTTGGGGATTTTTGGGGTTTTTTTAAAGATAATCTACGAAATAAAATTATAAAATTACCATCCATAAATTTTGTTTAAAAATTTAAGAATTAGATTTTGTTTTACACGCATTTGAAGTTAGTGCACTTTTATTATAATTACAATAATAAATGCTTGAAAACTGTATTAGTGGCGAATGATTAATATTGTAATTGCCTTTAAATAACAATCATACGCAACGGTGTACATTATTTTGTTTAATAATTTGGCTATTCAGTAAATAGGTACTGGACCGATTGCAGCAAAATTCATACCAGTCATAGCTAAAGTAATTTTGTGCTTAAGTTTGGAAACTGGACCCTACTTGTCCAATAAGGGCACCACCAGGGGTCTTTAAAGTAGGACACGTTTAGTACACAAAAACTTTAAATGCTTTAAAATCACCAACTTTAAATGCGTGTAAAATAAAATCTAGCTCTGACCTAAAAAAGGCCTTGAGGGTTTTGTTATGGAAAACGTCAGCTTTCATTTGCTTTTGGTTTCATCCCATTCCAATTCCGAAATTTCGATTTTGTATCACTGTGTTATTACTAGAAATTCTCGAAAATTTTTATATGTAGTTCCCTATTATAGAACTCATTTCAAAACTGGTTTTGGATAAATCACTTTTATCTTAAGAAATATTTTCAGATTATTAGATATTTTTGCACAGAAAAATTTTCAATTTGAAACAGTTTTCCGATTAAAAATTGTCTTGAAGACCAACACATTTTTTTATACCATAGTTTTAAGAATTTAAGCAATCCCGAAATTTTTTCGATTCTGATGCTATCAACCTATTCAAAAAAACTTTGATTCATATTCTAATATAGTACACCTAAAGAAAAACTTCCAGGCTCTAAAAAAATATTTTTTATATCTGAGACAGCCCTTCTTACGCTCTTAACACTAACAATAAGTATACAACTGATATAAATATTGCGACATAAGTTGTAGCAAACTGTAAAATTATATTAGCTTGACAGCAAAAATTTTGCTGAAATGGCAGCAGCTTTTAGAAAGGAAAATCGGGTCAAGGAGCGCATTAAAACCTGCAAGATTCTCTAAGGCGATGTCACACTTTAGAGCGCTAGTTGTATACACCGAAAAGGCGCTCTTAAGATGCACTGAATCATGTGTCTTTAGAGCGCGGATTAATCAGCTCTATAATCAGCTCTATAAAGATGCAGTCAAATTATGTGTCTTTGTCCAAAACTCATGCTTGTTCATTGAAATAGTGTTAAATATTTTAAAAAGGAAAGCAAGTGTGAAATTTTATCAAAAAACTATTTTCTATCATAAGTTTTATATAAAAAATTTTAACAAAAAATTAAAATTTGTTCCCCTTACTTTTACTGCATCCTCAAGAGCGCTCTTTGGATGCGCTTCGGTATGATATAAAAAGATGCTGTGTCGCCAAAATCTCGATTTAATTTTGCTGGGTTTGTTGTGGACCGTTCATATTACTACGTATTTCATTTGTTCATTCTTCCGTTGTTATTTCTTATTGTCATTTATTGCAGGTGTAAAAGAAATAAGTATTAATAGATTTTTTAAAAAGTTTTTAGATCTCGATGCTGTTTTAAATGAAGAATTGTATGTAATTCAATATTATTTCTTATAAAAACGCAATTCAATTTTTTTTTTAAATTTTTTGTAAGTTTCTTAACAGAAAAATGTTACACTCGAAACAAATCTCTTGCTAACTATTTTTAGACTGCATTCTCCAAATATAAAACATTTTTTATATCGAAATTCTTAAATTCAAGGAATTTTTCTTACGAAAAAATTTATGATCTCGAAAATTATAAAGCTGAATGATCAGATGTTGAAAACCATATTTTAATGTCCTGTTTTCCTGGAAAGGATTTTTGTATTTCCAGAATCAAAATTTATATTAAAGTTTATAATGTCCTATTGACGCTACTAAAATTTCAAAGAGGTGTTTTTTCGTATTGTTTGATTTTTTTCAAAATTTTGTCAAAAGTCAAAAATTTTTCTTTATCATCAACTTTAAAATGTTTTGCTCGACAACGAGTAAAAACGCCTCCCTGAAATTTTAACAGCGTTAAAAGGGCATTCTAGACTTTATTAAACAAATTTGGTTTTGGAAATCCAAGGTGTCCTTAATAGGATAAAAGGACATTCCAATATTGTTTTAAAAAAATTTTTGTTAAATTTCTTTTTGACATTTTTTTTTTTGTTTCTAAATTTAAAATCTGCTTAATTTTATCAACAATATTGTCGCAGAAAGTTTTTTCGTACAACTTACGGTTTCCGAGTAAAAAAGCACAAAAAAGCTGTCTAGAGCCAACTATTAGTTTTTGCCAAAATTTTGAAAAAAAATCAAATATTTGGCTCTCTAACAAACTTTGAAAATTTATTGCTCAAAAATACGAAAAAACACCTCTCTGAAATTTTAACAGCGCTAAAAGGGCATTCTAAACTTCAAAACAAATTTTTGCTTTTGGAAATCCATGGTGTCCTTCCCAGGAAAAAAGGACATTCAAATATTGTTTTAAAAATTTTGTTGTTGAAATTTTTGAAAAAAAAAAAAAAATAAATCTTAATAATTTTATTTATAATATTTTATATTTTTTCGTACGACTTACGGTTTCCGTGTACAAAAATGTTAAAAAACTGTCTAAAAGTTATTATTATCAAAAAAACGTTTTTTTAAAAGCCCATATCTTCTAAAGTATTGATCCAAAAAAATTATTGTTACATATGGTTTTTAATCATTTACGAAGCCTTATCAAATAACCAAAAATAAACAAAGTCGGTGATCCGTCAGTTAAATTCAAAAATGAAAAAAATACATTTTGGCCAGAAAAATGGGACTTTTGACCATTGTGCTGATATGTATTTATTTTTAATTGGCTTGAGACTCATAAGGAAAATCTGTTATTCGTAATATTTCAAAAAGTTGTAGAAGAAGAAAAACAAATCAATTTTTTTTTGCAGCCCAAATTCTAAAGGGACAAAAGGGATAAGAAAAACGTAGTCTCTTGATCGATAATATTGAATATCAGCATACTGGTATAGAAACCATATAACTGCTTTGATATAAAAATATGTCCAGATTATGGTATGTTTACCCTTTAATCATTATTTCCAATCTGGTCTTAAATAAATAGTCTGTGCTTTGTTTCAATACACATTAGGGTGGCAGTAAAATTTATACTTTGGATTTTCGTTACACTGACATAGTAAAAATCGAGTATCTCAAACCCCTGCATACTTATTTTCAAAAATGTAAGTGTGCTTTAAAGATGTTTGTGAGTTTTGTGAATTTTCCCCAAAGAAACATTATTTTTTTAGAAAAATTTCTTCGAACAAAATTCTTTTGGATGTGGACAGAAGGCAGCTAAGATCGGTAATAAACCTTATCAAGGGTCATAATAAAATAGCGAAACATATGGTAAGAATGGGTGTTATGACGAACGACACTTGCAGATGGTGATATGAGTCTGTAGAGGACAGCTTCCATTTCCTATGTGAATGCCCTGCATTGTTATTAAGAAGATCTTCAGGACCAACGAGGTACAAACCCTTGGCTATTATTGTGATTCATCAAAGCGTCGAAGTAGGAAACGTAAAAAGGCCTTTATTAAGGTAACAAAAAATTGTATGGAGAGATGGAAATAAAACAATATCAGGAATCATTATGGAGCAAACATTGACCTCTATGGATGTCATTCCGAAAACTTTTTGTTTTTGGGATTGGCTTCATCTTCACTAACCTAACCTATACAATTTTATATACACATTTTTTTAAATATTTGAATTAAGGGATAATATTATTAATTTGCTGTGTTTAATTTGTTTAAAATTATTTAACGCATTTTGTGCTTATATTAACACAAAATGCGTGCTTTTCATTAAAAATTACCCAATTTATAATAGTAATTTTACATGCGTTTTTTATTTTTTTTTAATTCAGACATTTGTTTTTCGTTTTCTTCGAGAAAATCGCATTTGAATATTAAATTTCATAACATTTTTTTAATTTGCTTGTATTTTCTTGTTTTAACATGGCGAATGAGAATTCAATATTTGCATAAATTTTACCCATACGCTATGTTAAAACAACAGAACACAAGCAAATTACTAACCTTCAAATTCATAAAAGTTATAAGAGGCTAATGAGAGGGTTATGAAACAAATTTTGTATTGAAATTCGATTAATAAACCTGTTATTAAACGCTTTTATTTTTTATGAATATGAAATTCAAAATTTAAATGCGATTTTCTTGAAAAAAAAAAATACGAAAACACATGTCTAATTTTTTTTGTGTGGATAGACAAACATCTAAACTAAAAAAAAAAAAATATTAATAAAAAAAGTGACCGGATTTTTGATCAATTGATGTTTTTAAAATATTAAAAATTTCAGAACATGGTTCTGAAAATTACCCAAAAAAAAAATTTAGTCGATAGATCATACAAAACCATACAAGAATGCTCATTTTTGAGATTCAGGTGCATTCCGTTTTAATTTGATAAATATTTAAACAAGGTAACTCGGCACAAATTTTACAATTTTTTAAATATTTGACCACGCCTCCTAAGCCCAGTTTTTGAAAAATTTGAAAACCAAAAACGCAATTTTCTTAGTTTCATATAGTGCTATCCATAGAACCTATTCAGAAATGTACGGTACATATCGTCGAACTATATTCAATAAATGCCAACTCGAAAAAGCTTACTTTTCAATTCGTTATAAATTTATGACTTATTTTATACCTTACTGGTATTCTTTGTGATAATGTGGATGCATTACTTTGAGTCTCATCGCCTGTTAAAAATCATCAATGCTGCAATGTATAAAATAAGAGATCCTATACCTTATTTTATACCTTATTTGGTAATCTAAGTTTTGCTGGATACCTTCCATAAGATGGTTTAAATATTCTAAATAATTTTAACCTATGTCAAAAATTTCATATTTTGCACTTGTTTGCGTATTTTTCAGAGATGTCATTTATAACTGTATCAAAAAACAAATATTTTTTTAGAGTTGGCATATTTTGTCGGAAAATAAAAATATTTTTTTTTTGAAAAATTTTTATTATTTTTTTTTTTTTTTTGATTCTCCCAGCAAAACTTAGATTACCAAATAAGGTATTAGATAAGGTATAGGATCTCTTATTTTATACATTGCAGCATTGATGATTTTAACAGGCGATGAGACTCAAAATGCATCCACATTATCACAAAGAATACCAGCAAGGTATAAAATAAGTCATAAATTTATAACGAAGAACGAATAAGGTATAAAATATATGATATTTTATAGGTTACGAGAAATGAAATAATATAGCATACCAGAAGATAATATAAGGTGTTACGAGTAGTGAAAAAGTAATTTTGTATTAAATTTAATCACGTGATTGTAAGTGAGTGTAAGTAGATAAAAGATGCTCGTGAGTGTGTGTCGTTAGAAATTTCCTGTCGTGAGCCCATCTCTAGTTTAAACCTACACCCAAAAAAAAACGTGGGTATTCAATACTAAAAATTTAACTAATTTTAGTCCAAAAGAACCTAGTGCAGAAAATGGTAACCAATACTAAAATTTTTAACTAATATTAGTCAAAACCAGTAAAAGTTACTAATGTTAGTACTTTGAAGATACTAAAATTAGTAACTAATTAGTAGATTTTGGTACAATATCATTTACTAAACCTTTTACTGTAGAATTATTTTGAGTGTTTGCATTTTTTATAAAATAATTATTTTTTATGTTATTGTAATGCATTCAATTATAAATAATGCATTATTTCAAACTTTCAAATAATACATAATGTAACCAAATATAAGTCATCCATGATTTAATGTTTAGAATTAACAAATATGAAATACATTTTTTACAATAATCATGCATTACGTATCAAATTAATAGTAATGGATTATTTTTCACTTTAAAATAATACGTTGTGAAACAAATGTTTGGTAAGACATCCTAAAATAATGCTACAAATAAGGTATATACATTACCTGGTAATGTGTTATATAATCACTACCCATTACCAAAGTTTTGCTGGGCTGTTACGGTAATTGCAAAAACTAAAAAAAAAATAAAAAATCATTGCATATTTTTAAAAGTTACTAGCTCCGAAAGCCTTTTAATTTCAGGGTGGTCAACTTTGGCACTCTGTAACTCACGCTGTATTGTATAAGGGTCACTCCAAAGCTATTTTGAAAGCTTGTTCCATTGACTTTATTTGCCCCACTCATAATGTTTCAATCTGATAAATAGTTTAAAAGTTACATATATCATGAAATCTTTTTTAAATTTCAACTCAGTGAAACTGAAATAAATGTTTAAAAAAACCGGCAGTTTTTGGAATTTAGAAAAACTGTTAATGCAGTTGTGTAAACAAGACCTTAAACCATCACTGAGCAATGTTTAAGGATTACCCCACTTTATCCGTAAAAGTTACAGAGGGTTAAAGTTGAAAAATCGATAAAAATGGCTTGAAATAATCCATAGTTTTTACCTTCTTTCGCATTTTTTTTTAAGTTCTCCTTATATTTCAATCTTTTCCGGCATAACACAAAGTCAGTACATATAAAAGATTATTTTAATGTTGGCTTGATAGATGCTTCATAGCTTGGTAAGAAGTTATAAGACGGTTAAATTTTGAAACAAAAAATTAAGAGTTTTTAAATTTTCGAGGTTTTTTGATCAGGGATTTCGGCCCCCTCTATAAAACGAAAAAAGTTTAACTAGAGTTGGTAGCTGTTGTAATTCTTTACATTTTGGAATTGATCCCGTTAATGTGTCACGAATAATTAAGGAGTTTCAGCAGATCAAAGTTCGAAAGAAAAAACGTATTTTTTTTTTAAATACCAGTTTTTCGCGAGGCACATTCGCGGTTTCATTCGAAATTTGGTGGACTCTTGCGTAAACCGAGTTTTTTAGGAGTTTACATAAAAAAATCACTGGCGGGTTTATAAAAAAAAAATTGCAAAAATTTTATGGCATTTTTGAAAATTGAGCGAAATTTGCAAATCTGTTTCCAATTTTTTTTAGTAGCAATTAATGCATCATTTTCATTTTAATACAGCAAAAGACGTGCCTTAACGAGTAGAACTGATTTGCTTTTTGACTTTTTACTTTAAGCCATTCTGAGCGGAAAGCGCGATGATTTTATCTAAACCTGTTTTGATCTGGCACATCCAAGGCTTTTCACGAAGTCGAATAAAATTTTTTTTAAATGAAAGCCCACTTGATGTGTCATCATAAAATCAGAGGCGGGTTAAAAAATTTTGATGATTATAGATTTTTTGGACCATATTAAATTTTCTTGTTATAAAAAAGCATCACCGATTTTTTTAAACACTGGTACAATGATACGATTTTCCGTGATTTTTTTTTTCAGTAAAACTAACGCGCATTGCCTAAATGTGTTATAAAAAATTGTGAAACTTTTCTTTTACCGCGAATTAATCGCGATTTTAGGTACTTAGATATTTTTTTTTTAAATCGTTTGGTCATTAAAGGGTTAACTTTATATCATATGTTTTAGAAGAAATGATATATCCTGACATGTTTTAATAACGCATGCAGCAAATGTGTAGAAAAAAAATATTTAAAATATTTTTAAGATTTTTTAAAACCGCTAAATCTTAAAACCGCCATAACTTTTGACCCCCTTGCGCGATTTAATTGATGCGAACGAATTTCTTATTCTTAAATAGTTTCTAAAATTTATGCCAACTTTCATCGATGTGCCATCAAAACATAAATCACATCTTTTTTACCTCAAAATTTAAGTATTAGCCGGAACTCCTCATATATAAGCAATTTTTTTTGCAAGAACTATTTACCGATATTTTCAAAA